>WHVE01000264.1:0-157536 GCA_015178995.1 Trichophaea hybrida
TACCACCACACTAAAACACCAGTTCAAGCCAAAGCCGGACACAAGGCCACAGCACCCCAGCCTTCCCTCCATTCCAGTCATTCTTCTTCTCCCCATTCTGCCAACAAAAAAAAAAAAAATTAAGCCTTGTCCCCTTCCACATATAAGCGTTCAACTGGTATTCAACACATACCCAAGTTGTCTGTCCAATCAGGATTGTTCTAGTGAGATGTTTGCAGACATTTGCTTGTCGTAAAGGAGTTTCAGGTAAAGTAATGGCGTGCAGGTTATAGGGGTTGCACTTGAAGTGAAATAGAGTTAAGAGCAGTAGTATCGGAATTCTCCCCATGGCTACTGCTGCAACTTAAAGCAGTCATGTTGTGATAACTGTGTCAAAAACTGGCATAAAGACATTCAAAAGAAGGCAAGTGGCCCTAGATGAGAAACTACCATTCATGATCCATGCTGAATGATGTTGGATAGTATTGCAGTCTGAGATGCACTCAAACATGAGGGGTGAACTTGCGGATACACACAGCAGGAGAGAAATGAAGCCAAAGTAAAACTGCAACCTATCCAAAAGAGGGGAAGTCTTGGCAAGACCAGGCGGTGGGGTGTGATGTCGGAGGTGTGTGTTATACTATATTAGCGTGGCTCTGCGTGAAGCTCACGTAGTAGTTAGTTCTAGCGAGACGTTGGCTCGATCACCAATATCATTCACTTCTATACATAAGAAAGGTCCATTTTCCCACACCCACTAGATATAGTAGAAATAGACATACTAAAAACCAACTCTGGACTGGCTGGATGGAAGATGGCCAATCTAAGCCACCTCAAAGAGCAGCGAAGCTGCCACCATATCTTGTAAGTATATAATATATCTCCAAGACCAACAATCGCATCACAACCCAATGTATATGAGTCGAAAATGCAGTGTTCGAGCCGTTCGTTCGTGCAGTCTGGCAATGTGAATCATAGCACCCGCCCTCCCACCCTCCCACAAAGCCTCTTTAGTTTCCTGTCACTAACTCGTCTACAGTGATTCATACACTGCCCTCCTCGCCTGATTCTGACCACCCGCTCTCACTGTCTACTTCATCGTTCTTGTTAGGGTTCTCTCCTTCTTCTACTATGAACATCTAAAACCGTTCTGCATTCTCTAGCCTCATCTCCTTCGCCAACCTCTAATACTTCCCTAGAATTCTAGAATACTCTCGACATCTGCCCATCACGAGACTGCCAGACAAGATACTTCTGGCTCTACTGAAATCTTGCCTCGTCTAGAGGAACAAACAGCTTGTCCACTCACTCAACATCAATTTTGACGTCTCTACTTGACAACATACAATGGTGTACCACCATTACATCACCAAATTCAGATGTTCACAGAAACCAAAGTTCATCGTCATGATGTGCGGAAACAGGGTGCTCAGGTGTTTTTCATGTCTTATGTTTTGATCTCAGCTAATGTTAGGAAAGACGCTGATATCGAGTGTCTTTCAAGATGAGATAAGCACCCCAATACAGAGATTCTCACATTGTGAGGAGAGAAGAGCAAGTCATTGTTCAGAGCATTCTGTTCAACAACAAAGATCCCAGACACCTTGGTAGCATTCGGTCTTCAATCAGCCATCTAGATCAAGGGACTGTAATGGATGTGCACAACTGGCTAAACTTCACAGGTCTACAGAATCACCCCGACGCAGACCTCAAACATGATTCTTGGTGCTTGACGAACCCTAGATATCCCAAACAGTGAGCCTGAAACAGCCAATTGCATTCATTGGACTCGCAATTCCGATTGTAGAGAGCCTCTACGAGATCATTCTTGCTTTGCATGGCTTGTGGTGCACGTGAGATATAGTGAGCAAGTACGTGGCAGAATGACATTGCTGTGTGTCAGAGGTATAGCGTTCTGGACACTTTCCTTCTACAGTACCCCACCCCATATTTTTTGTGTCCTGAGCAGTTGGATATTTCCAAACTGGAATCAGAAAAGTTATAGAAAATTTCAAATATCAAGACCATTCACAAACAAAATTCCCGGCAGAATAAACAACGAACCAGGTACCGTCCATAGCTAGTCCGGTTTATGCGGTTTGATCAGGGAGCTTTACACCCCGCATTATATACACTCCAACTGGATATGATAAAATTTGATCGAATGCGGAAATTGAAACAATCATGAAACACAGCAGCCCACAGTCATATCCCGAATGAAAACCTTGGAAGTTACAGAGGAGAAGTGTCAGGTAGTTATAGGTCCAGGAGTGGTCGAAACAGAAAGCACATGCGTGGAGTAGACTTACCTCAACAAAGATGCCTTCTTCCGGCGATCAGTTTCCCTGCATTCATCTATCAAGACCAATATTTCCTCTCCCTCATCCACAGCCAGCGATAGTGCCGCACCAATGTGTCCTACCGTATCTACCCACCTTCAACATGCTAATATTCCCAAAAATTACAAACTTTTGGATGGGCTATTTTTTCCATCACTATTTAACTTCAGTGAACGTTCTCCAGAGAGACAGAGATATAAGAATTCAATTGTCTATTGATGCGGTGAATATGCCCAAGAAAAGGGGAATCCATAATTTCCCACCGAAGGAAAGAGAATTTTATGCTCTCAATGATCATTTCAGGGACAAAAGAACTTACAGTGAGCTACTACTTGGTAAGACCACTAGCACTTGATGTGTTGAAACGTGGAATCAGAAATGCATATAATGGCGATACGGCCAAAACTTTCACTTTGCATGCATACGTGGTGCAAGCTGTTGGAGATCTAAAGGCCTTGCAAAAGATTCTCAAGCTTACATTTCACACTGTCGATGATCATTCCGGGGCCGAAGGTATCTGCCGACTGTAAACATTTCCTAAGTCGCTCCTATGTCAGACCACTAGCACTAACCGCCAAAAAGGTGTACGGATAATACTAATAAATACAGATGAACCTGAGGTATTAAATAGGTGGGGTTCAGGGCGCTTTGTTTTAAACTCTATTATGGTGCAATAAAGTGGACAAATGTTTTTTAACTACGTCATGCATGAAATTTGCGGAATTGGGAAACTTCATGCACTCCAACACCCAATTCCAGCAGTTATACACGATATCAGCTTAGCACCACAACATCATGGTGCAACTACATGTTGAGGTCAACATTATTTGATTACATCATATACCAACTAGGAAAATTTGATGGAACCTAATATGCACCAGATACTGGATTTTGCATATTATTTTTGATGCATCATTTGGGAAATTCAATATTCAATTTGGAACAGGCTCCAACACTTGAAGATCTTATTTATGTGCGCCAGTGCCAACTTCCACAAGTTTATGCATAACTTGCAACGGAGGCGGCTTTGACACCTTAAAGTCATATTTGAACCAGTGTGTATCAGCCACTGGGTATTGAGTATTCTCTTGGTGCTGGAATGCAAGCAAGTTGATTGGTCAGTTGTTGCACCTGACATAATACCCTCCAAGCGGGGACACACACGATCACTCACGACGGCATCGGCTGTCACTAGTCTGGGAGGCCAGAGCGAAGCTTCTCGAACAGCGAAGTTCTCGAACAGCGAAGCTTCTCGAACAGGACGCTTCCCGACCAGCGACGCTTCTCGACCAGCAAGTTTCTCTCTGGTAAACGAATCTAGAGTGCACCGCTCTGGCCAGAGCGAAGCAAGAATAGAGTCGCTCCGAAACTCTCTATGCAACGAAAGCTAGAGTATACATCGCTCCGAAACTCTCTACGCAACGAAAGCTAGAGAACGCACCGCTCCGAACAACGAAGCTAGAGAAAGCTAATCTCTACGCAACAAAGCTAGAGAAAGCTACTCTCTACCCAACGAAAGCTAAAAGCATGCGCCGCGCCATACAACGAAGCTACTCTCTATCGAAGAAGCCTACTCGTCTGGAGGTAATTAGATCGAAAGGATACCACCGGTCTGGAAGCTGGAACTGCGGAGTTAATGCCATAAAGGATACCAGCGGTCCGAGTATAATCTATTAACGGTAAAGATACGGTGGGCCGGGAGATAGAGTTCTGCAGTAGTTGTGAAGTTAAGGGCATTGGCTCGAATGACCAGCGGTAGTTGCAAAAGTAGTTGCACTGGTTCGAAAGTAGTTGAGGTACGGGAGTTCTAGAGTAAAGAGTGTAAATAGTAGTTAAGAGCGAAGACGAAGGTATAAAGACCTTCGGTTTCTTCGAGGGTAGAAAGGCATCTGATCATCATCACTTTCTCAGCGAGGAGAACAAGCCTTGACAATATACACTTTTGGACAGCCATTCTTTTCGTTGGGAATCTTTTAGTTATTTCCACATCCTGAGCGAAGCTCCTGAACCGCCACAATCGAAGCAAGTCCCGAACCGAGTACGGCTACTCTTTGACCGGTGAACCTGGGGCGACGCTCCCGGTGTCACATTATATTGTTATTAGAGATACTCTTCTGAGGAAGTACCGCTTTTTTTGTTTTACACCTCCGAAAAAGCCATACTCGTCGTACACCTCCGGAAACCATACCCGTCGTACACCTCCGAATATCCAGACTACGAGCCATCGATGCAGCTATACCGAGAAGCTCAGGCTCGTTACCTCGTTTATCTATTGAATGGTCGCTTCCTGGAATGAACATAATGCCCGAAAGCGGAGCTGGATCGGATATTTCAATGGAAGACACCTACACCGTGCTTCGAAGGGAAAATGTGTTGATTGTATCCACCGATAAGAATAAGCAGGTGACGCAATACCAGCCCATTACGAAGCACGATATTCCGGACTGGGTTATTCAGCTTTTGGAAGGAATCGATGGGGAGTTGGGACAAATAGACGCTCTCATTCAAGAAGCAAGGAGAAGAAATTCGAAATACGAACTGCTCCCCCAGAGTTGGCCCAAGCTTACAAAGGGCTCATCACTCGGCAGAATGCGATATACGACGCTATCTGCCAGGGAGTGGAAATGATGGAAACGGCTCAATTTGAGAAGAATTCCGACATAGTTATTCAATCTCAAGTGTTTGAGGCTAAAGTTCAAACAGCTTTCGCTGTTATAAGAGCCCAATCTACCAAAGCCTATGAAGACCTCCGAAAAGGTCTTAGCGAACAAATCCTTCGTTCCCATCAAGCCTGGAATACTCTCTCCAATCTGCTCAACAAAAGGGAACAATTCCAACAACCCCTAGCCCTTCAAGTTCATCACCAATCGCAGGAACTGCCAACCATCCAAGTCAAAGCCAGAGAGGATGGCAAACTGATGTCCGGGTTATATGCCGACGCGCGAGCGGAGGCTAAGAAGATGTGGGATGCACAGAGGGAAGCACAGAAAAAGGCGTACAATGCAGAACGGAAGAGGAAGGCAGCAGACCTAAGGATGAAAAAGGACTTGAAGCGGAAATTCAAGGAGTTAACTAGAGCCTTACAGACACAGCTCTCGGATGAAAGGACGAAAAGATCAGTATGCTCTTTGGCCAAGTCAGTGTTGATTCCAAAAGAAGGAGATACGAAGCCAGATGGTAACGGATTCCACCTTCGATATACGGTTAGAGATGGCACCGGAATTTGGGTCACAGAAGCTATATTTCCGGGGCCCGAGGGCAACAGAGATGGCGCAGGAGGCATTGGAGGAGATCCACCTAGTGGCTCCATGTCTTCCAGCTCCAGCTTGAATAGCTCTAGCTCTTCTAATAGCGGAGATTATGATCTTCCACCACTTCCACCATCTAGAGGAACGGACTATAGTCAACCTCATCCGTTATCTCATCTGCAACCGCCAGCACCTCCACCACAACCCTCGAACTCGGGAAAGAAGCAAAAGATCAAACTCCCGCACAAGTTCAAGGGAGATCCTACGGACAAAACGGAGTCCTACCGCCAGTGGATTCGAGGTGCCAATCGGTATCTCAGGTATTTGAAGGACGAGTACACTGATGACGATGATAAGATTATCTTTGTCGGAACTCTGCTCAGAGAAAAGGCCTCAGCTTGGTACAATAACCGCGAGGATCAGCTAAAAAAGCTTTTTCAAGTGGATACCTGGCAAGCCTTCATCAGCAGCATGGAGGAACGATTCATCGATACGGAGGAAGAAAAGGAAGACCTCCAAAAGATGCACGCGTTGCAGTACAAGGGAGATATTCGAGACTACATCGTAAAGATGGAGGATTTGAACTACCAAGTCTGCTCATCCGGAATTGCATGGCGAGAGGCTTGACACAGTGGCCTCAACGAAGACATTGAGCATCAATTATCATTTTCGAAGCTTACACCAAACGACGATACCGAATACAAATCCATACTCAAACAAGTCAGTCGTGCATATGAGAGACGCCTGCAAGAAAAGAACCAACCCTATCACCAAGATTACAAACCCAAAGACAAGAAGAATAAGTGGAAGCGTGATTTTGATGGTGACAAGGGGGATCAAGGAGGAAAGAGCTCTGAAATGAGTTCGGACTCCAAGAAACCTCGAATGAAGAAGGGTCCTAAGCCTGTCAATGCGGACAAAGATGAAGCTCTCAAAGGCATTCCCGACTCTCTGTTGGAAGCAAGAACCAAGTGTAACAAATGCAAGCACTGCGGTTCTTTGGACCATCGATGGGTGTTCTGCAAGAATGCTATCAAAGCTTCGTCCAGCAAGAAGAAGAAGGATAAGAAGCCTAAGGTAGAAACTTCGACTCCAAAAGTAACCACCTCTTCTTCGAACGTCAGGCCCAGGAATCTGACTGATCAAATTACGGAACCACCAGCGGCAGCCTCTAGCTCTCGAGTGCTTTATGAGGTTGGCTCTGATGGTATGGGAATTGACAGATGAAACGAGTTTCTTTTGTCTTGCGTGGGACTAAGGATTGCGGTCATTCCTATGTTCTTGGGGGTACAGACACCTCCAGTTTTGTATTTAGGGGTATAGACATCCTTATTGCTTTGGGTTTTCATTTTGGCATTACCGATGTGGTCATGGGTATTGCTTTTGGGTTTTCTTTTGGGCCTTACCGATGCAGTCATTGGTATTGCTTATGGGTCTTCGATGATAATAAACTTTCTTTTCTGTTGTTTAAGCAAGGGAGCCTGAGGATGAGTTCAATACTCGAAATATGCTGGTCATATAGCATCCAAGCGTGACAAGCAAACTCGATTATACCCATTCAAACTCATTCACATATGAACTTACGTATTAGTTACCACAACCCATTGTGGCCAGAGCTGTGTCGAGAGGCAGTTCATTATGGTTTCTACTTGAAACGATCGAAAACGCAAGGCTACAGCCAGTGCACCTCAACCACAACCCAAGAAATCAAAACAACAACTCCCACCTGAACCGAAAACAGGCACAAGACCCACAGCATGCATGTTTGCAAGCTTTCGAGACAAGAAGAACGTCCCTGTAAGGATTCTCTTGGATACGGGGTGCGATACACCTATGATGTAAAAGCAGTGGGCCGAGTCGCATGGTGTTCCATTAGTGACTCGAACGGAACCAAAGATTGTCGAAAACTTCAATGGAGAAAGAGTAGAAGGAGCGGGTTAGCAGTATACCTTCCCCATTAGTCTGCGGTATGAATCTCATTATAACAAAGAATTCTTTGAAATTGGTCCTATGGAGGATTCGTCTGATATCATGTTACCTTACTGGTGGATTGTCAAACATGGAGCACTCAGTGGAGTTACAGGAGAAAACGATAAGCTGCAGTTTACGTCGAAACACTGCCATCAACATTGCACACAATCAGCGGTGTCTTCATTTTCCATCGAATATGACGATTCCATTTTGAAGTTCGGTACAGACCCTCGTTGGATTGGAGTTATTGGTTCAATGCATGTCAATGGGGCACATGAGATTGAGGTCGATTGGGTAGAGCAAATCCCATGGCAGTACAGAGATTTCCAAACGATTTACAATGGGAAAACTGCCAACGCTCCTCCGCCTCATCGATCTTATGACCATGCCATAGACTTGAAAGATGGGGAACAACCGCTGTGGGGTCCCATCTGCGCGCTCTCAGAGAAGGAGCTTTCGGTCCTTAAAGATTATCCTAAAGAGAAGCTCGATTCCGGAAAGATCCGTCCTAGCATGTCGCCTGCAGGTGCACCCATACTCTTGGTTCCAAAGCCGCACGGAAGAGGCTTACGGTTGTGCGTGGATTACGGAGGCCTTAATCGTGTGACGATAATGAACTCATATCCATTGCCGCTTATGAACGAACTCAGAGACAGGGTTGCTGGATCGCAGATTTTTACCAAGATTGATTTGAATGCCGGGTACAACCTCATTCGAATTAAACCTGGTGACGAGTGGAAGACAGCGTTTCGTACGCGATATGGACATTATGAATACCTAGTGATGCCCTTCGGACTGGCGAACGCGCCAGCTACATTCCAAGATATGATGAACGAGATCCTGCGAGATCTAATCGATCATGGAGTAGTGGTCTATATAGAGGATATTTTCATCTATACAGAAAACGAAGAAGAGCATGTACGATTGACTCGAGAAGTCCTTCATCGATTACAGGAAAACAATCCAGCTATAGCATCCGATAAGTACGAATGGCACCAGAAACAAGTTGAATTCCTTGGTTATATCATATCGGGAGAAGGTGTCAGCATGGCCGAAGACAAGATTGACACTATTCTTACATGGGAGATTCTGGAGTCTGTCAAAGACGTCCAGTCTTTCCTCGGGTTCGCCAACTTCTATCGACGCTTCATCGAACGATTGTCAAAGATATGCCATCCTCCAACGGAGTTGACCAAGAAAACCAACGAAAAGTTCGATTGGAAAGCAAATCCGCGAAATCAGATAGCCTTCGACACACTCAAGAAGTACTTTACTGAGGCACCCATCTTACGGCATTTCGAGCCTGTTTGGCCCGTAGTAATTGAGACTGACGCAAGTGATTTTGCAATCGGCGCAGTTCTCTCCCAAATCATTGATGGACGACTGCACCCTATCACCTATCACTCTCAAAAGATGGACAAAGCCGAGATAAACTACAAAATCCACCACAACGAAATGCTCGTGGTCGTATTTTTGTTCAAAGAATGCAGACGTTATCTCGAAGGGGCCGCTCATCCAATCAGTGTGTACGCCGATCACAAGAATCTCGAATATTTTACAACGGCAATGATATTGAATTGAAGATAAGCTCGGTGGGCACAAGAACTGGCAGGTTAGGATTTCAAGATATTTTACCGGCCAGGGAGTCCAAAGGGCAAGCCAGACACTTTATATAGGTGTTCGGAGTACCGCCCTGAAGACGGGGGGTAGTGCCGAAGAAAACGAAAATCAGCCAATCCACCGTGTGCTGAGACCTGATCAGTTGGTAACTTCTGAAGGGGAAACAGTGCAAGTGATGGTGATGAAGTTACGAGGCGAACGAATTGCGATTTCTTCTGCAAAGTTGAGAGAGATTCCAGTTGTCAAGTTCACTTCAGAGCTCTTAGAAGCAGTGGTCAACGCCGCGAATAGCGATGCTGCATGGCAAGAAGAGTACGTCCGAGCGATGGAAGACAATCCTAGCCTAGACATCTTGTTCGAAAACCAAGCCCTTTATTATAAAGGCAGACTGTGGATTCCGGACGATTTGCAGTTGAAAAAAGATATACTGGAAGCGGAGTATGATTCGAAGGTGGCAGGAAAAATGGGACAGGGTAAAACAATCGAGCTGGTCAGATGAAATTGCTTTTGGCCGGAAATGGAGAAATTCATTGATGATTATGTCCGTTCATGACCAGAGTGTCGGAGGAATAAAACAGCTCATCACACTCGCTACGGACTCCTCCAACGTCTCAAATTGGCATACCGCCCATGGGGTTCAATTTCTGTGGATTGCATTATCGATTTACCAGTATCTGACGGTTCCTCATCGGTATGGGTTATCGTTGATCGTTTTACCAAAATGGCACACTTCATTCCATTGAAAGATGGTGAGAAGAAAGCTACGGACTTGGTCAAAATATTCCTGAAAGATGTATGGAGATTTCATGGCCTGCAATAGAACATAGTGTCAGATCCTGACTCTAGGTTCACCTCCGCATTCTGGAAAGCTGTAGTTGAAGATTTTGATATTAGACTAAAGATGTCTTCGCCATTCCACTCTCAAACGGATGGGCAAACGGAATGAGTCAACCAAACGCTGAAATGCAATCTGCCAAATTACTGCAATTACGAGCAGGATAATTGGTCTGAGATGTTACCGATGGCAGAGTATGCCTACAATAACTCTCTTACCACCGCTACAGGAATGTCACCATTCTTTGCAAACTTTGGAATTGATCCTCGAACGAATTGGCCCTTCGAACCAGAAGCAAAGAATCCGGCATCTGGGAATTACGTTTACTGGATGACCAGCGTGCATACACTTTGCCGTAGGAGCTTAGATCATGCACGGGAGACAATGGGGAAGTACTACGATACACGTGCTAAAGAACCCTCGAAGTACTCGGTTGGCAATTTTGTTATGCTAAATGGAAAGAACCTCAAAATTAGACGGCCCTCCAAGAAATTAGATGCGAAGCTTCACGGACCCTTCAAGATCTGGATGGTGCTCTCGCCCACAGCAATTAAGCTTGAGTTACCAAGTCGATAGCGAATTCACAATGCCTTTCATGTATCACTCATTGAACCATACAGACTCAACCCTACTAGATCACCACCCGAGCTGGCTTCAGCCAGTGAGCACAATGAGCTTGGCTATGATGTAGATGGCTACGAGTACGAAACAGGCTACGAAGTTGAGGAAGTCATGGGCAGCCAGTATAGGAAAGAACCGAAACAAGTTTTATACCTGGTTAAGTGGAAGGGATACCCCGACGAAGCAGATTGGACGGAAGAACCATATCAGAACATCGAGGTCAAAGGGTTATTGAAGGAGTATCATCAGGGGAATCCTCAGACCGCGGAGGATAGCAGGATCGGACAGTTGAGCTAGTACCTTTTCCCCACGAAGGGTTTTTAAATGCTAGCAAGACACCTGACGAAGGATTGGGTTTTTTGGGTATAAGGGGTCATATTTTACCGAATCAAGAGATCAAGAGAAGGATTTTGTTTTCAGGGCACAAGGGGTCATGATTTTTCCACATCAAGAGAAGGATGATCATGGTTTTAAGGGCACGCAGGGTCACGATTTTTCCAGATCATCATTCAATAAAGAAAGCAAAGGACGCAAGCAACCTGATTGGCATGATTTGCTTGCTACCAGGATTCAGATGGACGTAAGCAACTTGATTGGTCGACTTTGCTTGCATGTCTCAGCAATGGTCGAAGCAAAATGGTCTGTGCGGGCCCACTAACTTAGTGGATCTCGAAAGCACTTCTTGGGCGTGCTGGATCATAGATCACCGAAAGGCAAGGAGCAATAAGGTCGTTCAGAGACGAACTCTCCAAGAGAGGGGGTAGTGTCATACCTAACATATTACCCTCGGAGCGGGGACACACACAATCACTCGCGACGGCATCGGCTGTCACTAGTCTCGGAGGCCATAGCGAAGCTGCTCCAAATGCGAAGTTCTCAAACAGTGAAGCTTCTTGAACAGTGATTCTTCTCTACAAGCGACGCTTCTGGACCAGCAAAGTTTCTCTCTGGTGAACGAATCTAGAGTGCACCGCTCTGGCCAGAGCGAAGCATAAATAGAGTGGCTCCGAAATTCTCTATGCAACGAAAGCTAGAGTATACATCGCTCTGAAATTCTCTATACAACGAAAGCTAGAGAACGCACCGCTTCAAACAACGAAGCTGGAGAAAGCCAATCTGTATGCAACAAAAGCTAGAGAAAGCTACTCTCTACCCAACAAAAGCTAAAAGCATGCGCTGCGCCATATAACGAAGCTACTTTCTATCGAATGAAGCCTATTCGCCTGGAGGTTAATTAGATTGAAAGGATAACACCGGTCTGGAAGGCTGGAACCGCGGAGTTGATGCCATAAAGGATACCAGCGGTCCAAGTATAATCTATTAACGGTAATGATACGGTGGGCCCGGGACCTAGAGTTCTGCAGTAGTTGTGAAGTCAAGGGCATTGGCTCGAATGATTGACGGTAGTTGCAACAGTAGTTGCACTGGTTCGAAAGTAGTTGAGGTACGTAGTTCTGGAGTAAAGAGTGTAAATAGTAGTCAAGAGCGAAGACGAAGGTATAAAGACCTTCGGTTTCTTCGAGGGTAGAAAGGCATCAGATCATCGATCACTTTCTCAGCGAGGAGAACAAGCCTTGACAATATACCCATTTGGCAAGCCATTCTTTTTGTTGTGAATCTTTTGGTTATTTCCATATCCTGAGCGAAGCTCCTGAACCGCTGCAATTGAAGCAAGTCCCGAACCGAGTACAGCTACTACTTTGACCGGTGAACCTGGGGCGACGCTCTCGGTGTCACATCAGGAGAGGAATTACAAGTCTTGAAGGTATGGATTAAAAAGAACCGGTCGAAGGGATTCATCAGATCGTCGTTACCACCCTGTTGGGCAATGGTACTATTTGCACCCGAACCTAACGCAGGCCTCATGTTATGCGTGGATTATGGAGGACTAATCGAGGGAACAATCAAGAATCGATACCCACTAACTGTGAGCCAGGAGACCATATTGGGATCATTGAAGGCCAGGTAATACACCAAATTAGATGCCCGAGACGTCTACAATACCATCAGAATTGCAGAAGGGGACAAAGGGAAGACAGTATTCCATATCCACTATGGTTTGTTCGAATCTCTCATTATGTCCTTGGGACTTACCAATGTAACAGCATCCTTCCCGGAATTCATCAATGACACACTCCGACTCTTTTTGGATATCATTTGCACGGCATGGTCGGACAATATCCTCATTTAAAGTGACAACTTGACAGAACACCGGGAACATGTCAGTCTCGTAATGACAATGTTGAAGGAAGCGGGACTGTACCTGAATGCTGAAAAATGCGAATTATATCAACAAGAAGTCAAATACTTAGGACTAATAGTCCATGTGAACGGAATCAGAATGGACCCAGAAATGATAACGGCTTTCAAGGAGTGGGAAGCACCCAGCCAACTTAAAGAGATTCAAGCATTTTTAGGATTCGCCAACTTCTATCGAAGATTCATCAAGAATTACAGCAGGGTGGTCCAACCATTAATAAAGTTAACAAAAAAACTGGTAGTATTCGACTGGGGACCGGGCCAGAAACAAGCCTTTGCAGTGCTGATAGATGCGTTTACAACACCACCAGTTCTCACACATTACAATTAAGAAAAGGAAATCATCCTGGAAACAGATACTTCTAGTTACGTGTTAGCAGGAGTCCTATCACAATATAATGACCCAGGAATCCTTCACCTGGTTGCATTCTTTCCCATGAAGCATCCACAAAGCGAGGAGAATTATGTAATCTACGATCAGGAATTAGTAGCTATCGTTAAATCCCTCGAACAATAGAGGCCCGAATGCGAAGGGTCAATATATCCCACCAAGATACTGACGGATCATATGACTCTCGAATACTTCATGACATCAAAGTTACTCAATAGAAGGGCAACATGGTAGTCTGAATGCCTGTCGAGATTGTAGTATTTGATGGTTTACCGCCCAGGAACACTGGGACAGAAGCCCGATGCACTCACCAGAATGCCAGGAGACATTCTTCCAAAGGGGGGGGGGAGAGAAAAAATCCAGCAAAGCATGCTCAAAACGGAGAATTCCGACAAAAGAATACAACAAGGACTTGTGGTAGCATTTGCGGAAGTGGTAAATCAAGATGAAACCGACCCAAAGGAGCTGTGGAACGGGATTCAAAATGTATGCAACAACTGTCCAATCGACAACAGTGAAAGACTGAGAATTAACGCAATGGAAATCAAAGAGGAATCGGACAAGCTACAATTGATACAGGAACATCACGATTCACCAACAGCCGGACATTCAGGATGAGCTAAAACCTTGGGTCTACTCAAAAGGAATTATTAATGGCCTGGCATGAGAATGGACATGGATAGGAATGAATGGAATTGCCATGTATGTGAACGCAGTAAACCAAGGAATCAAAAAACACACGGATGGCTAAAACTGCTGGAACTACTGCAACAACCAAGGAAGGATCTGAGTATGGACTTTGTGGTTGGGTTACCAGAAAGCGAAGGGTATAATACCATATGGGTGATAGTTGATAGACTATCAAATATGAAGCACTTGGTACCATGTCAAATGATACAGATGGCAGGAAATTGCGCGAAATATTCATACGAAATGTGTTCAAACTTCACGTCTCACCAAATACCATAGTATCAGACAGAGGACCCCAATTTGCCTCAGAATTCTGGGGATATGTCTGCAAAAGACTCGGAATCGGACAGACATTCTCGACCACATGTCATCCACAAATGGACGGCCAAACGGAGTGAATGAATGCTATTATGGAACAATATATAAGAAGCTTCGTCAATTATCAGCAAAACGACTGGGCCTCATGGCTACCAATGGCCGAGTTTGCCTCAAACACTCATGCTTCAGAGACACCAGGCTGCTCACCATTTTTTGGAAACTACAGTTTTCACCCAATGATGACAATCAGTCAACACCCTGTTCAGAATGGAAACGTCATGAGAGTAGTAACTGCCATTGCCCTCTCCCAAAAGATGAATGAAATCTTCGAACAGATGAAAGCCGAAATGTCCCAAGTTCAATCAATTCAAGCGGAACCAGTGGACAAACAACGCAGAGAAGGAATGAAGATGGCTGTAGAAGACAATGTATGGATAGATGCTAGGAATATCGCAACACAGAGACCAAGTAAAAAGCTAGACTGGAAAGACCTAGAACCATACAAAATCACCGAAGTTATCAGCCTGTGGGCCTACCGATTGGACCTATCTCATAATATTCATATACACCCAGTACAACCAATCTCCCGCCTAAGCAAATCCAGGAACAATACATTGCCGGGACAAATTGAATCTGTACCACCTCCTGTCATCGTGAATAGAGAAGAAGAATACGAAGTCGAACGGATTGCAGGCTGCAGGCTATTTTGAAGAAAACTGCAGTATCTGGTCAAATGGAAGGGTTATGCTGAAAGGAGCTGGGAGCCAGCAGTCAATGTGGACGGTCTTCAAGCCATTGATATATTTCATGCAAAACAACCTGGAAAACCCGGATGAACAGCCTTATAGGAACTCGGCTTGTGTGAGGGGGAGCAACTGTCACAGTTATTTCGAGTGAGGATCGGAGAAGTAGTGACAATCGATGGAGCATATTCAAAGAATACGGGATGCAGAGGAGGAAACAGATGTCAATGGATGGAATCAGGTTTTGTTGAAAGGAATCAGGTTTTGTTGGTCACGTTGTAAATATGCTGTAGTGGTTATGATGTGAGCTGCGGATTGAAAGGGTGGCGTACATAGTTGGGTGAAGTGTGGATGTATTTTGGAATGAGTGAGTAAAGGTAACGACGGTCGCATTAGTTGAATATAAGGACGATGGTTTAGCGGAGAATGGGTGTGTTTTTCACTCATCCTCTAGTCTACAATACAATTAATAGCTTTGGCACCAACCTTTGTTCACTTCTGTGATTCCGAAATTTGAGTCTCTAAGTCTGATACGCAGTGCCCGCGATCACTGCATTCTCAGTTTGGTTTTTATAACCCTTAGAACTCCAAGCCTTGAAACCTTGACACCACCCATAGATGACATTTATTACGCCTAATAACAGGTCATCAACACTCTCCCCGACTGTGTAACTACTGGAGGTTAACTATAGACACCTTCTCCACTGTTTCCATCCCCTAGGGCATCAACTGGGCACTGTATACTTCGATCATATATAACAGAGCCCTCCTTCCCCTCACTTTTCTCATCATACCACCCCCCTCCATCTATAATATCACCTTTCTTATCCTCCCAATCACTAAGACAATTTGTATACACCTGCTTTGAACCTACACCCTGCTTTTCTGCATGTTTGGACCCTTCAAGTCCCTTTCCTGCTGGTGCTGCTTGAGCTGCAGCCATATCCTGGCGCGTTTTGATTTTGGCCGCTTTTTCTTGATCAATCCTCTGTCTCTCTTCTCTGAGCTGCACCACATCCTCGGGGGTATACACACAAGCTTTACGAAGGTGGTGTTAATCTTCAACTGCAACTGCAGTGGTATCTTTGGCCCCAGAACAAAGAAATCTCACCATTTCCTCCCCCAATTCTTTGTCTGCCAGTGCCCCATGAGCAGACCTTCCCAGCTGATCTATGAGAGACTTGAGGTTTAGAGAAGACGGTGTGTGATGGGAGACATAGTGTGGCAAGGTGTAATACACTGCGTGCTAGTCTGCTAATGGCTCTGGGCTTTCGGGGAGTTTCTGTTTGAGCAGCGGAGGGAGAGCTTGGCGGCGTATCTGGCCAAGTGCTTTTTGGCAATTGGTACTCAAAAACTTCGCCATAGTTCAAAGGCCAGATTCCAGTAGCTTCGAACACATTCAAGACGTCATTGGGTGTATATGCGGCGGTCCTAGTGCATGTGACAAGTCTTGTGAAAAGGTTATTGGCAGAATAAATCGAAATTCTGGGGGTGTGTCTACTCATGGAATTGCCCTTTCTTGATGCTATTACCTTTTTTTTTCATCCACAAATCCAATTCATTGGCATAGCAGTGTGATTATGGACCAAAGAGGTCGACATCCAGTGGCTGTAAGATATGTGTGGATTGTGCTGGGAGGCATAAGGGGTGTATACCTCTTTTTAAGTGATGATTGAAAAACTGCCAGGTCAAATGTGATTCATGTCCATTGTGGCGATGTGAAGGGTGTGTTGAGGGAGAGATTCCCAGTGACTTCTTTCTCATCGCTCTTTGAAAGCTTCTCAGAGGAATCAATCAAAGAAAACGGTTTCCGCTCGAGGAGCATAGGAAGAGGATGGGAGTGTCAAAGGTTGCCCGGTCAGAAAAAGACGGAGAATCCACTAAGTCAGTGGATCTGCGAATTCGAACATTAGAATACACATTAGGGAACATAACGAAAGGCTTGGCTTGGGGTGCAGAAAACGCTTGATTGTGTCTATCTACCGGTACTGCTGTACATATATACTCCTTAGCACTACCACCCCCGATATCTCCAAACTCACTAGTGCCGGTAGTGGTGGGGGATGGACTTTCCCACCACAACTCCTCCCTGGCCCTTTGTGCGAAGCACACTTATCCCCTTTACCAATATCCCATCACATAAAAGGAAACTCAAGAGAAAGCCCAAAAGAAAGTTCAAAAGAAAGCCCAAAAACAAATTAAAAAACCCAAGATATCCCCTGAACGTTTACTCTTTCTGTGTTTGCTTCCTCCTTTCATTTTCCCTCCTTTTCCGCTGGTTCATAAAGTATGAGGCTTCTCTAAGTGTTTCTTCAGCCCTAATTTCCGCATCCCTCATATCAACCATCCCCGATACAATTTGATCCTTTGCAGCCTGGAATACACCCGGTTCCCAGTTGTTCGCCCTTTGGACGATAAGCGGCGTGTGATTCCCATAGATCGCGTGGTGGTAGGTTATCATTCGTTTTTCCTCACCCACTTGGTGGGTGTACCTGACATTACGCTTCATATAGTCGGAACAGGTTATAATCGCATTGTATCCATCGATTGGCTTGTCCTATGTGTGGTACGGAGTCGGGGGTCGTTCCACTGTCTTTCTATTGAGAGAAGCTTCAGTCCTGACAGGTGTGGGGGTGACAGCCGTCTGGCTTGATTCGTTGCCACTTGAGGTAGTCTCGTCATCATTATCAGTGGTTTCGGTAACTTCATCGGGAGTTTTATCTGAGGTGTCGGCTATCTCAGAGAATGGATCGCTCAGTCCCTCCTCCTCGGTAGGCAGTGCGGAAAAGATCAGAACAGGTGACACAGAAGCGATTTGACAGTTTGGGGGCATAGCTGACGGCAAGAGCGTGCGGAGGCGGCTTCGATCTTCCTTGAATGGATAGAATGCAATCGGCATTCTAGCCCTCGGTATAACATTGAACCCATTTTTCCAAGATTGATTTCTTCATTAACTACCGGACATCCTTTTTCCACTAAAGTCCTGGCCCCTTTGAATTCCGCAGACGTGTACCATTTATTCACGTTTGATTTCCGTCCCAGTTTGATGACGCTGGAGACATATGCGTAGTTAAGACACAGTTTGGCTAACTCTGGGTCTATGGCGGTTTGGGTGGCTAGGGCTGTCAGTCGTAACCATTTTTCGCTGCCATCGCCTTTATTCAGGACCTCCAAGAGTTTGGGGCTCTACTGCCAGTAATCTCCCAGCTTTTCGTTGCATGGTCCTTATTTTTCTGTGCGGTGTTTTGTTACTTTACCATCTCTCCTCCCTGGCCAGAGTTGTCGATTGTCCTCAGGTAATCGTAACATCTCTTGTAGCCTAGCTTTCTCCACCCCACGTTGTCTTCATCAAACTTTGAGAGCCATGCAAGTTTTGAGTTCGATACCTCATGAATATCAGTGAACAGCTCGTATACGCTGTGCATCAACTTCGACTGATCTTGCGGGATCAGCTCATTCAGTGCGATTTCCACTGCTTCTTGAATGGAGTCGAAGTGCCTGTCCGGGAAGAAGCCGTCGCACAGGATTTCCAGCGCCTGCAACGGAAGAGTCACTGGTGCAAGGTCCATGGTGGCTTTGCTGGTCGCCTGGATGAGGTCAATAGTGGGGAACGGTTTGGCAGGAGACAACTCGGCAGAGGACAACTTGGCAGTATGCAACCCAGCGGAATCGGCGGAGTACAACTTGGCGGAAAGCGACTGAGCGGAATCGGGGGAGGGCAACCTGGTGGACTGCGACTCAGCGGAATCGGCGGTATCAGAGGCGACCATTGCTGGAGAGGTGACGTTTCTGTATCTGGCGGCGGTGGCTAAAATTGGATCGACAACAGTGTTGTGGCTCCCAGCTGCCCTGACAGTGATGGTGCTACTGAGTGCGGTTTTCTTGATGGCAGTGGCAGTGCTGGAGCTCTCATTGACTGTAGTGAACGACATCTTTTTGGCTGTAGTTGAGGGGTGGATTTCAAATGTGTTTGCTGTTGAAATCGGTGCAGTCGATGGTATCGATAAGGTCAATGGGATTGTCGCAGCGAGGCTTCTGGAGTTTACTGAAAGGGGGGGAGAGCTCTTTATATACCGGCAGCTTCTCTTTGTGTTGATTTTCTTTTGCATCGTTTTCAGTACCTTCCCGGTGTTTTCCACCATAACATCCCTTCCCGCTCCTCTTTGTCTTCACAACTAATACCATTTGAAAGAGCTCAACGCACTCGTAATCTTCATATTAGGCAGTATGTTTTAGGTTCAACCCAGGGGTGCTGGTTGTCGTAATCGTTTAGAGAGTACTAAGAGATTTTGTGTGTAACGGCAGTGTGAGTCAGCAAATGAGAGCCATTCGTCTTCTCCAGCGATTCCTTTTTTGTAGATCCATGAATCTCGTGAGTCTTGGCATCTTGGCACCATCTCTTCTTCGTCGTCTCTTTGTTACTCTTGAACTATACACGCTTGTATGGTCTCCTGCCCTCCCCCAGCGTCCCCCCCCCATCAACCTTCTCATTCCTTTTGATGGATGGTTCACCAGCACTGGGTGCGTGGCATTCCATTCCTTAACCATTCTCCCACTACCTTCCATATCCTCCTACCGCACCGAAGTCCATTTCTCGAAACCTCACCACTTGACTAATTACAATCATTTCCCATCTACATATTTGGGGCCTGCTACCGCTTCAACTTCCAATTCTTTCTCCGTCATTTTCTTCGTTTCTTTCTCCATCTCTTTGTCCTTGACTTCTTGTCGTGCAGGCAGCGGTGTATCCTTGTCGTATTTTCCTCCTCTTCTGGCAAGGAACTTTTTGACTCGGCTCCCGTCTATCCATTCTGCGAGCTTGGAACCGTCCAATTCGGTGATGCACCAAGTGCCCAAACTTCATGCTATCTCCCTCAGTCGATAAGGTCCTCTCCATTTCGCTTCCAATTTGGACCCATGCGATTGTTCAGTTGTAGTTTCGTGGAGGAGAACCAGGTCGTTAACTTGGAATTCTTCAGCTCTTAGTCGGGCTGCATGATTGAAACGGCATGTATTTGCGTCCCTGGACTCATTCAGTCGATGCACGGCCGTGTCTATATCTTCACGCCAGCATTCCAATTGACGAGACCTTGCAGCTAGTAGTGAGGTTGTATCTTTGACGTCTTTCCAGTGCGCAGTGTTCCATGTCAGATTGTTGAGTTCAACAGGAAGCACTGCATCCTGGCCGAACATGAGGCGAAAAGGGGAGTACCCGGTTTTTTGTCGAACGGTTACCCTGTTGGCCCAGAGCACTGCTGGAAGGTGGTGGAGTCACATCTCCTTCGGCTCGTCGGAGCATGCAGTAAGCTTGGACAAGGCGTCTGCTCTTGGCTGGTGTCCCCGTTCGACGACTCCATTGCTAGCCGCATGGTACGGAGTGGCGGTCATCTTCCTGATGCCATATCGCTTAAGCAAGAGATCTGCCCATTTCTTATTCTCTGCTCCGCCATCCACTACTACACTGTCAGGGGTGCCATATCGGCATATCACTTCCTCATAAAGGAAATCTGCCACTTTCTCTGACGATCCTTGTTTCAATGGCCTTGCATCTGCCCAGTTGCTAAGGTAGTCGCGAGCGATGACCAGGAGATAGAATTCTTCCTCTGTCTTAGGCATATAGGTGATGTCCATTCTCACACGTTGCCACAGGTGACTGACTGTTAGACTCTTCAGGGTTTTATCATACCGTAGTGGTGCTCTCGTCTCACACTGTTTGCACGTTTTTACCCATTCTTTGACATCTGGATACATCCCAGGCCACCAGTAGCGTACAGCTACCTTCTGCAACATTCCTTCTCTTTCTCGATGATCACTCAGCTCATGTGTTGCTTCCATTGCTTTTCTCCTTTCTTCTCTACTCACTAGTACCTTTGCTGGAGGTTGGTTGATTCTGCGCCTCTGGTAAAGAATTCCATCTGAAACGAGATATTTTGTAGCTTCTCGCCGGAAGCGTTGCATTTTCTTAGGATTTTTCCCTGTTGGTCACCTCAGACTCCCAACAACTGTCCGATTTCCCTCCACTCTCCTTTATACGGTTGTGATAGTTGCAGGCCCACAAATGGTTCGTAATGTTTCTTTCATTCTTCTCCTTGCTCAACTCGCATGTTTCGTAGGCTGGCTTCTATTGTCTTTTCTAGGTCGTCCCCCTCTTGATTGTCCAGATCCGGATCCCCTTCCCCGCATGGCCTTCTGGAAAGTCCATCTGGTCCTCCATCGGACCGCCAGGGGATGTGTTTCACATCGAAGTCAAACAGCCGAATCCATGCGATCCAACAAGTGACTAAGACCCCAGGCAAGTCATTGGTGGGCAAGTTCAACTGATGTACCAGTGTATTTGCATCAGTTTCAACAAGAAATCGAACACCATACACATAATTGCGGAACTTCTTCAATGCTATCATGAGGTCTCTGCATTCCTGCTTCCCAGCATCATATTTATTCTCCACTGCGTTCCAAAGACCACTCTCATTCCGACAAGGGTGGCGTATATTATCCTTGTCTTCTTGTTTTCGTATGACTCCACATTCTTCAAGACTGGCGTCGACTTCCAAGACTATTTGGCCGACTTGGTCGCTGACGCCTGACGTCTTTAGTGCCGGGGCATAGCAAAGGGCATCTTTCAAGGCTTTCATTGCTTTTTTTTGTCCCGATTCCCATCAGAATTTGACGTCTTTTCGTAAGATCTGGAACAATGCCTGGGTGAAAATTGTGTACTTGGGAATCTATATACGGCATCATGTGCAAAGCCCAAGGAAAGCCCTGCATTCCGTACGGTTTCCGCACGGCGGCCAGTTCTGTACTTCATCAACTTTGGAAGCTTGAGGCCATCTACCTGCTTCTCCGCAGACGAAGCCCACAATCTTCATCCTGTTCCAACACCAATCAGACTTTTCTCCCGAAATTGTTGCCCAAGCTTATTCAATATCCGCCAGTACTTTGTCGAGATTCTGGAGATGTTCCAGAACGTATCTCCGCACTCCAGGCAGACCCGGCATATCTTAATCATCCAATCGGGTTTTTGGCCCTTTCACTCCGATATCATCGACAAACACTTCCGCGATCGTCCCCAAATACTTATTCAATATTGTTCGTGATACTTGGACGAAGGCTGACACCGACTTGGTGGCTCCTTGAACCAACCTAGTTGGTCGGAATACGCCTTGTGTGGTTTGGAATGCCATACAGTCTCGGCTTTCTTCGTGCAGAACCTTCTGGTCGTAGCCGGAGTGAAAATCGATTAAGGAGCAAATAGGGAGGCCAGCGAATTCTGCTGAGAATTCCTCGACGTTGGGCAGAATTCCTGCATCTTCAAAAGTGTGGAAGTTCGCACTGACAACTGAGATGATGAATTGGTATTTTCCGTCTTTCTTAGGTACCAACAGATGGGCGTTGCTATACGGTCCCCATGCCGGTTCAAATAGCCTATGTACCACTCGTTCTTCCCCCATCTCTTTCTCTATCGGAATGACTTTTTTGGGGATGCGCAACACACGATGGTTCTAGACTTTATGACCGGGTTCCAATCTAATTCGGTGCGGCGGTTCCACTTCGTTACTAATCGTTACTAATTTGTCCCAAGTCGATGAGAGCGGGTATTCTCTATTGGACAGCATCCCTAACAACGCCTTCTTCTCTTTTGGCTGCAAATCTGCCCTAATCGTCAACTCTTGTATTCTTTTAGTTGTCATCTTTCTGCCTCTTTCTTCAGTGGAAAACTTAGGGGTGAACCAAGTATCCCAGGGTCCGGAGGTAGTGGTATCTTTATTCTTAGCGATATCTCATTCTTTCCAGTCGAGTCCTTCGTCTGGTACACTCCCATCTGACAAGGGGACTGGTTTTACCTTCTTGGCGATGAATTTGTATCTAGTCCGTTCCCACGCAGTTCTAGTGGGTTCGTCTACTTTGTACTTCGCTATTGTGGCATCAAGGTAAGAGAGAGAGAGTTGTATTTGACTAAGTTCCGAAGTAGTAGTATTTCTAGGAGTCCACCACAAATTAGTGGATTCACCTCCAGTCACCTGTCTCATGTTAAGTAGCACTTCTTCGCCCATCGACCACTCTTTCAACATCATTTTCTTGCCCAACTTTTCTACCATCACCCCTTCCTCCTGCGCCCATTCATCTTCCCAGTTGATTCTACTTCCCATCATCCTTCTCACTTCCACAGATGTTCCTTCCTCTTTCTAATTTCCCATATCCTTCTCTTTTCTTCCGAACGTGTCTTCCTCTTCTTTTTTCTTCTTGCTTTTCTTTCACTTTCCTCATTGACATCCTTTCCCTCTACCTCTCTTACTTCCACCGACATCTCTTTCTTTATCGACTGTTCCTCTTTCCCCTCCATCCATCAGGAAAATGTAATTTCATCCCTCGCTTGGCACCCACCTTCCGGGAATCCTCCTTGGCGCTTGGGAGGCTCCCAAACCCTCCCGTATCATTTTACTATGCTCCAACGTGCTCCAGCCAGCTCCCAGTTCACCTGTGAACTTTCCACAATCGTACAGGAGTATCTCATAGCATTCCTACCACTTCCTGGGAGGTCCACAAACTTGCTCCTTCGCATACTCTGCTCCGCATGCCTCCCTGACGCTCCGCAGCCCTCACTGCCAATTGGCATCATATTAGACTCTATTCATAGATCATGCTGTCAATTCATCGCAGCTACTTCAAGCATCGTCATGAGAGATTTGTATAAATAGACATCTCTAGATCTCATTACACTAATATATTGTCTATATACACCAGCTGGATTTCAAGCGCACCCCTGCATGAGACTCCTCTCATTCGTTTGGATAAATGGCAGAGGTGGCTCCAAACCTTTCGTCCATATGTGTTTTGTTTTAATATACATCCCAGTACGTATCCAAATCCACTTGATTATTTTCAATCCGTACCAAACTGTTCCCTGTCACTGCCCAGATCTCTGGGACCAAGTGGTACGGCCCTTCAATTTTCTCCACAGCAATAACATGTGGTGTTGATTCCTTTACCACTCTGGCGAACCCATCCACTTCTTGAGGGTGCCCTAAACAATGCTCGAAATGTGTACCAACAACAATGGCCAACTCCAGCGGTGATAGTCTATGAACCCAGGCTTGAAGGGATGAAAGGATATGAGGGAGCTGCTGCAACAGCCGGCCGCCAGTCCTCGCAATCATCCCACATACCAGCGAGGTACTGGTTGGTGGTGAAAAGGTGAAGTATAGAATGGGAAATGTGGGGTGGCGCCCGCAGACTCCATCATCCGTATTTTCCCTCACGCACACCCATATCGCCTGCAGTGGCAGCCTGTGCATCTCACCATCTGGTGTACCCTCAATGCTGCACTCGAGAAGGATCCGGTTCATTTGCTGAGGGTTATGATATTCTGGCGTGTAAAAAGAGACCTTATTGTGAGGTTGTAAGGTTATGTCTTCCTTGAACTCATTTCCATAACCCCAGATTACACTGACCACATCACGGCCCCAGATCTCATGCAGATGCTGCCTCACAAGTGATGGGAATGTCGGAATGTTGAAAGTTGCTGCTGCATCAGCTAGCGATCTCCGCTTGAAAGACTGTGAATGTGCACAAATAGTTGAAAGTTTAAACTGCTGCAGAGGTTGTGTACTGGGTCGAATCAAAGGTTCAGATTCGCCGGCAAGGATCCTTTTCTGTCGGTGGCACCTGGTCATTTGCTGTTTCTCTCGACCCATCATCATGTTAAGGACTACTGCACTCTCCTCGATATACCATCCATACAAAGCAAGCCACCAAAGAGTGTGTTCCATGTAGTCGATCGCAGTGTAGAGATCATTATGCTAAAGCAACCATAGCATGATGTTGACCCTATTGCTGGTACTGTACGCATCTTTGACGTTCGAATATTGCAAGAGCCCTGAGATCTCGGTTGAAAAATTTGCAGGAGCACCCATTCTGGTGATGATCTCGCGGTAATGACAGAGGAGGTGCATTTTTGGCTTTCCGAAGTGATAGAATTGCAGCGTTAGCTGCTTCCGTAAATTCGGGCCTTTCCTTGAGTCCCATTCCTGATCATACATCAGGAGCTTCTCCGTCATGGCATGACGAAATGCAGCTTGAGCTGCATGGCTTGCCCCGTATACCTCTATTTCCAGACTCCGGGCAACCTCTTGTTGGCACTCCTCTGACCAAAGTGTTGCTACTGGCTCAGCGTCCAACCGGCACTACTCGAACTCTCACTTTACAGCGACAGTGACCTTCGATGCAACGAACACAGCAGTCATGATGGCGTGACGTTCTCATTCCAGTTCTCGAGCAAACTTGCTTGTCGGTCCACAGCTAGCTTCGGGACGCAGCTTGAGTTCCAGGTGGTCCTGAGCTTCATTAAACAACTGGCCAAACCGGGCAAGGTGGTCTGTAGACGCTCCGTAGAGCTCTGCTTCAAATCGTACCATTGTTGTCGCCCGCGCCTCTGCATTCCAGGAAGTGGCGCGCAGATGCTCTTCTTCAGGTGCACCTCAAAAGTTCTCCGCTGCTCAGTTGTGGTACCATAAATTGCCCAATGAAGCTCTCTCTCTATCTTCTCCATCGCCACCTCTTTAAGTTTTGCTACCTGCGCTTGGAAGTCACTTTCTAAATGCCTTGTCCAAGCCTCAGTAGCATGTTGAGGAGTGAAGATTTATTTGCACTTGTGAAAGCTTTTGAGAGCTTTGTCGAGGTATTTCAACGAGATATCCGACTGCTTTCGCTGGCTGCCTAGTGAAAATAATTCAATCAGTACCCGCATCATTTTCATAACCTCCGTATCAGATGCACTTTCTGAGATTGTTTTCCCTGCAACGTTGCTGGAACGCAGGGTAGCACATACTGCAAATAGACTCCTGAGCATTTCTCGGAATTCCTTGCCATGCCCGAATCCATTCTTGAGAGCATCAAAGGGTTTAGAGAAATGCAACATGTTCGGGTAGTGTGGAACTGAGGTGAACCGGGCACCGAATTCAGCTTTCAAGCCTCGATCGGTGAGGTACTCCAAAAGCCAGTTGAAGAGATCTTTCACGATACCCAAATAGAGTTGGTGAAGCGCATCTGGTTGCCAAAGGCGATAGACGTTGCACAGAGGATAATCTCAAACCAGATTTGAAGTCGGTTGTAGATGCACCTCTTTGAATTCATCAAGTCGATTCTCCTCCAGGTGCTCTTGATAGCGTGACGTACATCGAGGCTCCCAGTGGCGAAATGCTTTGGCATGGCCCATGTCAAGTCCCTTCGGTACTTCACACCCAGGACATGCTCCTCCGACTATCTTCATGATCATTGCGATCTCTGGGTAGTCCCCAATCCATGCTGCTAGCAATGGGTAGCAGGTACGTTTGAAACCGTCGGCACAATCCCACTTGTGACCAGTGCCTCTGATATCAAATTTTCTAAGTGGTTTCAGGATGGTATGGATCGCGTGGTGCCATGAAGAGTCTATATCAGTTGCCCCTTTCACTGGAACTGGAATGAATCCTACCAGAATCGAGGCCCGCTTTGATATTGCACGACGGAAATCATTCTGAATGTTCCCGATACTCATATATAGCGGCCAGGGGGTCATTTCCCCAGAGAAATTCGTGACATGGGTTTTGTCCGAGGCGACAATTACTGCCACAATTGTTGCACCGTGGGGTAATTGCTGCTGAGTTTCCCACCACCAATCTCCTCAGTTCATCTCACTATAGATTAGATGATCAGCCGAATCGTACACGTGCACCGGAGCGAAATCCAGGTGCCCCGCAAACGGTAAATGCCCCAAAAGAAACTGGATGCACTTGAAAATCACCCTGCAGTATATGTTGCCATATTTTCCAGGCACCTGAAGCCAACTCTTTCCTCCCAGTCCGAAGTCGAGGCACCTCAGCAGTTCCCAGAGCTCAGATGCTGGGTGGAACGAAGTCGTACGGAAATCGTCAAGGCTGCGCTGCAGATAGTCGTTTACCCAAATTTTGCTTTCTGTACCTAGAGCACGGGCTTGTTGATAATCGAACCAATTTGCAAATGGGTGCCATTGGTTACAATTCGGTTTCCGATGTTTTTCGTAGAGGTTCGTAGCCTCTCCCACCACTTGCCCACCTGCGACATCTCCATACACTTCTGTATGGGTGACTGTCCTCACAGTTAGAAATGTGACATTGTGTTTCTCTGGTAGCTCGGGTATGGGAGCACTCTCGGAGGTGTGCGCGGCTGGTGTGAACCCTTGGGTACTGTCAGGTTGTCCTGCATTCGTTTACTTCTTGCTTTACTCATCTCGCTACTTACTAGATCTCCAATTTGCTTCAGTTCCAAGCCATTCCATTACCTTCCCCGTGTCGTCAAACGCATCTGGGTGATCGTTTCGATAATGTTGAGCAAGACCAGTGGAGTTGCATATCCGTTTTCCACATAGTATGAATTGCAATTGTAAGAACAGGTTTGCCCGATGACTCATACTGACAACCATTGTTACAGTATGTCCGGTAGATGGGGCGCGACGAGTGAATGGTGCATGGTAGATGGGGTGCGATGAGTGTATGGCGAACGGTAGATGGTGCAACAAGTAGATGGTGAATGGTATATGGGGGTGGGACAAGTGTATGGTCAATGGTAGATGGGGTGCAACAAGTGTATGGTGAATGGTAAGAAGCACCGATTCAGGGGTAAAGAAAGCTACTGACGATTCAAGTTGCACACCCCTCCAGCGAGATGAGGCTCCAGGCCTTATGACACGCGGACTTGATATGACTCATCTTGAAACAGACAATCAACAATACGTCACTTCACCCGACAAATTGTTTGTACCCCACAAAGTGATTGAGTTCCCATCCCTCACCCCTGCTTAGCCTACGATTTTCGTCACGAGCACCCCACCAAAACCTCCATGCAGAGTTTCAGATGCACCTGTAGGTGACGGCAGGGCTCGGATTGCATCTAATCGGGCAGAACCTTTCAATAGCAAGGCACCTGAGTTTGATAAGTGTTGGATAATCGGAGTTTCCTATCTTAAGATAGTGTTGTATGTTCGGATGTGTGGTAAATTTTCAGAATATTGCCAGAATCTGCAACCAAGTGGCAGGGGTGATACCCCACATTTCATCTAGTGATCAACTTGAATGCTCCAAGCAGACAATGGATGACGAAAACATGTATAAAAAAGTTTGTCAAATACGGTGGAATGGTAAGAGAAGTGCGGACGAGGTCGGTGCGCATTGAGTGTTCTTGAGAGAATTGCAAGTGTATATAAACGCACCTTTCCTCCCACAAATGCAGCCCATCACACTACCTCATTCTCAGTGACTACTGCAGGTACCATAGAGCGTTTAGCAAAAACCTCTGAACCTTCTAATGTTCTCGTCATGACTACTTCTATACATAATGTCGCAGATCAATCTCTCCAACAACCACTCTTTGATGAACCCAGGACACCCGAATCAATATTATGGCGGCGCACCTCCACAACACCCCAATCCAAACTACCAGCTCAGCAGTGATGGGTCTCAGATGTGGGACTGGTTTGCCTGGCATCCCAATCCCGATTATCAACCGCCCCGGCGACCGACTGAAGAACCGCAATATGAACCGCAACCACTGCATTATCCTACGTATACTGCACCACCGATGATCAGCCATGATGGACGGCGCATGTGGAATGAGTACTGACAAACCTGGGTTCCATACAAACGGGTTCCACCCTGACCACCTCCTCCACCGCCACCACCACCACCACCACCACCACCTTCAGCAAACCCAAACCCACCAATGACTCCGCCGCCTGTCAAAGTCCGACACACACCACTGCCTCCCCCTCTGCGGCCAGGTCCACCTTGAGCGGAAGGATTCCGGTTCACCCCACAGCCCCCTCCCGCTCCACCTGGAGGTGAAGGATCCCGGGTCACCCTACATCCCCCTTCCGCTCCACCTGGGGGTCAAGGATCCCGGTTCAGCCCACAGCCCCCTCCCACTCCACCTTGAGGTGAAAGGCCCGGGTACACCCCACATTCTCCTCCCCCTCCACCAAGACCACCAGTTTCTCCAGGCTCATGGTCCACAAATCCTCCCCCACCTCTGATGCAGCCTACCTTCCCTCAACCACTCCCAGCACAGCCGGAAGCACCAGGAGCACTGACGCCTAGACCAGAAACTGCCACTTCTGAAGAGACAAGGGAGACTGAATGGAGTGCGGACTCTGGGCAATGGAGATGGACCAAAGTGCTACCTAAACTGTCACCATGGACCCCAACTTCTAATATCCCCTTCGGTCAAGGCCGGCGGCAGATCACTCCCTGTGAATACCAGTGTCAGATAGCCCTAGCCGACATTGTTCCACCTGATGGAACATGAGATGGAAACAACCCACCCACTATCGCTGGGGCTAAAGTCACCACAGCGCAACTTATGGTTAAGATGGGCCAGGTTAAAAAGGGGTCCAAGAAAGGCGACACGCCTGGGAGAGGCGACATCTCCAAGTTTGAGAATCATGTCCTGCACGAATGGCTGATTCCTCGGCACCCACATTGTGTGATAGGACCACTCCGCTTGAAGATGAGGCGGATCGAGGGGTGCACTGGGTTCGAACTTTGGCAAGCAGCTATCCCAGATTTCATCCAGTGTTATGAGGAGTTCCTACCCCTTGACCAGTTTGATGATTCTGCAAGTATCAGGCATGACTGGATTCACAATTGTATCCAAAATCTTTGCAACCGCCTGCAAGAGACAGCCACCGGACCGGTAAAAGGTGACAAAAGAAAGGGAAGGGAGGTGGAGGAAAGCGCAAGGCGGAGGGGAGCAGTGCTGAACCCCCTCCCAAACGGCCGAACATTGGAGTGGCCAATAACCAAAACAAGTCGTTTGTGGTGCGGGTACGCAGAGATGCCACTTCTGGGTCTATATTCACGACATTTCAAGGAATTGAAGAATATTCCCAACTTCTGAAGTGGATCGCTAAGGCAAAGCCGAAGGGCCCATTCACTCGCCAGAACGTATATAGCTGCCTGCTGAGTGAACAAGCTGCTCAAGACGCCGGAGATACGGTTGGGGAGGAGTTTTGTAGCAGTGTTTGGAACCAGGAAACATGGAATGGGGAGGTCCAGAACTTCCAAGCAGTTGCGCCTGAAGCAGCGACTCTGCTCCTTGAGGCAAACCTGTGGAATGGAGATGAGAAGGACCTGCCTGAGAACATCCTGTTAGTGGAGGAGCCCAAGAAAAGCAATGATGGAGAGAAAGTAAGTTAGGAGCGCCTGAAGTGATGAATGAAGTTCTGGGCTAACTGGAATTCCTTGTAGGGAGCATCCCCACAAACCCCAAAAGGAAGTCTCCCAGAACCCCCGGTGCACCACCAGATACACCCAAAAGGATGTCTCCAAGAACCCCCAGTGCACCACCAGATACACCCAGCAAGAGGAGGGCCGCAACCCAGCTAGATGACTACGCCGATTTGCCTATGCCACCGACTCCAAGTGCTCTTGCTGCCCTAATGAAGGAAATTCAGAGCACCGAAGATCTAGACAGCGATTCGCAATTCGCCAAAGAGCTGAACGAGCCTCACGGTGAAGAGCCAGGACAAGTTTTGGATGATTGTCTCATAGCGACTATCATCAACACCTTCGAGCTCGAGTGTCTTGAAGAAGCAGTTGCATTACTCAGTGCTGGGCCATGCGGAGATTCAAATGCGGATGCCATTCGAGGGCCAAAGTACACAATGAATCAATTTCCGGATGTAAGATTTCTTGCACATCTGATCTGGGCGATTTGGTTCATTGTGCGGTGATGGATTTTCGATGTGGACCTTCCTGGGGCGCTCCTGGCTGATGAAATGGGACTTGGAAAGATGTTCACAGTCAGAGCTGTGGCTCTGTATGCCAAGTCAATTGCGGACGATGTGACAAATCACCATGAGACACAACTACCGGTGCTCTTTAACCTCTCGATTGGCGCATGGTGTCAGGCGGTGGAAATGGGCTTCTCAACCCTCAGCACTGTCCAGAAGCAATGGTACCCGTGCACTCACCCTAACCCTGTTCCTCGTCGTCTTCTCCAGTTGCTTGATGATAAGCCAACAACTGACCTCCCACCATGGAATCCGGTACTCTGTGTGGTGGTCCCAAGTGTCCGAGCGACATTCATTGGTGCACTCAATACCATCATGAAAGGGACTCCATTTTCGGTGCGCGATCTCTGCACAGACGATGCTGGCGACCTGACTCATGCACACCTCTACTTCTGTGTGGATTATCCCGAGAGACGATGGGACATCCACGTGATCACCTACGATACGTTCACGTACCGAGTGCAAAACAATGAGAACGACACAGTTCGCCAGCTTACGAACTGCCAGTGGTCGGGGGGAATCTTCGATGAGGCGTACCACATCAAAGGTCCAAAGTCTAAGGGTTGGTCCGTTGCATTTGAAGACCAAATTGATTTCAAAGTGCAAGTTACCCCAACGCCAGCCTACCACTCACTGCAGGACTGGGGAAACACGACTTGGTGGCTGTTCACAAATCCAGATGCGCCTGAATATGAGCGAGTGGTACAAGAACATGGTCCCGAGGCTTTCATGTCAGCAATCACCGCCCTTCAACAAGGGAGGTTCCTCTGAAGCTCAGCAGGAAGCTGCCTCTGTAATGGCCGATGTTGCTCACCCATGGACAATCCGCTGATGGACAGAGTCACGGCTGGCTTCAGGTGCACCCCTGGTTTACATCCCATGGGAGGATTTCCATCCAGTTACGCTGGAGTGGTCTCAGGAAGAACAGAAGCAGCTCGATGATGTTGCCACCCGACTCACAAGGCAGAAGCATGAAGGCGAGCCTGGGATCGCCTGGCGGATTCATCGCTGGCAGCTGGCTTGCTTTTCGCTACGGTTGGAGCAAGAAGGTGATCGTTTTGCCGATGGCAGTTGGATGGATGAGTGGGATGCCAGCAGTTTTGTGGAGGGACTGATTTGCAGATGGCTCCGAGAATCTTTCCTCCCTGTGTTCATCAGTGGTTTGGTGACTGTTCCTGAGATAGATGACCAGCCTAGTACAGGCTCTCCTGTCCTTTCACCGCTTCCTCAGAAGGCTGTACTGTTTTGTCCTTTGCCAGGCCAGGTTCGCCATCTGGCATGGTGGATTCATCGCCATTTCGACCATAACATTGAGGTCATTCGCATGGTCTCCGATGATTCCGCCGACAGGCACCACGAAGATATGAGCGATTTCCAGAATTCCCCCCAGTGCCCCGTCTTCATCACCACCACCACGATTGGGGGTACTTGGCCCAACCTCGTGGCTGCCAATATTGCGGTGATTCTTCAGAAGCCTTGGGTTCTGAATGAGCAGCAGCAAGCTTTTGCACGGATTGTGCGACTGGGTCACATGCATAAGCCTCACACCTGGCTTATCAACACTTGTCCAAACGGCTTCCATGATCGAGTGACTGCGCTCCATATGGTCAATGGTGCTACTCAGCTACATGTTTTGCATGGACTGATGAATCGTCCGATGATACGCAAGGAGGACGTCTACAATGCTATCAAATCACACATTGAGGCAACTGCCATTCAGACTGGGATGTTGTCGCGATCGGAATAGCTGCTCGGGTGTTTCTAGGTGCTCTTGGGTTTAGAATTTCATCAATAGGTCGTTTAGAATGTTTTTTTGATTTGCTTGGGTGCATCTGGGAGTATTCTTTGTGGTTGTACATAGTTCGGGTGAGGGTATTTACTGGGTTTTTTCTTCAAAATGGGCTAGATTTTCTGTATCTCTATTATCTCCCATGTGTCACTAGGTCTAGATGTTAGAGAATTGATGGCTTTGGGTTAAGGTATATCCACTTGATATCATGTGAGAAACAGAATGCAGTTGTGAAGAAATACTTATGGTGGTGGTCGAGGGAGTAGTCGAGTTGTCAGGTGAAACTTGCCTGCCGAAAATAAGAAATCCAAAGCGAAGGCGGTTCAGATCGTACTCATAATAGCAATACATTTGATCCTAATTTCCCACCCTATCTCCAGTGCATCTACCACACACTGAGACTAAGCTCCGCCAACGCTTTCAGCTTCCAAAGCGGTACACGCAATGATTCATATGTGTGATTGGCCCGCCCAAGCTTTTATGACCAACTGAGCTCTAGATCAAAGCTTCAAGAGTATGCCAAGATCGAGTGAGAATTGATGCTTAGGTTCGACATCATACCAGCTGATAGTCACCCGATTTTTCCGAATGGGAGTTAGGTGCACCATGGAGCATCCCCCTGGCAACCACCGACATGATATGATGTTTTTGTCCCTTCTTCTCCATTCCATCTGGCCCCTTTATATCATCTCTGCAGACCTACAGCTTAACCTGCCTGCCATTCAAATCATCACAGTTCCACCTGGACTAAAAGCCGCCATTCTATTTTCCATTCGGTGAACGCGTTCCCCCCCGGATCTTGTCTGCATGTGAACTGACTGTATCTGGATAGACACAATTCACACTACAGAAGATACTATGTGCATTCAGCTTGAGATTGCATATAGCTGCTGCGCAGTACTGCATAGGTTCGATCGCTGCGGCTTCCCAATTTTGAGCAATGGTAACTGCCCAAGGAGTGCATCTCGGATTCCGATGCTGCCCCATCACACGGAATGCGACTTCGCCCAGCACGCTCCCAGTGGCATCAGGATTCTGAAACAGCACTTGCTGCAGATTGATAGAGAGGACTATCGACCGCTAACTATGATAATTCATTGCGGTTCGCCTTTTAGAGCTCTGGTTAGTCAAACCGAACATGCCGACTTTGTGCTCATTGTGCTCGAACATGTCGAGCTACTGAGCACGGCACCACAAAACCCAGCGCTTAAAATGCAATGGAAACGAAAACGAAAGCGTCAATCGTTCCAGTGCAGCTACTCTTATGGCAGGGTATTAGACACATTCGAGAACCATTGAAGGCAGAGATTTCCTGGGGCAATGTTTAAGCCAAAACGAAATGCGAAGCACTGGTATCCCAACGGTAAGAACACTGGCAGCTCTCGCGTATCCATACCAATCCGCGTGGTTGGTTGGCCATGATAACAGGCGACATAGCAGATATCAGCAGCTCAGGCACTCCTGAAAACTCTGATGCAGAGCATGGGCTTGCATCTAGTTCAACCACTTCTGAGTCTGAATCTTGCCACCTCACGATGATAAGCAGTCCTGAAGCCTGAATACCCATTCGTCTCATTAACACATCCTGAACTCAGTGTATGGATTAGCAGCTCAGGTGCTCCTCAACTTCAGCGAGAATGAACTGGTTGTCCCTTTGATGCGAACCACTTTGTCACCTTCAGTTTCCTCTAAAAAAAGAAAGGTTGTCCAGGTGCACCTGAGCTTTATTCGGACCTCTTTTTCTCAAATCATATTTAGATATATTCCCATCACCTATGGCCTCCCAACGTCCTAACTTTACTGCTTTTCAAGAGCGAGATTTTGAGCGCTCAGCAAGGACGGCCCATCAAAAAGGTTCTCTATACATTCCCAGACATGTAAGGCCAGATGAATCTCTAATATGTATTGAGCTAACCTTCAGGGCCACCAGAATGAACTGGATAATGTTGAAGAAGACGATAATAAACACCGAGAGCATGACAACTATCCCACCACCGGTTCGGACTATGATGATGATGAGCTACTGTAAACTCATGAACGGAATAGATGCAGTCGCAACACAGGCTCAAACGGCCTGAAAAGGGCTCACTCAGATACCATCCAGGCGACTGACCTACCCCAAAGAAAGAAATCCAAATCAAATTTCGGGAGCACCAATGGAGTCCTTTCCCGGTTGTCGATGCACTCACAATTAACTCAAGGCACTCCGCCTCGATCTCCCAGCCGAGATACGATGTTCCTGCATCTAGTGAACCATGCCAGACAGGGGCCTGCAAGGAGTCGGGATTCCTTGCCTGCCCCTCCACCTATTGAAGGTGCGTCGGGAACGAAGAGCAACAAGGATAGCAAGGTGCCACTCTATAACAAAGCAGCTTTCAATTTAGCAAAGGACTTCTTGAAATCTGTTCTGTGTACTGAAAACCCCTGGCCGGCCTCTCAAGAGGACATATTGGACATTTGCGATAAGGCATAGGATGAAGCCCTTGACGCCATCACCGTCCAACAGAGAGCTGTTGGCGCACTGAATGGCATGCAACACCTGTGGGAGCGCCCCAGTGCACACAGTGAGCACATCGATGCCCTGACACAATGAATTGTGAGTTTCCGAAGTATTCTCCCGGTTTCAAAGTTTGATGATTCTAATGATCATTGCAATACAGTTGCAGGGGAAGATCATTGGTATGCGGGGTGGACTAGTCGTTTCAGCGAGGCTTATGGTGACTGCACTGTACTCGTTGAAGATAGAAGATAAGCTTCTATGTCTACAGCAGGTTGCCGTATTGCTGAATGATGACTCTTGGATTGGGAAATTGGAAGATCTCCCAAACGGTACGAAGGAAGTCTGGTGGTTTGCAAGAAGCAAGCCCGCCGTACTGATCATTGCTCACTTCTTTGCATCCAACACCTACGTTGGCAGGCAAGAGCATTGCAACAAAATTTGGGACAAGCGAGTGACTCCCCAATCGATTTGCTTGGCTGCGACCGCACTCAACTGCGCCTTGAGGGACTACGAGAAAGGAACGAAGAGCGAACCGTCTCAAGATTTCTACAGGGAGATATTCAGCCATCCGTGTACCCCCTCGATCCTATAATTAACGGCCTCTAATGTTTGACATAGTGGTAAGGGCAAGTACGCCCGAGTATGGCCCCGTACTCGAGAGTATGAGTAGATACGGTTGCACACGAGAATCAGTGATAAAGTAGAATAGTCATCATGTATTGTAGTAAGTAAGATAATGGCTGAAGTGCAATTGGCACTCCCGCGCAGTGACTATATCTTGGGCACTTACCCGGCCATTGGCCTGCTGCCGTCACATCATGCCCCTCTCTAGCCGCAGACCCCCTGGGATGCCATACCTGTACATGAGAAGGGAAGGAAAGAAAGTAAGGATCCAGACTCGTACGCCCTCGTACGGCCTCATAAATCCCGCTACCAATTGGTACCGCTCCAGGGGGACCATTCGGTGGATTCGGAGTACGGGGAAACTCTACCTCCAGTGGTAGGTGGTAAAAACCCGTGCCGATGCCATTTGTACCGAGCAGAGATCCAATAACAATAGAAAGAAAGATAAGATAAGCGAAGTAGAAGCAAGAAGGAAATGTCTAATTGACCCTGATTCCTCCAACTCCACCTCTCCAAAACCAAGTCCATTCCAGCAGGCCTTGTTCTCAATCCACTCCCAAAGTCTAACCTTCAGGTCGATGGTTCCAAATATCCAAGCAAACTTCCAGTTTCTCCGAATCTATGCAATTGATCCCCGTAGTGCTCGCTCGGTGGTGCTTGATTCGGTAAATGCCATTGGCTTCCGTTATTGGTTCGTTGTCATAGATTGGGTTATTTGACTCACTTGCAATCAGGAATCCACTGGCCTCCCAGGATTGCTCACACGGTTTTATTCCCCAGCACTGAAATTCCGCTGGTCTCCATGGAGAGTGCAGACGGCCAATTCCCTTGTACTCGAATCCGCTGGCCTCCTTGAGAGCTCAGACAGTATCCACTGGCGGCTGTTGATGCTGGCTTCTGACTAGTTGACTTGTTCGAATGCGGCTCTTGGCCGTATATAATCTTCCGACTATTCCCGTTCGTATACGAATTCTTTCATTGAACGGATTCGTAAATGTATTCTCGGAGGTAAGGCTGTCGTGGCCGGTAATGCATCTCTGCAGCTGTCAACTAGCATAATTGAATGATGTACTTATCTGAGTCATAGCTGCTGCTCTTCAGCTCTCGAATTCGTATGATTTCTCCAATTTCATGTCTCCATGCTTTGGTATATCCAAGCTCATGGTAGACTTCATCGGTAATAGCCTCCGCTGTAGGTGGATTTCCAAGTAAACCTCAGAATGCAGTACAAGGCCCCAGTGCAGTTGCAAGTGCACTTCTGTTCGGATTCCTGTGCAGTAGCAGTAGTTTCCGGTAGTCATCCCCCTCATTTGCGTTGACGACCTGTGCTCATGCTGGTGCATAAAGTATGAATTTCTGATTGCCCTTTTTTTCGTCGCCCAGTTGTCGTCAATAGCCATGACTTGTAAGGCCCATTTTTCATTTCTTGGTCATTCATATGCTCCACTCACTGAGGTTATCATTCTTTGATATATCTAATTCGTAAGCATCCCTTACAAGGTCATAGTTACCATGTAATTCGGTGCATATGCTCTTTCGGCAACTTCAGCTCTGAGACTCTATCGCGGTAGTCTCATACATCGTTTATTGAGTTCAGTCGGTTCGCATTCCGTGCTGATTGACATCTCGACTGCTGATTTGGCTGACTCTTGGCCGCCTGGATTGGGTGCAGTTAATTCCATTACTATCGATGGTTGCAGTTGATTGTGTATTCGATACATTTGGTGGATCTTCTGGCGATGAAGACCAGCATCGTAAGCTGTGACTTCTCATTCACTCTTAGGCTCCCGGTGCACTTGCTCTTGACCTCAATGACTTCCAGATGTACTTGATGTCTGCGGCATGATGGGTGTGTTGCAGACGTGGTGAGTCGTTCCAGTGTTCTAAACGGTGCAGAATTCTTTTGGAGTAGTCTTTTCTCGATTTCCGGAACAGTCATCCCCCTCTTTTTCAGGTCGGTGCTCCTTTGACGACTTGTCATCATACTGGTGTGCATGTTTCGATTCTCATTGATTTTCCCAATGATTTTCCGATTGATAAGACGGTTTCGATTGCCATCATGGTTTCTTGCTTCTGTATTTGTATTCGATTGCGAATCATACAGTATCACTCATCAACTAAGTGTTTCTTAAAAATAGGGTAGGATTAAAACATAACCTTGTATATCCATATCGGCATGAAGACTCATGTTATTCTTCTCATGAGAGTGCACGATTGCACTCTGCACTCGAGAAATCTGCATTCCGCAGCTTTCCCGTGGCTCAATAAGTGCCATCCGCTTAGCAGCCATTTGTCATCGATTCATGATTGTGCGCATATTGAAAGCTCGGTACTCAATTCAGAGTTTGAAGTCGCCATCCTTGTTTGCAAGGATATCGGTGGTTTTTTGCGTTGTATGACGGTGACGGTCATCCTCTTCTTTTGGGGATTGGTGCTGGTGGTCGACTTGTGATTATGTCGGTGCATACTATGTTCAGTGTTTTGTCGATTCTCTTATCGAGACTCCTATCAATTTTCTTATTAATTCTTGTTGATTCAGACACTTTTGATTGCCATGGTTGCTTGATACTAGCCATTGCAATCCTCGTTGCATGTGATCTAAAGTTAGAGTTTCCTAAAGAAGAGGGTAGAAGTTCAAACAAAACCTTGTGTTTCCATATACCCATGGACTATTGCCATTCTTCTCCGAGTGTGTGCGATTGGGTTGCACTCTACACTCGTACAACCTGCATATCGTGGTCCTGCCATAACTCTGTAAGTCCCATAAAGGGTTCGCAGACATACATACATGATGATTGTGTTATGGTTGCCTTCAAAATTTGCAAGAGTATCGGCGCTGCCGCCGGTGATGATGATCGCTGGTTCATCTCATTGGTTGAGCCTATTGGCTAGGTTCGTCTCGATAAAGGCCTATAGAGTTTTTAACTCAACCTCCGATAGGTTATAGAACTTGCATGGTCAATTGGACGATGCGGCGAGAGTGTCTTGGCCTTTGCCTTGCTGTAGACCTCCACAAATTCTTGCGACTTAGTGACCTCCATCGTCTGTAGGTACGATGTCCCATTGTCAGGTGCTCGTCTCTCCATCTATACATGTTAGCTTTGTGCGTTCAACTTCATCTTGATGGAGGGTAAGGATTCCCGGGAGCCTGCAAAAGAACGGTTCGCCCATGGAAGAGCCAAGCCCCGCCGTCCAGTAACTCCCTTCGTGACTCGGCGAGCCGGTAGCAGTCATTCAAGCCCCGCATTGTTGCTAACTCTTCTGCCGCAACTACCGCCGCTGCTCCTGCTCGCTCGTCCAGCTCATGGGGCTTCTCCCACAATTTGTGTGGTGCCTTCCTTGTTTGCTCACAGCAACCCTTGTGCAATCGCCAAGTCATATGGCGAAAACCTCCAGAATCTCGTCGCTAGCCAGGAGAGACTCGAATGTGGTGGCTCCAAGCAGATGTATGTTCAACCGGAGGCCGATTCTCTTCACCACCATTCTGCAGAGAGCCATTGCCCTCCGCCTGCGATGGTTCCGACGTCACATTGGTGGCCGCCAGTACCCTCTCCGCTTGGGGGCAAAGAGACCAAAAGTGAATGATATGCTGACCTCCTGGTTTCTTGCCTAGAGAAGCCCAGATATATCTTATACGGTTCTTGATCCGATGGTATCATGTCAAACTTAAATGACGTTTATTCTCCTATATATAGAAGGTTAACCATTTGTACAATCCTGATTAGGGATATGGAGGAGAGGATACATCCATTCCCGCTAGGGATACGACGACTGTAATGTGCATCCATGCTCCCTTGGAGATCCGATGACTTGAGGTATGATTTTGTTCGCGTTTCGTAAAATCGCACAATTGAGTATCGGCTTTATCTGCTTGACACTTTAGAACGTTCGGGGTTTAACTTCCCACTCTGAGCTGCTTCATGATCTGCAATTGCAGCTCCAATATCTGGCTCTTAAACTGTGCCCATGGGTAGTCATTTCTCCGTACGTGCACATCAGTGCTCATATGATCACTCTTTGTCGGTGCACTTTGCCCGTAGAATGACATTGTTGGTGCGTTTCGGAGTGTCCACTCAGTTTGGAAGAAGGTAATTGTCAAGTGAGCTTGCCCATGCAATGGTAAATGGGGTAAAGGTAGCTCTGGTTCGCCTCGACTCGTCTTGGTTGTTGACCTCGCGTTGGGCTTGGTAGCCAAAATGGATGCGTTCAGGAGTAGAAACTATGAATCAACGCGTTAAGGTAGGTCTGATAAGGCTTCACTAGCACATCGAGCTGCTCAATAGCAATTTCGGCGAATATAGGACTTCTCGGTGGTGTGACCATCTGGCCGGTGACCCGTCTCTCAGTGCCGATTGACCTCCAAATTCATTTCAGGATCATCACTACTACCGTCATAAACCCAAATTAAGTGTACTTAACAATTCTTAGAGCTTCTAAGGCGTGTGGTGAGATGTGTTGATACCTGTTGCAATCACCGTCGGTAATGCGACTTTCGGGATCCATTCACCTCCGAATTGGAATTGACTCTGCTCACATCAATCAACTCCAATGGATGGAATACTTCTTCCCGAATCATCACCCCAGCGATGCTATTGATTTGTATGGAATCCAAATTGTAATACGTTGGAAAAGGAGTATCGTAGACCCAATGAATCGACACATGTAAGGAATCGTTGATTATGTTTGATTGGATGCCATTGATGACATTCTCACTTGTTCATTTCGATCTTTCGTCTTTATGCGGTTGATATCGTTAGATGTGTTTCGAGGTCTCCTCGGCAGTCACGTCATGGCCTGTAATACGTTGCTCTTGATTGAGTGACCTCCAGAATCGTCTCTGCTGCAGTCAATTGACTCGATTAAACAGTACACATATCCTGAGTCATCAGTCTACAGTAGCGATAATACTCGGTATAGGTGTGAATAGTAATGTGATGCGACGTGTAGCGATCGCGGTCGGGGATGCAACCCTTTGAATCGATTGACCTCCGAATCACCTCGAAATGGTCCCTGTAGCCGTCAATTGACTCAATGTAGAGGTACTATTAGCGTTTCGATGCTTGTAGGTCTCGAAAAGTGACGTGTTGCAACGCGTTCCAACTTCTGATTTAGAGTAGGGTATTTCGCTGGCAACACGTCCCTCAGGGCCAATCGACTTCCAAATTCCTTGGAATCGTCTCTGCGGTAGTCAACTGACTTGATATAGGAATATTTATCCTGGTATATTGATCGAGTGATGATACTCGCTGTAGGTTGAGAATAGTAACATTTTCCGGGGGTCCTTGTGGCAGGTGACGTGTCCATCGTGATCAATTGACTTCCGAAAAAGCTCGGAATTATCTTCTTCGTGAGTCATTGACTTTCGGTTCGTCCGTTCGTATACCATTGCTCTCGGCTAAGGTATTTTGTAGACTTTTCAGTGGTACAGCTATCATGGCCTCTGACGCGTCTTTCGTGACAGATTGACTTCCGGATTGTCACGAAATTATTTCTATCCTGGTCAATCAACTCACTATGATGGTTACTTAGCTTGAATTGACAATCTAGCAATGAAATTCGGTGTAGGTCTAACACGTCGAAATGGGGTAATCACGAATTCTGTGAGTGAAATATATCTGATTTGAAAAAGCGATTATAGTATAAGGGCGAGTATGCCAGAGTATAGCTCCGTACTCGAGAGTATGAGTAGATACGGTTGCACACAAGAATAAGAAACAAAGTAGAGTAGCCATTATGTATGGTAGTAAGTAAGATAATCGCTGGAGTGCAATTGGCACTCCCACGCAGTGACTATATCCTGGGCACTTACCCGGCCGTCGGCTGGCTGCCGATACAATAGCCTTGTACGAGAGATACTGGAGAATCTGGAATTCCATTGGTTCTGGTCGCCAGGCGGCCATCATTGAGCATATGGGCAGCTATATGGACGCAAGAATTGCAAGCTCTGCTGAGCACTTGACCCATTATGTAGCACAAGATGCAGCAGGGGAGGCAACGGAGGATCTGGCAGCTGTGTTCGGTCCATTGCATGGGGGTTGTATTTCTCGGGGGTTGTGTTTCTTTTGTCAAGGTCGTGTCGGGGTGCTACTGGGGCGCAGCGTGGATATATGTTGTTTTAGTTGATAGTGGCAGGCTGCAGTAGATGAATGCCAAAGATGTATTCGAGGCTATAGGCACATCTGAGAAAGGGTGACACATCATGATTCCATCTGGAAATGATGAAATAGATCCAGGTGCACCTGAGGGATCCCAGAACGTACCGGAGCTCCACAGAGAGCTCAGAAGCAGCCACGGAGGACTTTGCTGCGCTTTGAGAATCTCCTGGAGCGCCCTTAAAGTGGTTACGGAGTATACAATTGCAATACAGGAATCCCCCGGAGCACCCCTAGAGGCATCAGAAGTGGCTACAGAGTACACTTTTGGGATACAGGAATCTCCTGGAGCAGCGTCAAGCGTTCCGGGAGAACAAGAGAGTGTGCTGAGGCTGCATTTGCCGGTCCCGGAGGATTCCCGGAGGGTCTGCAGAGTACGTTATTCAAAGTCTTCCTCCGCAACCTCTCGAGGGTCCTGGGGCTTCCGGGACCGGATGATTGACTTTGCTGATGTCGACCTCATTCTGGGCTTCCCTGCACCTAGACGCTCTAACTTTAACGAGACGTAGTAGTTTCCCAAGTTGCTGGCAAATCTATTCCTTTTGTTTCCCGGGTACGTGGCCACGAACGTGACTTGTTCTGATCCATCGACAGCAGTGATAGTAATTTCACAACTTCTGTCATCCAGGTTTCTCTCACATTTACGGGCGTAGGTTTCTCAGGGGATGGCCTAGAATCACCTGTTCCGATCCAGACGCGGCCAGAAACACTGGTACGTGAATCACAATTCTGTGGACTTTTATTGGTACAGCTTCCAACACCTTCGTGAGACCCGAGCGATTGCCATTCGCAGTTATCATCTTCCAGTGGGCCCTTTTCCATTCAACATTCAGTTCTCTGGCGACATCCTCGCTCATCACAAATATCTCGAATCCTCCGTCGATGAGCATCGGGATCTCGTGTCCATTGATTTTTCCTTGGACTGTAGGAGAGGCTTGTGCGTCTTGAAATTCAGTATATCCGGAGGTGTCCCTCGGGTTCGAGGTGAAGGCGGAGACGTGAGCCATACCAAGCAACTTGGGAGCTGTGGGAGTTCTGGCTGGCACACACCTTTCTTTCGGAATTGCTACCGCTTTGGATTTAGGAAGACGCCGGAGAGTTAACTCACCCATTTCCCTCCCTGTCAAGCTAGGACCGTATGGTCAAGCTGACTACTTCCCAGAACCTCATAGTCCCCAGAATCGAGATCTAGGGTCTGCTTCTTACAAGGTTTGAAGGATTTCTTTTTGGTGGGGTCACCTGTGGTTTTGGCTGGTGTTTTGCCAAAGGTCACTGCATTCTTGATCTTGCGCTTCTCTTGGGCCCTCACGCTTGTCGCTACTTCTGGGACCACATCCTCCACCCGAGCATGCTTGTCGTCTCCTTTCATAACTTCACCTGTCCTCTTTCTCCTCCCATCAACAATGGCATAGGCCGTTTGGGTTCGAACTACCGCCAGCCATCCATGTCTTTCATCCTCATCTAGGCGAGCCTCTCTTCCTTCTTCTGTCTCACTTTCTTCTGTGCTTTCTTCTGCTTCACCACTATCTTGCTTTCCATCACTCTCTTCTTCTTAGTCTTCATTAAGTTCCACCACTCGACTTAGCTCACCATCCTGGGGTTCCTTACCATTTCCCTTGGAGTAGTGCCCATCTATTTCCAACAGTTCTTGAACAATTCCTGAGCGAAAGGGCGTTACTTGAGCGCTCGCTCTCTGACACAGCTGCGACCTTGCAATATGTTGTGGAGGTCCAGCTGCAGCTGGCTGTACCGCTCCAGGCTGGGTGGGGGCGACTGGTTCCTGCTGTCGAGCCACTTCTCTAGCATAGTCCCTCATCTACAGGAACCTTCGCTCTGGCCGATACCCAGAGATTTCTCTACCTCTCCCTCCACTTGGCCCTAGGGTTAATCTCCCGCGCTCATTAGGATGGATTATACCTGGTTTCTTGGTCGGTTCGGACATCAGGGCAGAATGTCCGGATATGCCTAGTTCATCCCAGTAAATACAAGGGCCTAACCCCTGCCGAGGGTACTGTTGGTAGTTTGGCATTGCAGGTCGATAATATATCAGCCCAGACGTGGCATTCATTTGCGGTTCATGTGATTGCAGATGGTGCATCGGTGGGTTGTTGGCTTGAATTGCGTGGGCCCTAGCCGTTTGATATCCGGTATATTGAGGCCTTGGATCGGTCGCCTTGGTTAGTTGGGAGGTACAAGCCTCAGGAGCCTTCATCATGTTGTCCATTTTTGGTTTGATGGTCTCCTCCTGTTTTTCGGTTGCAGTTGTTTCTGTACTTGGTGCTGTAGTGACAGTAGTGGTGGGGGCGGTGCTAGGTTCGTTCTCTTGACTCATGCTGGTTACACTGGGCATCTGTGGAAGCGGAACTCCAGTGGGAATAGAGTATGCCGAGACTGCCAGTGTCGTATGAGCAGTATCAGTGTCTAGGAGAGCAAGGGCATCGGCTGTAATGCATTTGTCGAGAATATATTTGTGGAGGCTGTCCTACTTAAAGGTTTCGGGCTCCAGGGGTCCAATTTGAGTTTGACGATGGCCTTAGCTGTTAGATTTTTGTGAGGGCTCCAAGTAGCGTTTTGACTCGCGCAAACTTGTACAATGTACCCTTGGTAACCATGAATCGGCTGATGTTGTTATAGGCTAAGATAACGGCCTTCAATCCGACATTACCTGTCTTCAATTGATCTTTGCACACACTTTCCAGGTACATTGTCGTGTACATATACACTCGGCTGTCGACATGTCTGAAGGCGTCTTTAAGTTCCCTCTTCAATTTCTTCCAGTCCCTTTCCTGTTACCCTTTCATCATTTTAATGTTTTCCTGAATGGTTTCGGAGCAATAATATGGGAAGGTGGAGATGACATCCTTCTTGGATGAGTCTGTGCCTGTGCAAGTGGAGAGGCTTTGGTATGCTTCGATGAACATGGTGACATCAGCCCCACCAAAAACAGCGGCTCCCATGGTTCCCGGGAGCAGCATTTGGTTTGTTTCCTTGGCAATTGGAAGGACGAGGGACTCGATGAAATTTTTCTGCTCTTGAATGGAGTTCGGGGAGTTGGTGTCGGCGGTGTTACTAGGGCCGGAGGAGACATTGCTGGGGGCGGATGTGCCAGCCTCTCTCTGGCTGGTTGCGGAAGTGGAATGGGCGGGGGCACGGTCAGATATGTTAAACCTTGAGGTTGCGGTGGTAGCAGCGGCGGTTTGTTTGTGTGTTTTTCGGAACGGTGTTTTGGCGATTTAATTGTGAGTATAACAGGAGAATCTGGTAATGTGGCCTGGCCATCCCTTCTTGAACTTTTTCATCTTGCTATCCCCATTTCCATGATTGTGATTGTCCTGGTTAGTTTTTGTCTCTTTTCCTATATGTCGTTAGTTCCGGATGTATTCATACCTTCTTTTAGCATCATTATTTCTATCCAGTGCTTTCCGAAGCTGGCGCTCCAGCCACTCGATATTTTCATTTAGTACTAAGGTTAGTGCTTAGGTTCGGAGCTGTTTCTTTCTGCATCATCGTTTCTATTCCCAATTTTTGAGACTGATGTTCCAGCCACTCAATATCCGTTTCAGTGCTAAGGTTAGTGATCAGGCTCGGATTTTGTCCTGGTTATGAGGTTGGTTCTTTCGGTATTTGTTCCGGTATAAAGTCGGAGTTTCATCGTCCCGTTATTATGGCGGTGCCTTGATTGTCGTCCCGGTATGAAGTCGGTGCTTGTCGTCCCAGTATGAAGTTGGTGCTTGTAGTCCCAGTATGAAGTTGGTGCTTGTCATCTTGGTTTGAAGTCGGTGCTTTTCGTCCTGGTATAAAGTCGGTGCTTGTCGTCCTTGGGTAAAGTCGGTGGTTATTGCCCTGGTATAAGGTCTGTGTTTCAGTTTTCGTCCCGGTTTGAAGTCGGTGCTTATCGTACTGGTATAAAGTCGGTGCTTCGGTTTTGATCCCAGTGTGAAATTAGTGCTTATCGTCCTGGTGTAAGGGTGGTGCCATGCTTGGTGCTTATCTTTTTATATTAAGTTGTGGGGTCCTTTCCTCCACCATTCCGTACTAAGCTTTCCGAGCCAAAATCCGCCTTTGAGTTCCATTTGTGGCAATTTGCAGGGTATGTCGAGGGAGAGATTCCCAGTGACTTTCTTCTCATCGATCTTCGAAAGCTTCTCAAAGAAATCTATCAAAGAAGACGTTTTCGGCTCGAGGAGCGTAGAAAGAGGATGGGAGTGTCAAAGGTTGCCCGGTCAGAGAAGGAAGGAGAATACACTAAGTTAGTGGTTTTGCAAATTCGAACGTTCGAACACACATTAGGGAAGATAACAAAAAGCTCAGCTTGGAGTGGAGAAAAGACTTGATTGTGTCTATCTACCGGCACTTCTGTACATATATACTCCTTAGCACTACCACCCTCTGACATCTCCAAACTCACTATTGCCGGTAGTGGTGGGGGACAGACTTTACCACCACACCATCAAGAACAGGATTTCATGGTTGGGTCTTAACACTACTGCAGTCAGCATGAACAGGAAAATATTTCGATGGTACCTATACCAGAGCTGTAAATTTTTCAACATTCTTTTCTATACATTCCAATCTTGATTTGTTTTCGGTCCAGCCCTTGGATGACCAAGCAAACATAGTCTGCTCTTTAGCCTGAACCCCACCATGCCATCCTAGTATATGCTTTGCACCCTAATAGATATACATAGGTGGTATTACTTTACCAGCTGCAGATATACAAAGTATAACAGTAACCATTTCGCAGTGTCCATTCTGACTATTCTTGCGATCTCTTCAGCCTCTACAGCACATAACCCCAACTTTCAAGGCCTGACCAAGCATGAACCCTTTCTCATCCATATTGTAAATGTTTTTTGGATCAGCATTGAGCTTTCTAATAAGTTTTTCCATCTGCAATACCACTAGTTGGTTGAATATATTGAAGTATACAAAACTAACTTACTTTGCGGAAGAAGTCTCTCAGGATGACAGGGTCATTTGCATTTGCCCTCTGGCATTCCAAGGGATGACTAAACTTGCTAGTCATTCCAGGATGTCAGTGTAGGAATCAAGCAATCGAGTGTTTGCCCAATTGCCGGCAACATTGCGAAGGTAGTAGATATAGTGCAAATTAATTGACCATCTTCTCTTTCAGTGGGTGTCCAAAGTCATCCATAGATTCACAAAATCTTACAATCAATTTTTCTTCCTCAGGGGTAAGCAGCTGCTCTTTCTCATTTGCAGCACTGCTGGGCTGGGCCCCTCTGAGTCAATCTCGCAGGGTACCATAGGGAATACCATATGTTGATGCTGCAGCATGGATTGATGTGACTTCACAGCTAAGATTTACATGTTTGGCTTCTAAGATGTCATTTTCTCTGTCAGCGGCTGGTTCTTTGCGCTTCACTCAGCCCATGGTTGTGGTGATGAAGTGGGAAGGTGAAAATTCAGTTTTGGAGTGAGGTAAATATGAACCCCTGCTAATGCAGCCAAGGGCGCTTTTGTGCTAAAGTGAATGATCAGTTCCTAGGCCTGTGACGGTTGAACTGAGAAAATACGTTAGTTCCTAGAGTAGTCAACGGACTGCCGTGTGTATACTTATCTTTGTTATTGTTGCAGAATGACAGGTCAATTTTCCGAGGCTCCGGTGGTCAGTTACTTTTTGACTTTGCGCTTTCGAGTTCGGTTGCAGTGGATACAAGAATGCTTTGGCTCCAGGTGCAGCTCAGATCCGAGTACACAATCGAGTAAACCATCGAGTCCATCTTCCAGTCCAGAGTTCCAAATATCCATGTGGACTTCAACTTTCTCCAAATGCGAACTTCCAGGCCCACAGCAGACCTCATCGGAGATAGCCACCGCGCTTGGCATTGATGGAATGTTTCATTGCTCGGCTCAAAATTGATTTGTATATCGGCAATCCGGATCTTCATCCTCCCTGATTTTTGGTTGCCATTCAGCTTCGGATTCAATTGTGGCGGGTTGATTTGTGTCAGATTCACTGTAGCTCTTCATTGCAGCCATAATATACTGACATGGATTCATACATACTGAATTGGGTTGGGGTATCTAACTTGTAAGCATGCTATAAGGTAATGCTTCCAAAGTAATAAAGTTTACTTGTTTTCAAAGTGCATCAAGGCATCCATTGTACAGTTCTCATGCTTTCAACCTCAGGATTTGTGGATCCACTGCAGTCGTGGATTTGGGTGTTCTATTCATAGGGTCAGGCTGATGGAGATGATCCCAACATGGTCTAGTATCATGCCCATGAAGGGTATTAATATCAGTAGAAGTCATTGCCGAATTTGACGAGAACTTCGGCGGATATTGGTTTTCGCAAGGTTCTTCTTTCCTGATGGAATCCAAGTGCCGCTTCAAATGATTTCGGCCGATGAAGCCCATTGAACCGCTCTCGAAGGGTATATTGCATTGATATATTTAATTTGTAACATTTCAGACAAGGTCAGAGTCACCATGTGATTCAATGGGGTTACGCGCTCAGCTTTGAGCCCCATTGCGGTGGCCTTTGTATGCCCATTCTCCAATCCAGCCAATTCGCATTGCATGTGGCTTGACATCTCGATTACTGATGTATGGGGCCTTCAGGCCGCTTGTACTTGGCGCAGTTGATCTCCATGTCATCATTAGTTGCAGGAGATTGCGCATCCAATCTGTTTGATAGTGCTCCAGGTTCGGTGATGAAGAACAGCATTTTAACCACTCACTTCTCGAACTTGCAGGTACACTTGCTCTTGATTTCATTCACTTCCTGGTTTCATTCATGTTTACAGTATGCCAGGTGCAGTGTGCAGTGATGATATGTCATTCCAGCACTTCCAGTGCGCATATACATTGCGGTAATGGTGGATTCTTGGTTTCCAGAACGGTCATCCCCCTCATTTTCAATATTGGCATTCTGTTTATGAGGTGTGAATATGCAGGCGTGTATGGTATCATGTTTGGTGTCGATTTTCTTTTCGAGTCTCGTCGATTATTTTTGTTTTGACTGCCATTGTGGCTTGATACTTTTCAATTTGCATTCGATTGGAAGTTTCACAGCCCCATTTATAAAGAAAGTGTTTCTTAAAGAAAGAGGGTATAATTTCAAATGCAACCATGTATCACCATATAAACAAAACTGTGTTTGGCAGTGTGTGCGATTGCACTTTGCACTCATGATATCTGCATTTTGCGGCTTTCCGTAACTTCATAAGTGCCATCAGCCCGGTATGTATTTTTTATTGATTCCTAATAGTACACATATTGGGAGTTCAGTAGTAAACTCAATGTAACACCGGGAGTGTCACTCCAGGTTTACCCGTTCAAAGAGTATCCGTACTTAATTCGGGACTGCTTCGAAGGTAGGTTAGGAGCTTCACTCGGGATGTGGAAATCACTAAAAGGTTCTGAACGAAAAGAATAGGCTTTCTCCAATGCGTATATTGTTAAGGCTTGTTCTCCTCGCTGAGAAGGTTTATGTCTTTCTACCCTCGAAGAACCCAAGGTCTTTATACCTTCGTCTTCGCTTCTAACAAATACTTCTATCTACGCTTTTCTCTAGAGCTCCCGTACGTTCGAACCAATGCCCACTCATTCGCAGCTACCGCGGTCCTCCATCTCTCGATCCTCTATCGTCTTTATCGTCATTAGATTATAATCAGACCATCGGTATCCTTCATGACATCAAGCTCGCGGGCTTGTGCCTCCGGACCAGTAGTATCCTTTCGATCTGATGACCTCCAGACGAATAGGCCTCTTTCGATAGAGAGCAGCTTCGCTGTTCAGAGTCGGCACGTATTCTTAGGCCTCCGGCAGTCGTCGGCTTTGCGCTGGCGCCATTCAGTTGTTTGCCGGCTGTCCGTTTGTCGTCGGCGAGCGTCAGCTTCTTGGCCGATGCCATTCAGCTGTTTGTTGGCTGTCCGTTTGTTATCGGCGATTCGGAGCAGAAGCGACCGCGGCCATTAACTAGCCGTCGTTGCTTTATTGATGGAGTGGGTGTTCGTTTGCTAGCCATCCGAAAAGATTGGCTCTGGCATCCGAGACGAGTGATAGCCGATGACATCTAATCAGGGAAACCGAGGGTGATCGTACATGACCCCGCTGCGAACTTGCTAGGTGTAACACTACCCACTCTCTTAGAGAGTTCGTCTCTGAACGACCATACTAATTTGCTCTTCGTTGCCTTTGGCGAAATATGATCCAGTGCGCCGAAGTGAATTATGTTCGAAATCCTCGACATAGTGAATCCGCACAGACCATTTCGCTTCGACCAGCTGAGACATGCAAGCACAATCGACCAATCAGTTTGCTTACGTCCAGATGAGACATATGGCAGCAAGCAGAATCGATCAATCGGGTTGCGTCCATCTAAGACACTTTGCTTTCTTTTCTTTCTTTGATTTGGAAAATCTTGACCCCGTGTGCCCAAAACCAAAACCATCTTTCTCTTGGTCCATCTTTTCCTTGATCTGGAAAATCGTGGCCTCTTGTGCCATTAAAAACCAAATCCTTCGTCCGGTGTCTTGCTAGCCGTTAAAAACCCTTCGTGGGGAAAAGGTACTAGCTCAACCGTTCATTTAATCCTGTTATCCTTCGCGGCCTGAGGATTCCGTCTGTGATACTCTTCAACAGTCTCTTGTCATCGAAGTTCTCATAAGGTTCCTCAGTCCAGTCTGCTTCTTCCGGATATGCCTTCCACTTGACCAGATATAAAACTCGTTTCCGTTCCTTGTTATACTGGCTGCCCATGACTTCCTCAACTTCATAGCCTGTTTCGTACTCGTACCGTCGACATCATAACCAAGCTCATTCTGCTCGCTGGCTGAAGTAAGCTCGGATGTAGGTCTAGTAGGGTTGGTGGCGAGTCGATAAGGTTCGATGAGTGATACATGGAATGCATTGTGTATACGCCATCGACTTGGTAACTCAAGCTTAATAGTGGTGGGCGAGAGCACCTTCGAGACCTTGAAGGGTCCATGAAGCTTCGCATCTAGTTTCCTAGATGGTCTTCGAGTTTTGAGGTTCTTCCATTTAGCATAACTAAATCACCAACCGAATACTTCGGAGGTTCCTTAGCATGCCGGTCATGGTACTTCCCCATTGTCTCCCGTGCTGCTCTAAGCCTTACGGCAGAGTGCATGCACGCTGGTCATCCAGTGAACGTAGTTCCTAGATGCCGGATTCTTCGCTTCTGCTTCGATGGCCAATTCGTTCGAGGATCGAACCCAAAGTTTGCAAAGAACAGTGACATTCCCGTAGCGGTGGTGAGAGAGTTATTATAAGCATACTCTGCCATTGGTAACATCTCAGACCAGTTATCCTGCTCGTAATTGCAGTAATTCCGCAGATAGCATTCCAGCGTTTGGTTGACTCTTTCCGTTTGCCCGTCCGTTTGAGGGTGGAGTGGCGAAGACATCTTTAACCTAATGTCAAGAGCTTCGACCAACGAGGACCAAAACGAGGAGGTGAACCTAGAGTCCCGATCTGACACTATGTTCGATGGTAGACCATGAAATCTCCATACTTCTTTCAAGAAGATTTTGACCAGGTCTGTGGCTTTCTTCTCACCATCTTTCAATGGAATGAAGTGAGCCATTTTCGTAAATCGGTCGACGATTACCCATACCGATGAGCCTCTGTCTGATACCGGTAATTCGATAATGAAGTCCATGGAAATCGAATCCCATGGTCGGTACGCTAATTCGAGGGGTTGTAGAAGACCGTAGCGAGCATGACGAGCTGCTTTGTTTCTTTGGCACTCAGGGCATGAGCGGACATAATCTTCGATGAATTTCTCCATTTCTGGCCAAAAGAAGTTTCGTCTGACCAGCTCGATTGTCTTATCCTGCCCCATGTGTCCAGCCACCTTCGAATCGTGCTCCGATTCCAATATCTGTTTTTTCAACTGCAGATCGTCTGGAATCCACAGTCTGCCTTTAAAATAAAGGGCTTCGTCTTCGAATGAGATGTCTGGGCTTGGGTTGCCTTCCATAGCTCGGACGTACTCTTCTTGCCATGCAGCATCGTTGTTAGCGGCGCTGACCACTGCTTCTAACAGCCATGAATTGAACTTGACTACTGGAATTGCTCTCAACTTTGCAGAAGAAATCGCGATTCGTTCGCCTCGTAACTTCATCGCCGTCACTTGTACTGTTTCGCCTTCAGAAGTTACCAACTGATCGGTCTCAGAACGCGGTGGATAGGCTGGTTTTCGTTTTCTTCGGCACTACCTCCCCCTTTTTTAGGGCGGTACTCCGAACGCCTAGATAATGCATCCGGTTTCCCATTTGCACTACCGGGTCGGTAGAATATTTTAAAATCATATCCTGCCAACTCTTGTGCCCAGCGGGCTTGTCTCCAATTCAAGATCTTCGTAGTCGTAAAGTATTCGAGATTCTTGTGATCGGTGAAGACACTGATTGGATGAGCAGCACCTTCGAGATAACGTCTCCATTCTTTGAACGCAGATACTATCGCGAGCATCTCTTTGTCATGAATTTCGTAGTTGATCTCGGCTTTGTCCATCTTTCGAGAGTGGTAGGCAATATGGTGCAATCGTCCATTAATGACTTGGGAGAGTACTGCGCCGATTGCAAAATCGCTTGCGTAGTCTCAATCACAACGGGCCAAACAGGTTCGAAGTGTCGTAATATGGGTGCCTCAGTAAAGTGCTTCTTTAGCGTGTCGAAGGCTATTTGATTTTGCAGATTTGCTTTCCAATCAAACTTTTCGTTCGTTTTCTTGGTTAACTCCGTTAAGGGATGGCATATCTTTGAAATCCTTCGATGAAGCGTCGATAGAAGTTGGCAAATCCGAGGAAAGACTGGACGTCCTTGACAGACCCGGAATCTCCCATTTAAGAATAGTATCATTTTGTCCTCGACATACTGACACCTTCTCCTGATATGAGATACCCAAGGAACTCGACTTGCTTCTGGTGCCATTCGCACTTATCGGGTGCTATAGCCAAGTTGTTTTCCTGTAATCGACGAAGGACTTCTCGAGTCAATCGCACATGCTCTTCTTCGTTTTCCGTATAGATGAGGATATCATCTATATAGACTACTACTCCATGATCGATTAGATCTTGCAGGATCTCGTTCATCATATCTTGGAATGTAGCTGGCGCGTTCGCCAATCCGAAGGGCATAACTAGGTATTCATAATGTCCATATCTCGTACGAAACGCTGTTTTCCATTCATCACCGGGTTTAATTCGAATGAGGTTGTACCCTGCCTTCAAATCAATCTTGGTGAAAATCCTCGATCCAGCAACCCTGTCTCTAAGTTTGTTCATAAGTGGCAATGGATATCGGTTCATAATTGTCACACGATTTAGACCTCTGTAATCCACGCACAGTCGTAAGCCTCTTCCGTGTGGCTTTGGAACGAAGAGTATGGGTGCACCTGCGGGTGACTTGCTCGGACGGATCTTTCCGGAATCAAGCATTTCCTTCAGATATTCGTTAAGGACCGAAAGCTCCTTCTCTGAGAGAGCGTACATGGGACCCCACGGAGGTTGCTCTCCATCTTTCAACTCAATGGCATGATCGTAGGATCGATGTGGTGGAAGAGCATTGGCAGTTTCTCCATTGTATAACGTTTGAAAGTCTCTGTATTGCCACGGAATTCGCTCTACCCAATCGATCTCAATCTCATGCGCCGTGTTGACATGCATTGAACCAATAACCCCGATCCATCGAGGATCAGTACCGAACTTCAAAATAGAATCGTCATATTCAATTGAAAACGAAGATACAGCTGCCTTTGTGCAATGTTGGTGGCAATGTTTCGACGTAAACTGGAGCTTATCGTTTTCTTCGGTAACTCCACTAAGTGCTCCATGTTTGACGATCCACCAGTAAGGTAACATGATGTCAGACGAATTCTCCATTGGACCAATTTCGAAGGTTTCTTTGGTATAATGTGATTCATACTGCAGAGTAACGGGGAAGGTGTACTGCCAACCCGCTCCTTCTACTCTTTCTCCATTGAAGTTTTCGACTATCTTTGGTTCCGTTCGAGTCACTAATGGAACACCATGTGAATCGGCCCACTGCTTCGACATCATAGGTGTATCACACCCCGTATCCAAGAGAACCCTTACAGGGACGTTCTTCTTGTCTCGAAAGCTTGCAAACATGCATATGGTGGGTCTTGAACCTGTCTTAGGTTCAGGTGGTAATTGTTTGGACTTCTTAGGTACAGGCTGAGGTGCACTGGCCGTAGCCTTGCGTTTTCGATTTTTTCGGGTAGAAACCATGGTGAACTGCCTTTCGACACAGCTCCGGCCACAACGGGTCGTGGTAACTAGGATTCGTAAATTCGTAGGTGAATGAGGTTTGAATGAGTATGATCAAGCTCGATGGTAATCGTTTTGTCACTAGTCACGCTTGGATGCTATATGACCAGCATATTTTGAGTATTGAACTCATCCTCAGGCACCCTTTCTTAAACAGCAGAAAAGAAAGTATATTGAATATCGAAAAGCTATAATACCAATGACCGCATCGGTAAGACCCAAATGAAAACCCAAAAGAAATATGAATATCTGTACCCATAAAACAAAACCGGAGGTGTCCGTACCTCAAAACCCATAGGAAAGACCGCTATCCCATAGAACAAAGGAAAGACAAAAGAAACTCGTTTCATCCGTCAATCTCCATATCGTCAGAGTCAACCTCGTAAAGCACTCGAGAGCTTGAGGCTGCTGCTGGTTTCGTAATTCGATCAGCCAGACTCCTGGACTTGACCTTTGAAGAAGAGGTGGTTACTTCTGGCGTTTCCACCTTAGGCTTCTTATCCTTCTTCTTTTTCTTACTGGAGGAGATCTTGATAGCATTCTTGCAGAATACCCATCGATGCTCCGAAGAACCGCAGCGTTTGCACTCGTTGCGCTTGGGTCTTGCTTCCAACAAAGATTCCGGAATGCCTTTGAGGGCTTCGCCTTTGTCCGTATTGACTGGCTTAGGACCCTTTTTCTCCGTTCGAGGTTTCTTGGAGTCAGAACCTTTCTCAAAGTTCTTCTTTCCTTGATTCCCCTTATTATCACCATCATCATCATCAGGCTTCCTCTTATTGTTCTTTTTGTCTTTGGGCTTGTGATCGTTGTGCTGGTGCTTTTCTTGCAGGCGTCTCTCATATGCGCGGCCGACTTGTTTGAGCAGTAATTCGTATTCTGCGTTGTCGTCTGGTGTAATCTTCGAAAAGGATATTCGATCCTTGATTTCTTCATTGAGTCCGCTGTGTAGAGCCTGTCGCCATGTAATGCCTGATAAGCAGACATGGTAGTTTAAGTCCTCCATCTTTACGATGTAGTCCTGGATGTCTCCCTTGTACTGCAGTTTGGTCATTTTTTGGAGGCATTCCGCTTCTTCTTCCGGGTCGATGAATCGTTCCTCCATAGCGCTGATGAACGCTGACCATGTGTCAACCTGATAATGCTTTCTAAGCTGTTTTTCTCGGTTGTTGTACCAGCCCAAAGCTTTCTCTCGAAGGATAGTTCCAACGAAGATGATTTTATCATCGTCATCGTTATAATCATCCTTGAAGTATCTGAGATAGCGATCCACTCCTGTAATCCAATGACGGTAGGACTCTTTCTTGTCCGTTGGGTCTCCTTTAAACATATAGGGCGTTTCGATTTTTTGCTTCTTGCTTGAATTCAGAGTTCTTGGTGGTTGGGGTGGTACTTGCGGTGGTACCGAAGGTGATTCGCTATAATCTGTTCCTGCTGGTGGTGGAAGTGGTGGGAGAACGTCGTCTCCACTATCAGAAGAGCTGGAGCTACTCGAGCTGGAGCTAGAAGACTCGGAGTCCCCTGGGGGGTCTCCTCCAACGCCTCCTGCGCCGTCTCCATTACCAGTCGGTTCTGGAGTCACAGCCTCTTCGATCCACATTCCAACGCCATCACTTACGGTGTATCGAAGGCGGAATCCCTGCTCAACAGGCTTGGTATCCCCTTCTTTTGGTGTTAACACCGACCGGGCCATTGAGCGTACTGATTTCTTCATTCTTTCATCTGAGAGTTTCGTCTGCAAGGCTCTAGTGAATTCTTTGAATTTCCGCTCAAAGTCCTTCTTCATCCTTCGCTCTGCTGCCTTCCTTTCCCGTTCTGCTTTGTCTGCCTTTTCCTGCATCTTCTTTACCTCTGAACGGGACTTGGCGTATAGCCCAGACATCCTTTCGCCATCTTCTTGGCTTTGAGCTGAATAACCGCCAGCTCTTGGGATTGGGTATGCACTTGGAGGGCTAGACGTTCTTGGGCTCGTTCCCTATTGTCGAGCAGAGTCGAGAGAGTTCCCCAGGCTTTTCCAGAACGTTGGATTTGCTCACCGAGGGCTGACCGCAGCTCCTCGTAATCTTCGGTGGATTGGGCCTTCATCACAACAAAGCTGCTTGGACGTTAGCCGCAAACACTTGGGATTGGATGACTATATCGGAATGCTTCTCGAATTGCGCCCTTTCAATCTTTTCCACTCCCTGGCAAACGTCATCGTATATCTCATTTTGCCTATTGATGAGCCTTCGTAAGCTTGGGCCAATTCTGGGAGGGCCGTCTGTATCTCGAAATTCCTTTGCCTTGCTTCCTGAATTAGAGCGTCCATTCGTCCCAGCTCTCCGTTGATTCCATCCAAAAGCTGAATAACCCAGTCCGGAATATCGTTCTTCATGATGGGCTGATTGCGATACCTGCTTGTCCTTATCGCTGGACAGAATCAACGCATTTTCCCTTCTAACCACCGTGTAGGCGTCCGTCATGCTGGTGTCTGATCCGACCATTATAGGACGACGTAGAATTGCTCAACAGGGGTGGTGTGAAAGAAGAGGAATCGAGCTCCGGATTCTTGCTGCAGTTGTACCGATGGTTCATAGTCTCGGTGGGAGGCGTACGTAATTAAGGACCAGCAACGTGGGAATAGGAATCGAAATAGGGGTGGTATTTCGTCCGAATTCATTCACCAATTCCAATGGTAAAAGGCTGTGACGATGGTCGATAGAGCGGCTGCTGCTCTTCCGATAGTTGTGTGGGTTCCTCCGCAGTTGTGCTCGCAATAACACACTTCCTGATCTTCGCAAACTACGTGCAAGCCTTTGTATCTAGTCCAATGATCAGCGAAGACTGGATCGTCGATACTTAGACCTCCTCCTTGTCTGGCTGCGTCTGTCCAGTAGAGGTTCCACGGATACGGAGTATCAGGTGCGTCCCAAAAGTAATCTTCGAGAGGTTCTTCTGTTTCGCTTAGGAGAGCGTCGATGCTATCGAAGAAGTTGAGAGGTTCTGGTTCTGCAAGCTGCGATGGGATTCCAGCTAAATCGAAGAAGTTGACTCGACAGTGACAGTTGGAGTCGTATGGCATCAAGGTCGCTTGATGTATGTGGGTAGAAAGAATACTTCCTCGGAAGCGTTTCTTTGCGAACAATATAATGTAACACCGGGAGTGTCACTCCAGGTTTACCCGGTCAAAGAGTATCCGTACTTAATTCGGACTGCTTCGAGGTAGTTAGGAGCTTCACTCGGGATGTGGAAATCACTAAAAGGTTCTGAACGAAAAGAATAGGCTTTCTCCAATGCGTATATTGTTAAGGCTTGTTCTCCTCGCTGAGAAGGTTGATGCCTTTCTACCCTCGAAGAACCCAAGGTCTTTATACCTTCGTCTTCGCTTCTAACAAATACTTCTATCTACGTTTTCTCTAGAGCTCCCCGTACACTTCGAACCAATGCCCATCATTTCGCACTACCGCGGTCCTCCATCTCTCGATCCTCTATCGTCTTTATCGTCATTAGATTATAATCAGACCATCGGTATCCTTCATGACATCAAGCTCGCGGCTTGTGCCTCCGGACCAGTGGTATCCTTTCGATCTGATGACCTCCAGACGAATAGGCCCCTTTCGATAGAGAGCAGCTTCGCTGTTCAGAGTCGGCACGTATTCTTAGGCCTCCGCAGTTGTCGGCTTTTGGCTGGCGCCATTCAGTTGTTGCCGGCTGTCCGTTGTCGTCGGCAGCGTCAGCTTCTTGGCCGATGCCATTCAGCTGTTTGTTGGCTGTCCGTTTGTTATCGGCGATTCGGAGCAGAAGCGACCCGCCATTAACTAGCCGTCGTTGCTTTATCGATGGTGTGGGTGTTCGTTGCTAGCCATCCAAAAGATTGGCTCTGGCATCCGGACGAGTGATAGCCGATGACATCTAATCATGGAAACCGAGGGTGATCGTACATGACCCCGCTGCGAACTTGCTAGGTGTAACACTCAAAGATTCAAGTCGCCATACTTCTTTGGATGGATATCGGTGGTTGCTGACATTCCGGGGTGGCATTTCCCTCTGTTGAAAGTGATATTCATCGATGACATGTGATCATCCCGGTGAATACAGTATTGAGACTTATGTCGATTCTTTCATCGTTTTTTGGTGATGCCAGCATTTTCAGTTGCCATCGTCATTGGATATTTGCGATTGCAATTCATGTTGTTTAATATCTAAAGTAAAATTTTCCTAAAGAAGAGAGTAGAGATTCAAACAAAACCATAAATCAGTTGCCATATGGACAAGACTTCTATTACCGTTCTCAGCAGTGTGTGCAATTGCACATGCACTCTTGAAATTGCATTTTATGGCCCAGTCATTACTTTCTTGGTTTCATAAGGCTTCACTGACATGGATAAGCGGTGATTGTGTCATGGTGGCCATCCACCTAGCAGACATTTCTCATTGTAAATCAATTTGGGGTACATATGGTTGTCATGTGCGACAATCTTCGGTCATATGTACGGGCTCATATTGATCAGTAAGGCACTGTACCTGGTCCACAATTGTTAGCTATGTGATAATACAAAAGATGGAGTGGTAGATATTGTGGAAACCAGGAGTAGCAGTACCGCTGGCCTGACACAACGGAGTATGACCGTGGCGAGCATCCCCCTTTGTTGACTCGACGAGCCTGTAGCAGTCATTCTAGCTCGGCATTGTTGGTAACACTTCAGCCACAACTACTGCCGCTGCCCCTGTTCGTCGTCGCCCAGCTCCAGGGGCTTCTCTCACAACACTTCTGTGATTCCTTCCATAGAACTCCCAGCAACTCGGTGCAACTTCGGCTCTGTGGGATAAAAACCATGATGACTGTACAGTACATGTCATCATATATGGTAACTCCAAGAAATTGAATACGCAGAGGATCCCCTGTCCCCTGAGGCTACCTTTCTTCCTGCGAGGTTTTTTTCATGTGCATATAATCTTCTTCTCCTGGAGCACTCAAACTTGGTGTGCCTAGATATATTAATTGTGTAGCCTTGGGACGAACCTTGGATATCTGCGGCACCCCCGGTAGTCATCATCCACCTGTGAAAACTTCCCTCTTCCACTCGAACCCACTCAATTGGCACCGATAGGGATTTACCATTGGTACGTCAACCTCTGGTAAACCATTGGCCCATGCACATTGTAATTCCACTTGAGCTTCTCTCACCACTCGTACAGTGATACATTCCAGTGTTGTATGAATAATTCTATGCAGTCTTCCGGTTCTGACAGTATGTGATACAGATCAAATCATCATGGAGTTCTGGATCTCTGGTACGTAGATAATTGTTGATCGCAATTTCAAGTTGAGTATTGCCATTGAACCATCACCTAGGTTTTGCCTAAAAGTGATCACGATTGCCATTGCCGTCAGCAGTATTGATTAAATATTTGGTAATTCCATACTTTGATCATCCATGAAAGATGTGAATCTTGTAGTGTTCAGCCATCTTTGTACTGTAAGTCTTCAATGAAGTTAAATGTGGAGGTCAAATAATCATGTGTAGTCATCATGCGCAGGTGCACTTTGCCTGTGAATTTCATGCAATAGTACATTGTCTTGGTCGTTGACTTCGCATTTGAATTGTCCATGATTTGCTGTGTTCAGGGGTAACTATCAGAGTACCAATTAATTGATATGGTAAAATTAGGTTGATTGAGGCTTGCTGGCGTATCCTGCTGCTTACTAGATTGCATTTAGTGACATTTGACTTGTTCTGGTGTTCGATTCCATGTCAATAATCATGCCGAACGTATATTGAGGACTGCTAAGGGGTGAGACCATCCACTGGTGACGTGCCTCTTGGGAACAATTCACCTTGGGAATTGTTTCTGCATCAATCAATGAACTCAACTGGGTATACTTATCAAGTTTCAGTATTTGTAAGTCTCAAAAAGCAAAGTTTGGCAAGGTCTAGAAGCCTCTAAGTCCACCTCCGAGTGCATTCCCAAAGTGAACTTCCAGCTCTTGGCGTCTATCATATGCACCCTTTACTTGAGGTTCAATTGGCGTCAAGGCCCTTCGGCTCGCACTTAAGTATCCATGATGACCTTTGTGTTAGGGGTTTCCCCTTATCATGCGTATGAAGTACGTCAGGCTTAGTCTCCCAGGCTTGCCGCTGCTCAAAATTAAGTCAGTGGTTAAGACCACACCCCTGAGGATGTCTACTGATGAGTTAGCGGACGGCTCAACATAGCCGGGTGAAATCCCCATAATAGTCTATGCTACAATACTACGTCTCAGCGTAAGGATTAGCTATCCATCGTGGAGACAGTACGCACACTCGATCAAACAGTAATCATGGGGTAATTCCCATAGTACTGGCCAAGGCATGGGACACACCAACCATACTGCCGAAGCAATGTAACTGCCAAGCAGGGATCTTAGGGTCAGCTGTGCGTTACGGATTTGACCAGTGTTATCTCTAGTATTACGCTAATACTGTGACAAACCATACCCGTGCTTAACCTCATGGATATGGTTGGATGAGCGATATTATCTTAGTTTGCGGGACTTTGCTATCTCTAGAGCCAAAATAATCAAAGGAGATAAGCTAACTGCGCCCCGGTAGTTGACTCTATCTAAAAGATAAGTGCTCAGATCTAGACTGTTGAAACCCAGCTCTGCCACATTTGCAACGCGATAACTGAGAGATGGCACCCCCTTCGGGGAACACGAATAAGACCCGATGATACTAGGTACGTGGCAATATATGGGTTGGCAGCTCATTAAATCATTGATCACTATTCCACTCAATATGAAAAAAGATAACTAATACAAAGTAATGGTCCGATATGTGCGTCAGCAACGTCATCATGAATGCAGGATAACCTTGGAGATTCCTGGTGGGGGCTTACGCAACCACACGTTGTCAAACAGAACTCTCCACAGATAACTACCGAGATCGGCTCTGAAGCAACGATCGGATGTTATGTGAACACCCACTATGGTACACTGAGTGTTATTGAGATAGTACTATACACACACATCATAGATTACAGAGAAGTAACGTCACCCCTTAGCAAGATGGTTTGACGCGGAAATACTCATCTATAAAAGACCACCTTAAACCCACAAGTTCAAAAACACAACGATTCAAGCAACAGCAGAACAAACCACAGTCAGAACACAACAGCGGAAAAACCACCTGAAATATTATTAAGTTAATTACCTTAAGAATATTCACCAAACCTCTATGTCGATCACAGATGACCAAAAGATTCTTTACGCTCGCCTCTTGCACGCCCAAGCAAACACACGAGCCAAATACAAACACCTCGCACGATACCTTGTTCGTAATAACCTTTGGGTAGAATACTACCATTATTTCCACACCGGTGAACTTCCTTCCCAAGTCGCCTTTGACGAATCATCGGAGGATTACCTCCAAGACAGTTACAACTTTTAAACAGGGCCATACTGCAATAGATGCCCGTATTTATTCATACAGTACAACGACGTAAGCGTATTACGATTGAGTTTCATATCTTTAACTTTATCGTCGTTATTAAAATACGCCTTTACCACAAGTCGGTACAACGTTACCGATAAAACAACTATTCACATCCTGCTGGAGTATCCCCCTAACACTTGGGCAGCGTGATGATCTTTCGACGGTTTACTGCTTGCTTTCATTTTGGATATTCTCTATCTGCGGATTTCGCATTGACTGCGATTTTCAAAGAACCATGTGTCAAACTATCATCTGGTAGAGAGGTAATCGCGATCATCCAATCTTATGTACCATCATTCACCGCAGATGCACTGCTGTGCCCGAGTAGTGATTGTTCCTATTTGCACCACCGTACTGGTGTAATCTTTCTCCCTATATACAATTCCGTGCTTCTGTAATCCTGATCCATAGATGCAATTCCTTGCTGGTTTGATTATCCTCGGTCGATGAACTTCTGTAATCATTGAATTCTGATGCATCGTTGCTGTGTTTCAGAGCTTCCACTCCATTCGGCGGAAGGGAATGCGATCAGTAGAAGCAACTATAGAATCAATCAATCAACGCATTTCTGATACGGCTCCACGGCGTTCCAAAGTCATCCAACCTAGTGTTGGCGTACGATTTCTCACATTGAACAATTTGGTGCCAGTAATCCCACGGGTAAGGCAATTGTGGCCAGTGATGTATTTCATAGAAACCTTTAATGTCCAGATCCTCTTGAAATAATCTCTGTCACCGTCAACCAGGTCAATTGGCTAGTAAACTTAGTGATACTCATCACTCCTGCAAAACTAGTGTGTATCTACCAGCACCTTGGGGATGAGGATCACATTCCTCTTTTCGAGTTTAGTGATCATCACAGTTGAGGTCATGATCCTGGGCATCGTGACAGGTACGGATATCATCCTTGATTCTGATTTCGACATCCGTAGAACAGCTGGATTCCGGTGATTCATTGACTTGACTCATCGCCCACCACTGCTTCCTGTGAATTGTTATCGCTCTCACAATGGTCAGCGACATAGAATTGAGGTCTAGATAACTTCCCTGAAAGAATTGAGTATAAAATTGCTTGCTTTTCAAAGTCATGGTATTTCTTTTTACATATAGTGACGCGTTTGAAAATATGGGGTTTATCAGGAATTCCACATGCAAAAGATATCCAATTTTTTCAAGACCGAGCTTAGTGTAGGGACTGGTACAGGACGGTATGGCTCCATAACCCAGAGTAAAATCAGATACGGTTGCACACATGAATAAGTGATAAAGTCGTATCATTGTAATGTAATATGATATCTGGAGTGCAATTGCACTGCTGCAAAATGTCTATGTAGTGGGCGGTTACTGGCCTCAGTACTGGGCCATCACTCGGCCTCCGCCATGTTGGCAGAAGGCCATTGTTCATCTTGATGCCCTGATTTTCAACCAGCCGTGAAATATACTTTTGAAATTCTCCTCTAGCATCAGCCGGTAAAATCTTCGGAATTCCGAGAAACATCATGCAGATGGAGATATACTTGGCACTTTCTTCAGAATCTTTGACTGCAGTTGCAAAGAGTAAACTGTATTTTATAAAGTAGTCCTTGATATGGCAAATCCACTTCATATAACCATCTGCTTCAGCCTGCAAGTCATTCAAATCGATTTGAATTCTCTCAAGCCATTCATCCACTATATTTGGTGTCAAAGGTACTTCTGTACGGTTGGGTCATTTCAAGATACAGATTTGAAATTGCCTTAAAACTGCTGCAACATCTTCTATAGAAATTCCATTGTGCCTCTCAATTATCATTAGATAAGTCTTCCGAATACCCTGATGTAGTGAAGCTCATGACAGCCAACAATGCACACGAAGGCTGTGAAAGGAGTTGCTACCTGGAGACCATCCTGAACATTGCGATTGTGGTGGATAGTCAACAATTTTGAACTCGATAGTCTGTACAAGCTCGATGATATCTGGCTTGTTCCTCATTCTGTAATGCTTAGCAGTGTATTATCCATTCAATATTTTCTTTATGGCCTTTGAGAGTTATAATCTTTTTCCACTTTTGGTTTCAGTGCCTGGAACTGAACCTTCAAGTCCATCATTGAAAAGATACTTGTCAAGGGTTTGTGGCTTAGGTAGAGAGGGTTCAGTGCTCAGGGTTGTTGGGGATATTAATACACAAATCTGGATAGTTGTAGAATTGAAAATAGCCTTTCGCTAAAAAGATAAAAACTGTATACCAGAGACTTGATCCAGTATTTCCAAGTGTGAATGCAGTTAAAGCCGAAGTTGATTGATTGTTGAATAGAAGAGAGGACAAGTGAAGAAAGAAACTTATTCTCAGCCAAATGCCTGGCTTATGGTCAGCTAGTTCTTCCATAATTCACTCGTTCCATAATACCTCTGAATGGCTGGTATCATTGTATACCACCTTTATATGATTCCTTCTCCTTCTGTGAAATCTGATTTGTCTCATTTGATAACTGCTTCCTCCCATTGATAACATGATTTCGTTCTTGTCATGGTTAAGACTCTGTTCAAAACCAGATTCCATTTTCGTTATGCTTAACCTCTGTTTCAAACCTGATTTTATTCTCATCATGCAGAATCCTTTGTATTATTCACAGATCATTACTGCACCATTGATTGTCACTCACCAAAAGCGTAACAGTGACTCTCCCTTTCCAATGCTGAGTATCTATGAGGTTCATGACCCAGGCTTACCAAGTTGTTCAGCATGACAATTATCTATAGCTTTAAGTCCATCAATATTGGTCATAGGCTCCCATCTGTATTCATTCTATCCGCTCTATTTTACCAAATACTGCTGCTTCCTGGGGAACAGATTGCAATCGTTTATGCACTCAACTTCATAATTCTCTTCTCCATCCACTATTACCAGTGGTGGTGGTTCTTGCTGTTGATATGGGTGAGGGTCTTGAGCGGTCTTCTCCAAATTAGATATCGGTTGAATGTCATGAATGACTAGTTCACGTGGTGGCTTCATTTTTTTGCCACATGGGCTGATGACCACCCTGATTTCGTACAGTCGAATGCATTTCCAATCAAATTTTATTCTGGTTCGGGCTGTCGATAGATTGCTGGCCTCCATTCTGACATTGTCTCATATCTGTAACTCTATTCTTATTCATCTGGATGTATTGGCTTTCTCGAACTGTATGGCATGGGCCCCTTTCATTTCTGCTTTGAGTTTGAGGAAAATTTGTTCCATCAGTTCACCCATCTGCTGGGCGTTTACCTTGGAAATGTCATTGGGATCATTGATTGGGTGTTGGTCGAAGGTCATTTGTGGGTGAAAGCCATGGTTGCCAAAAAACACAAAGCAATCAGTTGTGTTTGAGGTGTGATTGTTAGCTGTGAATAGAGCCCACAATAACCACTGGACCAAATCATTTTGTTGATATTTGACAAAGTTTCGGAGATACATTTCTGTTACCGTATTTATGCTGTCAGTTTGACATGTTGTCTGAGCATGCAGTGCAGTTCACAATCTTCGTTCGATTCCCATTCTGTTGCAAACATGTTTCCAGAACCCCAAAGCGAAATGCAGTACTTGTTCCAGCACTATAGTTTCGGACAGTGCATATAACCTGAACACATCTTTGATATATATATCACCTAGCTTTGCGCTGTCCACCTGATCAGTACAGGGTACTGGATGTTGCATTTTTGTTAGGCAGTCAACTACTACCCAAACTGTATTTAACTCTTCACTTTCTGGTTGTCCAATGACAAAATCCATGCTCAGATCCTTGCATGAATGATTGAGTATCCCTAGTGGTCGTAACAGTCCATTGATTTTTCTGTATACTGTGTTGCTCTGTTGACAGGTATTGAAATATTGTACGTAGCAATCTATATCTTTTCTCATCAGACTCCAGGAATGATTTCACCTCATCAGGTAGTAGGTTTTCCCTCACCCTGGATGTTCTGCAACTGGAGGATGATGGCACTTGTGGATCCACTTGAGCTCTGTCTCATTTATTGGTTGTGCTTGTTGCCATTTGGATATCTCCAGTAATTGTTCTTTATATGATCATCGCCCTTCACTGCTGTCATATGAGCATTGCTGGAACACATTTTTTACCCAATTCCATAACTCCTCGGAGCTTATGAAGTAATTATAGAGGTTAACTGTCACTGCAAATGCCACGATTGTCCCTTTACATACTCTCTTATAGATGTTTTTCTGTTTTTAGTATGATATGCTGGCTTTTTTCTTCACACTACTTTGGAGCAATGTCTCCTGCCATTCTTGTGAGTTCATCGAGTTTTTGACCTTGCTTGCCTGGTCGGTGAACTAGCTTGAATTCAAATTTTGACGGGAATTTGAACTATGTGGTTTGCCGTTGATTCAACAATTTCAATGTCATACAATATTTCAAGATCATGTGATCTGTAGGAATCTTAATCAGATTTGCTGAACCTTCCCATTCGTGTCTGCATTGTTCCAGGCTCTTGACTATGGCGTCTAAATCTGGATTGTTTATTTTGTAATGATCTTTGGTGGGCAGGTGTTCTTTCGAAAGAAGGCCACTGGGTGTAGCATTCCTCAGTTGTTGTATTGAGGGAGCACATCTGTGGATACATAACTTCAGGTATTGGTGTCCAGGACGATCACTTGTTCATAATCAACTTTGGCCAGCACTGGTGCCATCATAAAGATTCTTTTTAGTTCCACGACAGCCCTTATTTGATTTCATCCGCAATAAAAAATACTAGCTTTTTTGTAAGTTTTGTTAGTGGTTGTACTATCTTGCTATAATTGAGTATGAACTGTCGGTCAAAATTGGCAAAGCTTACAAAGGTTTGGACTTCCATAAGTTTCTCCGCTGCCTTCCGGTTATCAACTGCTTCAACTGTCTCAAGGTGCATTCAGATTCTGTTTACTCAGAAAATGTACCCTAGGTATATGACTTCTTCCTTGTCGAACAGGTATTTTTTTCTGCCTTTAGGTAGAGTCTGGCTTCCTTGAAGGATGTTATCACTACTCTGACATATGCCTTGTGCTTCACAGCCAATCAGGATTTCATCAATACTAGCTGTGCAGAAGATACTGAGGAAGGATTATAGTATATCGTTGATGAATTCTTGGGATGATGCAGGAGCATTGGTAAGTCCAGAGGGCATAACCTGGGATATAATCAGTCCATAACAGATCCTGAAAGCTGTTTTCTATTCATCCCTTTGAGCAATTCTAATCATATCATATGCATTGCAGACATCTAGATGAACATAATAACAAGCTTTTGAGACATTTTGGAAGGTTTTTTGTATTAATGGTAGGGGGTACTGGCTTCTATCATTCCTTGATTTAGTCGTTCATAATTGACACAGAGTCATGAGCCTCCCACCATATTTGAAGCGAAAAGAAAAGGAGCTGCGCAAGGTGATGAAGACGACTAGATAACTCCGTTGGGCCAGTTCTTCTGTATCCATTCTTTGAGGACCTGTAACTCCTGTTGTGAGAAGTACTAAATGGGTCCAAATGGTGGTATGAATCCTTCATCCAGCTCAATTTTATGATTGTAGGGTCAGTGCAGTGGTAATATCTGTGCAATTACTTAACCCAATAGGGGAAGATATTCATTGTTTACCTTGGAGATGACTTCTTCATGGGGTTTTTCTTGTATGGCTGGTACTCCCAAGGGTGTGTTGATTTCATATAGTGTAACAGTTTAAACCTGGGAATTCTCCTCTCTTATGCTATTCATGAAGGGTGAGGCTACGATTGTGCAGATGTCCAATTTTGGTCTTTCCGGATCTTATGCTATTGTTTCCATATGATTGCCACTAACCCAGACACAAAGTGGTGCTGGTAATGCTGTTGACAGTAGGGAATTTCGACGCTGATCAGTTGGGCTTCAAATTCAACTGATAGGTCACGAGGTGGTAATCATGGCAATCCTAGCACGATCGAATAACACCCCAACATTGTTACCAAAGCTGTTGAGTGTTCCTGGTGTGATTGTATTCCTATGTTTAGCATGACGATGGTTGTAATGGTTCCTGATTTGACTGGTCTTCCATCTATGACTTCTAATTCTCTTGATTCTTTCAACTCTTTTGCTTTCAACTGATGTTGGCAAACCAAATCTTTGTTCACAAATGCTAACCTGGTGGCTCTGCAGTCAATCAAATCGTGTATAACCATTATTTTTTCACTGACTTTCAGTAAAAATTTCACAACAAGATGCATGCTTTCCATCAATGATTCAGGCATATCGGCACACTGAATAGAAAACAGTGAAATTTCAAAACTAAGACCTTGTCAGCAAATAGAAAATCGTTACCTGTGACCGACCGTATCCCATAGGACTTACCATCATCTCCAATAACTGGCATAATGCCGGAAAGTTCAAATGGACCGAAGCACATTATGGATAACTCTGATAATACACAGATAACATACTGGTAACATATCGTAACTTGTGGTAATATTTCAATCTTAGTACTGATTCATAATGCATTTCTAGCTGCAATAGACAAAGCATCTGGTTTTTGTTATGCCTCAGTGTCACGGTTGTGCTGAGTGATGATCGATGGTGGAGTGATGATTGGTGATTGATATAAAAGATAAAACACGATGAGAATGATATCCGGTTTCGAACGGGGGCTAAAGTATAATGACAATGCAATCAGGTTTCGAATGGGGGCTAAAGTACAATGAGAATGCAATCCGGTTTTGAACGGAGACTGAAGCAAAAAGAGAATGAAATCAGGTTTTGAATGGGGGCCAAAGAACTGAATCTGATTTCAAATGGAAAACGACAGAATCATGCCAAAGTGAGAAATGAAGAATGCTGGAGTTTGGAGGTATTATGAAACGAGTGAATTACTGTATATAACCAGGCGTTTGGCGGAGGATAAGTTTCTTTCTTCACTTGTTCTCTTATCTATAAAACAATCAATTTGATCTGGCTTTCACTTTCTTCACACTTGGTAATTCTGGATCGACTTTCTTGCGTACAGTCCTTGCATTCGTAGCATAAGGCTACCCTCAGACTTTCCAGTAATCCGCATTTTAGTTGTATTAACCCCTAGGACCCCAAGCCCTGAACCCTTGACAGAAGAACAAGTCAACAATCTATTCTACAGGTTATATTATTGATTTATGTGCTATTATTGTCACCGTTTAGGCTGTGATTATTGTCACCGTACTTCCAACGTGTCTTGCAAAGTTTTTCAATCAGCAAGCAATTTTGAACACCGATTGATCATCCCATCCTATTGGAGACACATCTGAATACCGTGTTTGTAGACCTTTCGAAGACCTATAAGGCCAGATAATTTAGGCAACCAGTGCCACTTCTAAATACATGATCGAGTACCAAAGGACCTGCCACTGTATTCATTTTTGATAGTGTTCAGAAGAAAAAGTAGACCTAGACCACGATTATCCTAATCCAACCATCCATTGCAACTGCGAAGCAATTCAGGATTGGGCCTTAATAACTACCTGCAACTGCGGTGTAGAAGATTTTGATACCTTTTTCTATTGTATTGAGGAAGGCGATTGTGTTCTTTGCTCACTGTGGACACTCGGCATCGAAACCCTATCTCCCTGGTATCTATCATGACGTTGATGGGCTGGAATCCAAACAGCTATGGTTGTTGCGACATCCCCTGTTCCAATGATTGCTGAATTATCTGGCCAGACAACAAGTGGGAACACATTTGTGATCAGTGTGTTGAAGAAGAATGTTTATCAGGGTTCGAAACTAACAAATACCCTCATCAATCGCCCTTCAAACATGCTGGTAGCGATGTCAAGCAGCAGTATAGGCAAAGGGTCTTGCTATATTGTGATTGCATGAGCGAATCAAGAGATAATGGCAGACATTATATTGGTGGATTTTGCAATGTTGTATCAACAAGATGTCCTGACAGCGGCCAATGAAATGAAGGACTACATAGCAGGCATGGCAAGAGCACCAGCATCTCAAATCTAGAATCAAATTGAAAAATTAAAAAAACAAATCGTCACCAAAGCAGCCAACATGGGAACAGCTCAAGGACAAATCACCAAGTTGTTAAAAGAAGGGAAAGACCACGAACGAAACAAGGCCAGCATGGACAAGGAATTGGCACTAACACAATCAAGAATCAAGGACTTGGAAGCAAGAGTGCCTGCCTGTACACATGGGGATTTACAGAGCAATGTCACTGAGTTAGAACAACGACTAGCAAACAGAATGCCGACGGATACTGAGGTATTAAGGCAGGATTTCGAAGATACCAAAGAGCAATTGAAATCGATAGAAGAAGAAAGAAACAACTATCGGGATCAGGTCATTCGGGAAAAGAAGTCAAGTCGGAAAACGTTCAAGCCAGTGCAATAAGGATGGCTATTGCACTGGGCCCAAATCTCTTTTGTCTACAGATGTTTAGTCTTATTTTAGAATTTTACAGTTCTCGATTAGTAGCGCAGGAATTCAGCAGTCTTTAATGGAAAGCAAGCATCTGGTTGGGAAATATTCACTGAAAGTCGGAAACAGGTTATTTGATACGCATGTTTTGATTGACTGAGGAGCCAGCGGAATTCCATTTGTGGATCAAGATTCTGTTCGCCTTCATTAATTAGAAGAGAAGGATTTACAAGAGTCGAGAGAGTTTGAGGATATCGATGGAAGACTTATCGAATCAGGAACCATCACGGCAATGGCCAAGTTAAATATACGAATACGATCACATCAGGCACAACAACCGGCGTTCGGGAAAAAGTTAGGGCATTATCCGATCGTACTATGATTGCCATGGTTACAACTTCACCATGTAACAGTTGAATTCCATGCCCGAAGAATCAATTTCAAAACCAGCTACTGCCAACAACACTGCCAACACGATTCAAGCATATGGGTATGGGGCAATCATATGCAAACTACGAATCCGGAGACATCTAGGCTAGCCATCAACTCAGTAGCCGCCTCACCTTTTATGAAACCAATATAGAAGGAGAGACTCAATGTTTACCCCATTACATTGAACGAAATCAATAACACATGGGGAATGGATGACCTACAAGACGAACCGCTTGAAGATGTCATTCCCAAGAAATACCACAAGTTTCAACTTCTATTGATCAAAGTAATCGCAGAAACCTTATCTCCGCATTGACCAAACAATCATACGATTAAACTACAGGAAGAATTCACACCTCCATATGGACCTCTCTACAGTCTCTCACGAGAAGAATTGGGAGTACTAAAAGAATCGATAGAAAAGATCTTGTCCAAGGGATTAATACAATCCTCATCATCACCCTGCGGAGCCCTGGAATTTTTTGCTCTGAAACTATGAGGAGGCCTGAGACTCTGCATCGACAACCGAGGCTTGAACGAAGAAACAATAAAGCACTGGTACCCCCTACCATTGATTCAGGAAACCTTACAGAGACTCTCAAAGGCCTGCTACTATGCCAAGCTAGATGTCCGCGATGCGTATAATATCATTACAACCGCAGAAGGTGATGAATGGAAATTGGCCTTCAGAACCCACTATGGACTCTTTGAATTGTTAGTTATGCCATTCGAACTCTCCAATACACCAGCATACTTCCAAGAATTCATCAACGATACTGTCACGGACTCACGGATCTGTTGAGTAATAATCGAATGTGCGGTAATAATTGGTGAATATTATAGAAGATAAAGAACGACGAGAATGAAATCAGGTTTTGAACGGAGGCTAAAGTACAATGGGAATGCAATCAGGTTTCGGATGGAGGTTAAAGCACGATGAGAATGAAATCAGATTTCGAATAAGTCATCACAGCAATCGGCATAATTGGGCGGAAGCAGTGTAAAAACAAAGCCGGAGTTTGGATGTATTATGGAATAAGTTAATCAATATATATAAACCAGGCATTCGGCAGAGGATAAGTTTCTTTCTTCACACATTCTCTGGTGAATAAAACAATCGATTAGCTTCAGTTTTCACTTCGTTCACACTGGGTGATTCTGGATCAAGTTTCTTGTCTACAGTCCATGTTTTTCAGCTACAGGCTACCCTCGGATTTTGTTGCCATCCGGCTCTCAATTTCATAACCCTCAGAACGTCGAGCTTTGAACACGGGATACTGAGCCCTGAACCATTGACACAAGAACGACTGTATGATCAGTTCTACCGGTTATATTTTCAATATAAGTGCTGCTGCCCTAAGGGTTCAGGATGCTATAATTGCCACCATACGCGCAACATTTTCGGTGTCATTTTTAAATCCACAAGCAATTTTGGAATCAGATTGGTTATCCATTCCGATTGGAGACACATCTTTTTGAGTTGCCAGTGGACCTTTCGAAGACATACAAATCCAGACATTTCCGGCAACCAGTGCCATTTCAAAATACATGAGCAAAGACAAAAGGACCTGCAACTGTATGTATTTTCGTTATTGTTGAGAAGAAAAAGGAGATTTCAATCACAATTATCCAAACCCAACCATTCACTGCAACTGCAGAATGATTCAGAATTGGGTTGTGATATCTACCTGCAACTGTGGCGTAGAGGAATTTGATACCTTCTTCGATTGCTTCAAGAAATGCAAAGGGATTCTTTGCTCACTGCGGACCCTGTGTCTCGAAAGCTTTTTGCCTTGGTATCTAGCCAGGCGTTGATGTGCTGGAACCCCAATAAATGTATTTGGTGTGAAATTCTTTGTGGCAACGATGGCTGGATATACTGGAAGAATGATACCTGGAGGGTCATCTGTAACGAGTGCCTGGATATAGCCCAAATTTTTGGCTTGAAAATCAATAAATACCTACACCAATCACTGTTCGATAATTGCAAAGATGTCAGGACAATCTTCAAGAACAACCTGTAATATGATGTTGACCAGAGAACTTCAGCAGGAATTGGAGAATGTAACATGCGCAAAAACTGAGGCAATCAATGAAACACAACTTCGTGAACATATCCAAGCGATCAATTCATGACTGACAGCCCTTTCTCAGTTACCAACAACCGGAATGTTAAACAAGTTGCTAAAGAAACAGCAATCTGTGAAGTATGCGGAAACACGAATATCGGAATTATCGGCAGAAGGAAACAAGGTCATCGAGGAATGGAACAACCTGAAACAGGAGCTACTTCTTACGCAACAGAAGTTGAAAACCACTGAGGAAGGAGCCCCAGAATGCAATCACGGAGATCTGAAAGAAAAAATCCGGAACTGAGAACAACCATTGGAAAACAATAAACCAGAGGGCACGGAAGGCCGCAGATGGGAATTAGAAGAGACAGAGAAACAGTTCAGGATATGTGGAGAAGAAAGAAACGAAGATTGGGACAAGGTTAAAAGAGTGCTTGCCCCAATGGGGAATAGTGGAAATGGTGGTGGAAACAGGGAACAAATGGCAGTGAAATTCTCTGATTTTCAGGAACAGATGGAAGAACACTCCAAGGATGAATGGCACAATCAGCAATCGAAATTGCAGATGAACCAACATAATTTTTTGATGAGCAATTCCAAATATGATTTGCAGCAAATCAACCGAAAGGCATCGTGTTCAATCTTATCCAGCCATACATCAGCATAGTTACGGGTAACCCTGACGTTCCATCATTGGAAAAACTGTGGGACTTATTACAGCTTTCATTCGGAAATCAAGACTTACGAGCCACCGCCAATTGAGGACTCCTTTGGCTTCCATAGAAAGACAGAGAATTCTCTCAGTATTATGTAGAATTTCAATGATGGGTGCCAGATGTTGACTGGAACGAAGCAGCCCAAGTATATGTGCTAAGACAGGGCTTATCCAAATAATTGAAAGATTCACTACAACATTGCAACATTCCGGAAGACCTTACTGAATTAGTCAAACTTGGCTGAGAGAAAGATTCACAGATCCGCTCCCGAGCTGCTGAAACAAAATCAGGACGATGGACAGCGGGATACAGGAAAACTGCAACTATGAACAACAGCACATCCACTCCATCAATCCCGGAGATAGCACCTGCAGCAACAGTGGCAGGATATTATGGCCTTGTTCCGATTGATCTATCAGCAGTCAAAGAGAAGAAAATTACTCCGGAAGATGGCAAGTGGCAAAGGGAAAGAGGACTTTGTATGTACTGTAGAAATGGCAGGCACTTTACGGCATCGTGCCAAAGACAGTTGAAAGCAGCATCAGGACTGGAGGAAGTAATATCTTTTAGGAAAGCAGGGAAAAAAATGGATGCAGATTCAGGAAGGGAAGTCAAGTTGGGAAAATTTTAAACCAGTGCAATAAGGATGGCCATTGGGCTGGGCACGAATCTCCTTTGTCTACAGGTTTTAAATCTTGTTTTGCAATTTCGCAGTTTTCAATTAGCAGTGCAGAAATCAAGAAGTCTTCAATGGAAAGACAACATCTGGTTGTGAAATGTTCCCTGAAAATCGGAGACAGATCAATTGATACACATGCTCTAAGCGACAGCGGAGCCATGAGAATAGCATTCATGGATAATGATTTTGTTCACTATCACCATTTAGAAGGGAAGGAATTATAAGAATTAAGAGAGTGAGAGTTTATGGATAGAAGACCCATCAAATCCGGAACCATTACAACTGTGGCCAAGTTGAACATAAACATTTGATCACGTCAGGAGCAATCAACTGTATTCGTAACAAAGTTAGGGCATTATTTGATGCTCCTTGGATTGATATGGTTACAACTCTACAGTGTGACGGTTAACATCCAGAGCCAAATGATTGGCTTTGAAGCAGTTATTGCCAACAACACTAACCATACCACTGGAGCGTATGGGTATGGGGCAATCATATGGTATCAACAGTGGATCCGGAGAAATACAAATTAGACATCTGTGCGGTAGCCGCCTCATATTTTATCAGATAATTCAAAAAGAAGATACTCAAAGTTTACACTGTCACGCTCTACAAGATCAACAAAGCCCTGGGAATAAAAGATCCACAAGAAAAGCCTCTGGAAGAAGATATCCCGGAGGAGTACCACGACTTCCTACCTTCGTTCAGTAAAGTAATTGCTGAAACACTTCCACCACATTGATCCTGAGACAAGAAAATTGAATTACAGGAAAGCTTTACCCCACTGTTCGGACCCATTTACAGCATATGTTGAGAAGAACTCCAAGTTGCAAAAGAATGGATAGAGAGGAATTTGTCCAAGGGATTCATCCGGTCATCCTCATCACATTGCAGAGCACAAGTACTCTTCACTCCAACACCTTGGGGAGGGTCAAAACTCTGTGTCAATTACCGTAGCCTGAATGAAAGAACGATAAAGCACCGGTACCCCTACCACTGATCCAAGGAACCCTGCTAAGACTCTCAAGGCCCGCAATTACACCAAGTTTGATGTCTGTGATGTGTGTAATATGATTAGAATCGCAGAAGGGGATAAATGCAAAAATGGCTTTCAGGACCCGCAATTGACTTTCCGAATCCCTGGTTATGCCTTTCAGACTTACCAATGCACCAGCATCATTCGAAGAATTCATCAATGATACGTTACACCAATTTTTGGATATATTCGGAACGGCTATTTTGGATGATATACTCATCTACAGCAACGATCTGAAAGAACACAAGGAACACATCCGAGCAGTAATGACATCTCACAGGCAAGCCATCCCACCTAAAAGCAGAAAAATGCAAGTTCCATGAGGAAGAAGGCAAATATTTAGGGTTGGTTGTCAGAGTAAATGGAATCAAAATGGATCCGGAGAAAGTCCAAGCAGTTGAAAACTGGGAAGCACCGGAGAAACTTAAAGCAGTCCAAGTCTTTTCAGGCTTTGCGAAATTTTATCGATGGTTTATACAGAATTACAGCAGGGTCGTACAATCACTAATAAAACTTACGAAAACTCAATACCTTTTCACTGGAAACCAGATCAAACAATAGCTTTTGTGGAACTCAAAAGAGCCATTACAACCACACCAGTGCTAGCCCATTTTGATTAGGAAAAAAGATAGTTCTCTGAACCGATGCCTAGAGTTATGTATCCGCAGGAGTCCTGCCTCAGTATGACAATCAAGCAGTGCTACACCCTGTGGCCTTCTTTTCCAAAAAACATCCACCCACAGAAGAAAATTTCAAAATCTATGATCAAGAATTAGGTGCCATAGTCAAAAGCCTGGAACAATAGAGAACCGAATGCGAAGGTTCAGCATATTGTATGAAGATTCTCACCGATCACAAGAACTTGCAGTACTGCATAAGGTCTATAATGCTGAACCGAAGATAAATCAGATGGTCCAAGTTCTTGTCAGGATTTAAATTCAAGATAGTCGACAGCCCAGGAAAACAAGGTTAGAAACCCAATACACTTTCAAGGATGCCAGGAGATATTCCTCCGAAGGTGGGGGCAGAAAAAATCCAATAACACATGTAAAAATTGGAACACGTCAACAAGAAACTATGCAAAAATCTGGTAGCAGCATTCATGGAAACAGTTAACCTCAATAACGATTTGGTAAATCCTGAGGAGCTGTGGAACTGTGTTATAAATCTATATAAGCTATGCCCGGAGTTAGGCACATACAGGAAAGAACCGCTAGAAGTGTCCAAATTACAACAAATTCAACCAACAGATGAAGATAGGCTCAAGTGGATCCCAGAATGGCATGACTCTCCAGTCGCAGGACATCCAGAAAGAACAATGATTTATTACCTGCTCAGCCGAAGTCAGTTCTGGAATCAGATGAGGAATAACGTGGACCATTATGTATCCAATTGCCACACCTGCCTGTGGAGCAAGGCTACCCCCAGAAAGACTCAAGGCTTGATATGACTGTTAGAAGTTCCGGAGCAATCATGGAAGGACTTGAGCATGGATTTCGTAGTTGGATTACCAGAGAGCGAAGAATTCGACGTAGTATGGATGGTGGTCAATTGCAAATGGACGATGCAACGCCTGGTATGTTGTATGGATAACGTGCACAGCAAGAAGTGGGGCCAAATGTTGGTCAAAGAAGTATTTCAATTGCACAGACTGCCCGACACAATAGTATCAGATCGCGGACGGCAATTTGCTTCAGAGTTCTGAAAACATGTCTGCAAAAGATTCGGAATCGAACGAAGGCTGTCAACCACATTTCATCCTCAGACCGATGGTCAAACTGAAAGAGTCAACAGGACGATTGTGTCCGGTGGTTACCATTGGCAGAATTCGCAGCTAACAATCATACCTCAGAAAAGACTAATTGCTTCACGTTCTTTGGCAACTACAGCATCCACCCGCAAATGACCTTCAGCCAACATTCAATCAAGGATCCCAATATTATGCCTGGGGTAAATACCCAGCAGATGGCCCAACGGATGGAGCAAGTTTTCTGCCAACTCTGAGCCGATATGAAAAGGGCCCAGGCTGTACAGTCCGAACAGGCCAATGAGTCCCGAAGGTTCGTCACAATATTAGAAGTCGGCGATAAAGTTTGGCTGGATGCAGGAAACATCTCAACAACCTGACCAAGCAAGAAACTGGACTGGAAATGCATAGGGCCGTAAAAAATTACCAAGGTCATTAGTCCCTGGGCCTATCGAATCAAATTATCCAATCAGCTCTTCATTCACAAAGTCCAACTGATATCTCGCTTGGAGAAAGCCGCTCTGGATCCCCTTCCATGTCAGGAAGAAGAACCTCCACCACCAGTGATAGTGGACGGAGAAATAGAGTTCAAAGTTGAGTGAATACACAATTCCAGGCTGGTCCGGAGCAAGCTGCAGTATTTGGTAAAATAGAGGGGCTACAACCAGCGTGGCTGGAAGCCTGCGACCAATGTAGCTGGACATTAACCTATCGACGATTTTGACAATGAACGATCTGGCAAGACTGGATCATGAACCTCATACGTACTCGGCATTGAAATGGGGGAGCCACTGTCACCGTCAAGTTTAGTCACGATCGATAGTGGAGTGATGATCATTGAATATCATATAAGCTAAAGCAAGACGACATTCAAATCAGGTTTTGAACGGAGGCTGATGCACAATGAGAATGACATTTGATTGCGGACGCAGGCTGAAGCACAATAACAATGAAACCAGGTTTGGAATCAGATTCTATGGGAAACAACGGAATCGGGCAGAAGTGGTGTACAAAGGAAGCAGGAGTTGAGATGTATTATGGAACAAGTGAATCACTGTATATAAACCAGGCGTTCGGTGGAAGATAAGTTTCTTTCTTCACTTATTATCTCGACTTCAAAACAATCAATTAGGTTTGGCTTTCACTTCGTTCACACATGGTGATTCTGGATCGAGTCTCTTGTGTACTGTCCTTGTTTCTGTAGCTACAGGCTACCCTCGGATTTCGTAGCCATTCGGCGTTCAGTTTCATAACCCTTAGAAGGTTGAGCCCTGCACCCTGGATGCCAAGTGCTGAATCCTTGACAGATAAATTACCACGCTTTCTCAATATATTCTGCACGGCCTTTTTAGATCACTTCCTCATCTACTGCGACCACCTAAAAGAACACAGAGAACATGTCTTAGTTATAATGACATTACTCAAGGAAGCCGATCTGTACTAGAAAGCAGAGAAATTTGAATTTTATAAGGAGGTGAAATATTTGGGATTGATTATTGGAGTAATCAGAATCAGAATGGATCCGGAGAAAGTTAAAGTAGTTGAAAACTGGGAACCACCGGGGAAACTTAAAGAAGTCCAAGCCTTCCTAGGCTTTGTAAATTTTCACCGACAGTTGATTCAGAATTATAGCAAGGTACTGCAACCACTACCTAAACTCACAAAAAAGCTAGTACCGTTCTGCTGGGGAACAGATCAAAAACATTCTTTCGCAGAACTCAAAAGGGATTTTACGATGGCACCAGTGCTGGCCCAGGTCGATTATGAAAAAAACATAGTCCTTGAAACCGATGTTTCAAGTAATATATCCACAGGAGTCCTCTTTCGGTATGACAACCAAGGAGTGCTACATCCAGTAGCGTTCTTCTCCAAAAATCATTCGCCCGCCAAAGAAAAATACACAATTCACAATCAAGAATTAGGCACAATGGTTAAATTGGAACAATTGAGACCCCAATGTGCAGAATCAGCACAACCAATTATGATCCTTACGGATCACAAGAACCTGGGGTATTTCATAACTTTAAAGCTGTTGAACCGAAGGCAAACAAGGTGGTCCAAAAATCTCTTCTGTTTTAAGTTCAAGATAGTCTACCACCAAGGAAAACGAGGTCAGAAATCCAATGCACTCTCAAAAATGCGAGGAGACATTCCCCCGAAGATCGGGGCAGAAAACAGCCAACGAATCATGTTAAAAACAGACAACCTTGACAATGAACAGCCCAAAAATCTGGTTGTAACATTCATGGAAACAATTAACCTTGATAATGACTCGGTTAAAGCTGACAAGCTGTGGAACTGGGTAAAAAATGTATGTAAGCAATGCCCAGAGTTAGGCACATATAGAAAAGAACCGCTAGAAGTTTCCAAAATACAACCAATCCAACCGACAGATGAAGATAAGCTCAAGTAGATCCAAGAACGCCATGCCTCTCCGGTCATGGGACATTCAGGATGAGCAAAAACTTATCACATGCTCTGCTCAAGTCACGCCTGGAATCGGATACTGAAGAATGTGGACCGCTACGTACACAATTGCCACACCTGCCAGCTGAGCAAGACAAACCACTGAAGGACTGATGGCTTGTTACGGCCGTTGGAAATACTGGAGCAACATTGGAAGTATTTGAGCATGGACTTCGTAGTCAAACTACCAGAAAGCGAACGATTCAATGCAGGATAGATAGTGGTTGATCGCCTAATGAAGATGCGACACCTTGTACCCTGTACTGACGGAGTAGATGGAAAGTAGCTGGGAGAAATGTACATTGAAGAAGTGTTCAGACTGCATGGACTGCCTAAAACAATAGTGTCCGATCGAGGGCCGCAATTCGTTTGGGAATTCGGAAAATACGTCTGCGAAAGATTGGGAATTGAATGAAGGCTGTCAACCACATTTCATCCTCAGACTGATGGCCAAACTGAATGAATCAATGTGGTAATGGAACATTATCTCCAAAACTTTGTCAATTACCAACGGGATGATTGGGTCCGGTGGTTACCATTAGCAGAATTGGCAGTAAACAATGATATCTTGGAAACAACTAATTGCTCCCCGTTTTTTGGCAACAACGGCTTCCATCCTCTAATGAACTTTGGCTAACATCCAATCACAAATTCTAACAATATTCGGGAAGTCAATGCCCAGCAGATGGCCCAACAGATGGAGCAACTTGTCAGTAAACTTAGGGCAGAAATGAACCGTGCCCAGGCTGTACAGTCTGATCAGGCCAACAAGTCCCGCAGTGTCGGCACGCCATTGGAAGTCGGCAATAGTGTATGGCTGGATGCACAAAATCTATCGACAACCTGACCCAGTAAGAAACTGGACTGGAAATGTATTGGACCATATAAAGTTACGGAAGTCATTAGACCATGGGCTTATGGAGTGAAGCTACCAAGTCAACTACGCATTCACGTCGTTCAACCAATATCCAGAATAGAGAAGGCTGCGGGTCCGGTGGTTACAATTAGTAGAATTTGCAGCTAACAATCATATCTCGGAAACGACTCATTGCTCGCCATTTTTTGCCAACTACAGCTTTCATCCACTAATGAACTTTGGCCAACATCCAATCACAAATTCGAACAATATTTGGGATGTCAACGCCCAGCAGATGGCCCAACGGATGAAGCAACTTGTCAGCAAACTTAGGGTGGAAATGATCAAAGCCCAGGCTGTACAGTCTGATCAGGCCAACAGGTCCCACAGGGTGGACACGCCATTGGAAGTCGGCAATAGTATATGGCTGGATGCACAAAATATATCGACAACCCGACCCAGTAAAAAACGCGACTGAAAATGTATCGGACGATATGAAATTACGGAAGTCGTTAGCCCATGGGCTTAAACAGTGAAGCTACCAAGTCAACTACTCATTCACAACGTTCAACCGATATCCAGATTAGAAATGGCCGCTCAGAATCCTCTCCCAAATCAAAAGCAACAACCAGCACCGCTGGTAATAGAGGACAGAGAAGAGGAGTACAAATTTGAGAGGATAGACAATTCCAGGCTGTTCCAGAGGCAGCTGCAGTATGTGATAAAATGGAGTGGCTATGGTGAAGGGCGTTGGGAGCCTGTGATCAATGTTGCTGGACTCAAGGCTATTGACGATGTTTACACTGAACCACCTGGCAAGCCCTGGTCATGAACCTTATAGATACTTGGCATTGGAGAGGGTGAGCTATTGTCACGGATGTGCTGAGTGACGATCGATGGTGGAGTGATGATCCATGATCAATTGAAAGGATAAAGCACAACGAGAATAAGATCAGATTTCAAACGGCGGCTAAAGCACAAGGAGAATCAAATCTGGTTTCGAACGGAGGCTAAAGCACGACGAGAATGAATTCAGGTTTCACATGAGAACTAAAGCACGGAATCAGATTTCGAACGGGAAATGACGGAAACGTGCAAAAGCAATGTACAAAGAAAGCAGCAGTTCAGAGGTATTATAGACTGAGTGAATTTCTCTGTATAAACCAGGCGTTTAGCAGAGAATAAGTTTCTTTCTTCACTCGTTCTCTCGTTTATAAATCAATCAATTAGCTTCGGCTTTTACTTCTTTCACACTCGGTGATTCTGGATCGAGTCTCTTGCGTAGCTACAGGCTACCCTCGGACTTCCTAGTCATCCGGTTTTTTGATTTTATAACCCCATGAACCCCGAGCCCTGAACCCTTGACACTCAGGTACCAATGGTCCCAGTGCAATCATGGTAGAATGTCAGAGTTCTCGGGTATGACGGCCATAATATTGTCAAATCTCACGGTCACGTGTCAGCGTTCACGGGAATCATGGTTGTTATCTTGTCAGCCTCCACGGGTATGAGGGTTATGATCTCAGGCCCTATGGTCACATGTATGTCCAGAACTGGAATCAGTATAATCTCATGGTCGCTTCATATTCAATCATGGTATATACTATCAATTCATTACTAAATCATGAGCTACTATTTACAAGTTGCAACTCTGACATGATCACAACTCTGACATGATCACTCTCGAACCAGACATTCTCGCTCACAACTCTGAAATGATCACTCTCGAAACTGATATTCTCACTCTCACAACTGTGACATGCTTGCTCTCACAACTGACATGCTCGCTTTCAAGTGGGTTTGGGGATAGATGGATGAAATGGCTTTTCAACATAGGAACGAGATGGCCTTCGAGCGGGTGCGGAGAGAAATGAACGAGATGGCTCTCTAGCGGGCTTGGCAGGATGGACAAGAGAGGAATGGACAAGATGGCTCACAAGCGGGCTTGGAGAGAGATAGATGAGAGAGAGATGAAGGAGATGGCTCACAAGTGGGCTTGGAGAGATGGAGAGATGGGGTGGATGAGAGATGACGAAAGACGGCTCTTGAGAGGGCTGGAGGAAAGATCGTTCGGAAGCCGGATGCAAAGAGCGTGGGGCGGACAGAACAAGAGTCAATTGGTGCGCGACCGGGCTTGTAAGATGTTATCCCGCAATCGCTAAGCCGAGGTGAGGACTTCACTAGAAAAATGACGACAGGCTACACCTACGGTGGGGTTAGTCGCTGAAGTCGGCAGCAGAGAACAAGGGCCTGACAAAACAAGAGTGAAATTCGTGTCAAACCTGGCTCGGGAGATGTTAACCCACAATCGCTAAGCAGAGTAGAGGACTGGACTTGGAAAATAAGGAGAGAGGCTGCACCTACGGTCGGCTGCATAGAGCGAGGGCCGGACAGAACGAGAGTGTAATCGGTGCAAAGTCGGGCTTGGGAGATGTTAACCCACGATCGGCAACCCGAGTGAAGGACTTCAGTGAGGTTCAGAGGGGGGAACTTAACTGTGGATGGGACGAGGTTGAGAGAGGAGATGGATATGGAGATAGACGAGAAGGAAGAGAGTGAAGAGAGTGAAGAGAGTCAAAATGGACAAAAGCTATGGGAGCATAGATTTGTACAGGAGGAACTTGGTCTCAATTCAGTAAGTTGCATTCGTATTCTTGTCTGACAGTTGTTGGGCTAAGCCACATATTGCTGGGATGGCCGATATCGCACGACTGATTTTGGTTTGCCCTGCAATTTTGGGTTAGGAGCTACATGATTATACGAGATATGGGCTCAACATACCTATTCAAGGCCTAGTTATCGCGTACTAGTCCATGCTCCATCTCTCAGCTTCTCCCTCACTCGTTCTCATACATCTTCATCTCTTCTCTCAACCTCATCCCATTTACTGTTCAGTTACCCCCCTCAGCATCACTAGTCAACAGTTCAGTGCTAGCTCGCATCCATCCTGGTTCGATTGTTCACTTTTACACCGTGTGGCCTTCGTCTCAGCAGCCACCTTCAGCAATCGACTCCCTCCCTACATGCTCTAGCTACCGGGCACCATATGTGCAGCCCTCTCTCAAGTCCTCCACTCGAGTTGCCGATCGTGGGTTACCATCTCCCGAGCCACACTTCGCACCGATTACACACTCGTTCTGTCAGGCCCTCGCTCTCTGCAGCCAACTTCAGCGACCAAATCCACTGTTGGTGAAGCTTCTTTCTTCCACTTGGCTTTCCAATCGTGGGTTGACATCTCCTGAGGCTGGTTCCGTACAAGTTAACTCGCGTTCTGCCAGGCTCTCACTCTCTGTATCCGGCTTCCGACCAATCTCTCCCCAAGCCCTCTTGAGAGCTGTCTTTTGTCAACCCCGTTTCTCATCAACCCTGTCTCATATCAACCCCGTCTCTCATCAACCCCATCTCTCATCACCCCATCTCTCATCAACTCCATCTCTCATCAACTCCATCTCTCGAAGCCCACTGGTGAGGCATCTCGTCCGTCTCATCCATCTCTCCCCAAGCCCGCTTGAGAGCCATCTCGTACATCTCTTTCCGCGGCCATCTTGTTCATCTCTTTCCAAGTCCGCTTCAAAGCCATCTCGTCCATCCCTCCCTGAGAATATCAGAGTTGTGAGAGCGAGCATGTCAGTTGTGAGAGCGACCATATAAGAGTTGTGAGAGCGAGAATGTCAGAGTTTCGAGAGTGATCTTGTCAGAGTTGTGAGTGTCAGAGTTGTAACTTGTAAATAGCACTTGAGAGTCGTCTCTCATCAAGCATCGCCCTGTCTCCCCTCATATTTCTCCGACTGTGTATATACTCTAGATAGATATCAATACAAACTGCAATTTCATGTACCAATGTCCATACCAGTTCATGAAGTGGGTGAGAAAGTGAATCAAAGTGAGAATACAAGATATCGCGACGATTGCGGTTGAAAGCATATGCCACCTTCAAAAACTGTACGTTCAAGCGTCAACTAGTTTTTCACAATGGCAATCTCGACATATATTCTGATAAGATCTGGAAAATCGAAAAACCGTATGTGATTGTATGGTAGCGCCGCATAAGCCGCAATATGCTGCGATAAGCTGTGATAACGTACAGGTGTTGGAGCGGTAACATCCAAAATGTCCCATTACACAGTGGTTACAGCGATAACAAATCCTGATTATGGTAGCACAGACACTTTTCCCGACGCAATATTTGTTCACAAAGGGGATTCGTGTCCTGCACAATGGGCATCCGTATTGCACTGGCATAAACATTTCCCGACTCCACTTCCTACACCTTCTCCTCCCCTTCATCTTCTTTGAACAGATGAATCTATACTTGTTCCAAGGCTGCCGTCAGATTTCTTGGTACGATGCCATGAAATGCCTGCTATCTCCTCAGTACATACACAGTCCTCCTTCCCTTCATCTCTTCCTCTTTTCTGGTGTAATCGTCTTTCCTTGAATCGCAGAGGGCTCCATTGGAGCGGGGCCATGATATCCTTTCATGGTCCCTGCAGGTGCTGTGTCCATGTAGAGATGGGTCCGGGCCAGTATGGCTCTGTACTCCGGAGTGGAAGTAGATACAGTTGCACACGAGATTTAAGGGCGAGTACCACAGAAAATGGCCCCGTACTTGAGAGTCAGGGTAGATACAGTTCCACACGAGTATAGGTGATAAAGTAGAGTAGTCATTAAGTATGGTAGTATGATAACTGCTGGAGTGCAATTGGCACTCCCGCGCAGTGACTATATCCTCGCCACTTTCCTGGCCATCTGCCGGCTGCCGTTACAGGAGAATAGGTGATGATGTCATATCATTGTAAGGTAAGATGATCACTGAAGTGCAATTGCACTCCCACGAAGTGACAAAATCCTGGGCAGTTACCTGGCACTGGCTGGCCGCTATTATATCATCGCCCTCTCTAGCGGCAGACCCCCTGGGCTGCCATACCTAAACATGAGAAGAGAAGGAAAGAACTAAAGATCCAGACTCGTATGGCCTTATAAGGCCTCATCAATGCCATAACTGATCAGTACTGCTCAAGGGTGACCTTTTGGTGGATCCGGCACACAGAAAACTCCACAACCAGTTGTAGGTAGTAACACCACATGCCGACGCCATTTGTACCAGGCCGCGATCTAATAAGGGAATAGAAGAGAAGAGATGGAAACCTTTAAGTAGTTTGAAACACCTCCAAGTCTCCCAATCCAAGCCGTTTCCACAGCAGGCCTTGCTCGAAGTCCACTTCCGAATATATCTCCGAAGTCACTGTCCTGCTTTTCCATATCTCTGCATCTAAGTTCACTTGCAGCCCTCCGGATCCAAGCCATTCCCGCCAGTGCCGGCTCAGTGGAGCTCATGTTATAATAGGCTTCCACCATTGATCATTCGTAAATGGTTTTTTGTTGAACACGTTTCAGAGTCTCTAGAGTGGCCATTGTGGCCAGTGACACATCCCTCGGGCTGATTGGCCCTTGATGTGTCTCGGAATAGTCCATGCAGCAGCCATCGGACATACATGTGTATAATCATCTTCGTGAGAGTTGCGGAATGACAGGTCACGCTTCCGAGGCTCCGGCCTTCTATTACTCTTTAACTTTGCCCTTTTGAGTTCGGTTGCAGTGCATACAAGCATGCTTTGAATCCAGGTGCAACTCAGATCGAAGTACACCATGGAGTATACCTTCCAGTAAATCTTCCAGTCCATACATCTGAATATCCAAGTGGACTTCCACTTTCTCGGAATCCAAACTTCCAAGCCCATGGCAGTCCTCTTTGACCATAACCTTAGCCCTCGGCATTGATTGTATCTATCATTCATTGGCCTCAGATGAAGTCATATATCGGCTACCCGCATTTTTTTCGTCTTCAGCTTTCAGTTGCAATTCAGCTTCAGATCCAACGGTGGTTGATTTGTTTCGGTTTCGTCCAGCCTTTGTTTGCAGTTATCAGATATCGACATGCATTCGTAAATACATGTTCGAGTTGCAGTATCTAACCCGTTAGTGTGCCATACACAGTCTTTCACACAATAAAGCTATGGATGCTTCTGCTTCAGGAGCATCAGGGTATCCGTTCGCCGGTTCTCATGCCTTTGACTTCCAAATTCTTGGACCGACTAAAGTCGTGGATTTGCAAGTTCTATGTTTAGGGCCGTGCTTGTGCACATGATCCCCAAAATTATTTAGTATTGTGGCTTCGAAGGGAGCTCATATAAGTAGAAGTTATTGCCGACTTTGACGTGAATGGCTTTCGAAAGGTTCTTCCTTTTGATGGAATCTAAGAACCGCATCAACTGAGATCGGCAGGGGGAAGCGTATCGAACCGCTCAGATAGGGTAATATTGGTTGATATATCTAATTTGTAAGCAGTTCGTACAAGAGCATAGGTACGATGTAATTTGATAGATTGCACTCTCAGCTGTGAGTCCAATCGTGGAAGCCCTCGTACGCCCATTAAGGAGTCCAGCCAATTCGCATTTCATGCAGCTTGACATCTTGATTGCTGATGAATCTGGCCTTCTGGTTGCTCGTACTGGGTACAGTTGATCCCATTGTCATCGTAGGTGGCAGGCGATTGTGTAACCAATCTCTTCAATGATTCTTCTGGTTTGGTGATAAAGACCAGCATCGTAGCCAATGACTTCTCGAATTTGCAGGTACATTTGCTCTTGATTTCATTGACTTTCTGGTGACCTCCGCATCTGTGGTATGCCAGGTGGGATGATGTGTCATTCCAGCACGATCGGTGCGGATTTTATTTGCAGCAGCAGTGGGTTTTCGGTTTCTGGAACGGTCATCCCCCACTTTTTTGAGTTTGGCACTCCATCCACAACTTGTGATTATGCTGGTGCCTAGGGTATCGGTTCTCGTTGATTCTGACTGATTCAATCGCCATTGTGTCTTGGTGCCTGGATTCTGTACACCATTGCAAGTCTCACAGTATCGCTTATAAATTAAGCAATTCTTACAGGCAAGGGTAGAAACGAAACGTAATCTTATATTGCCATGTTGGCGAGAAGACTCTTGTTATTCTTCTCTTAGTATGTGATTGCACTCTTCACTTGTCATTGTCAAGGTTTCAAGGCTCGGATATCTAGGGATTATAAAAACCAAACCAAGATTTCAGAATTGCAAGTATTACAAACAGGACAAGAGACTCGAATCTGGAATCCAAGAAGTGAATAAAGTTGATCCAAAGCTATTGATTGTTTTGTTGACTACAGAACAAGTGAAGAACAAACCTATCCTCCGCAAATCCATTGTCCTGATAGTCAGCTATCACAACTGTTATCACCTTGGCTCACCTGTTCCAAAATACAACCAAACCTGACCAAACTATGTACGCAACCATTTCAGGCTGCGGTGCACATCATAACTGTCATGCCATATTTTCAACAAACTTGTATCCTTCCAACGAAACCTGACTCCTTCTGAACCAAACCTGATTCCTTCCAATGAAATCTTTTTCCTTCTAACCTAACCTGATTCCATACAATGAAACCTGTTTCCCTTCATATCCTGCATTACTTCTTGATCAATCCATACTCCATCTCCAATCCTCACTCGACACAACCATGACAGTCAATGAATTTTGCGGCTCTCCCATGGCTGAATAAGTGCCATCAGCCTAGCAGCCATTTCATTTTAATTTATAATTATGTGTAGGTTGAAAGTTCAGTAGTAAACTCAGCGTATCCAGTCGTGATTGTCCATTGAAAGGATATCAGTGGTGGATCGCGTGGTGGGGCGATCATGATATCAAGCCTTGAATCAAATCGCCTATCAATTCTATCACTTTTGATAGCTATTGTCACTCGATACTAATTACTGCCACTTGTGTTGGATGTCATCCAAAGTAAATGTTTCAAAGAGGGTAGAAGTTCAAACAAAATCTTGTTTTGCCATATAGACAAGAAAACTCTGGTAATCCTGATTGCAAATATGCCCGATTGCATGTTGCACTCATGAATTCTGAATGTTGTGGCTCAGCAACAACTCTGTAAGTCATACAACTTTACTGACATACATAAGCGGTGGTTGTGTCAAGTTCGCCATCCACATTGCAGTCTTAGCTCCGCGAATACATCAACTCAGGGTACGCATTGTCCCCATGTGCGACTTAGTGTCTTCTCGGACATCAATACAGATTCATATCAATCAGGAACGTACCGTATCTGGACTACAAGTGTTAACTATCATAATACAAAAGATGGAGTAGTAGAGATTGTTCAAACCATGCCCCACAGGTCCAATGGCCATCCACAAAGGAATTAAGGTACCATGGCCGGCATACTTCCTTATCAACTCAGCAAGCTGCTAGCAGTCATTCAAGCCCCACATTGTTGGTAACTCTTCTAGTGCAACTACGGCTGCTGCTCCTGCTCATCATCATTCAGCTGCTGGGGCTTCTTGTACAGCACTTCGGTGATGCCATCCATAGAAGCTCCTAGCAACCAGGTACACAGTTCACTCCGTGGGGCAAATGGCATGACAACCACACACACTAGGAAGTTATCATATGTGGTAACTCCAAGAAACTGAACATCTGGAGGAACCCCTTGCCCCTGGGGCCACCTTTCCGCCCGCAAGGTCTTTTCCTGTGCACATAATCTTCATCTCCTGAAGTACCCCACTTGGTGTCTCTACAGATATCAATTGTTTTGCCAGAGACATAACCTAGGATTCCTGGGGCACCCCAGTTAGTCATCATCCACCTGTGAGTACTTCCAACTTCCGCTCGAACAAGCTTGATTGGTGCTGATTGAAATTCACCATGAATTCGCCAAGCTCGTGTAAGCCATTGGCTTATATTGCAATTCCACTGGGTCTTCGTTCACCAGTTATATAGTAATGCCTGCCAGTGTTGTTGGTTGAATAATTCGAATGGAATCTTATGCTTCTGACAGTATGTAATAGAGATCGAATCATAATGTAGTTCTGGATCTCTGGTATGTGGAAAATTGTTGATTACAGTTTGAAGTTGAGTATCGCCCTTGAACCATTGCACAAGTTTCAGGTAATAGTAATCACCATCGCAATTGCCGTCAGCAGTGTTGATCAAATATTGGGTACTCTCATGCTTCACTTGTCCATAACAGAAGTGAATTTTGTAGTATTCAGCTAACTTTGTACCGTAGGCCTGAAATGTGGGTAACGTAGAGATCGAATAATAGTGTGTAGTTATCCTCCACCAGTGCACTTCGCTTGTAGATCTCATGCAATAGCAGCTTGTTTCAACTTGGCTATTAGCATGGCACTTGAATCCAATAAATCGGCGTGTTCAGTGGGAATTTTGACTAGGTTCATTCTTTCATTTGTATGTAGTTGTTCTCATCAAATGTATTTTATGGACGTCTTAAGGACAGCTCTCTTGGCTGGTGGCTTGTGTCCTGAGACTGATGGACTTCCGAATCAATTCAAAATAATCTCTGGTACTGTCAATTACTCAATTTATGTAAACTTCTGAAGGTTCAGTGCTTGTAAGTTTCGAAAAGTGAAGTTTGGCAATGTATCTGGAAACCTCCCAGTTCATCTTTGAGGGTATTCCCAAAATGAACATCTAGCCCTTGGAGTTGGTCGTATACACCCTCGACTTGCAGTCTCTTTGGAATCAAAGCCTGCCAACTGGCTTTTAATTGTCGATCATGACCTTGGGTAGTGTAATGATGTTTTCGACTTTCCTTAGTTTTTGGCTTGCCATTGTCTTGGGTTCCCTTTATATAAGGAATTTGCGTCAACATCAATACTCAATAGACCAGTGATACACCATACATAGAACAATCATCTTGTGGAGAGGCAATCGTGATCTTCCAATCGTATATATCGCATTTGCTGTTGATGCACTTCCATGCTCTTGGAATATGTTTCCATAGATGCATTTCCATGCTCACTTAATTGATTTCTGTAGATGCACTTCAATAATCATGGAATACCAATACTTCATTACTGTGTTCCAGAACTTCTGCTCTGTTTGGTTCAAGGTAATCATGAAATAAGCTTCGACGGCACACAATTATCTTGGGTGGCCTTGTATCCAACAATGAACCGACTCATCTTCAATATACCTCAGCACCCTGCTATAGTCTACCAACTGATCAATCAATTGTTGGTTTACAATTTCTCTCGTTAAGTGATCTTGTGAACGTATTCTTGGGGGTAAGAACATTCTCACTGGTAATGGGTTTCAAGGAATGATTAATGTCTGAATTATCATGGAAAGGTCTCAGACAGTGTCAACCAGGTCAATTGGATAGTAAACTTATTGGTGCTTATTGCTCCTGCAACTGGTAGAGTTCAGTCCGTATTCTTGTGAAATGGTGATGATCAATAGGTAGTCATCCGCATCACTCATAGATTGTATGTATCTACCAGCATCGCCAGGATGGCTAGTAGTGATCCTCTGTTCCAGTATTATAATTGGTATGGTTGTTGACGTTGATTTTGATTTTGATATCGATGGAACCGCTTGGTACCGATAATCAATTGCCTCAGCTTGTAGCCCACCATCACTGACATCTGTGGAGTTTTCTCACTTTAACAAAAGTTAGTGACATAGAATTGAGTTTTAGATAACTTTTCTTAAGTAATTGAAGGTATAATTGCTTGTTTTTTGAGGTCATTGATTGTCTTTGAACATGTAGTGACATGTTGCAAAAAGGAGTTGATCACAAATTCCGTGTGCAAAACATATCCAATATCCGAAAGAGCGATCATAGTATAACGATCTGTACAGGCCAGTATGGCTCCGTACTTCAGAGTAGAAGTGGATAAGGTTACACACAAGCATAGGTGATGATGTCATATCGTTATGATGCAAGATGATCACTGGAGTGCTTCGAATTCCCCCGAAGTCACAATATTCCGGGTGGTTACCCGCTGCTGGCCGGCCGTCATTACACGCCAGGGTTTTCAGGCGGATGTGTTGTTGATTTCTCGTTTCTTAGACCCTCCACTCCTATGTCCAGATCTCCTTTCTGCGGCCTGGGCTCAGATTTGCATGTCACACTTGGATCACATTTTAACAAAATCAATCAGAGTTTCAAGAATGTCACAGTGTTGGGGTGAGTCATTCAGTTTGGCAGACAGTCCTTTTTGGATTGTGTTTTTTTTGATATTCTTTTTCCACTTCACATAGGCCATGCATTGTCGAAATATTGCATAATATAGGGAGAATTCTCCATTACCTTGCTGAAGTTTTGACAGTTCTTTTTCGGCCGCAGCTTGTTCATTTTAATCCCCAAAGGCTAATAGCAATATTTCCAACTGTGTACTTGGGTTCATAATTTTGAAACGTCCTGTGACTTTATCAACGAATGGTTGGATTTATTCCAGTGCTACTCCTTATAATCCAGTGGCTGCATATCTCATCTGGCTTTGTTCATCAAAGAATTACCATGGTTCATCAGCAAATTCAAGGGCCAACTGGGTGTTCCACCATTGCAGGACTATCCGATCGGTTTCTGAGAAACAAAATATGTCACTTCCTTTCGGATTTCCATTTCCCTGACTTTTTCCATCATTCTGATTTCCTGCAAAGACTAGCACCCTGTCTACTTGTTCTCCATATCTCTTTGTTTTTTCCACTTGAACTCTTAGCTTTTCCTGCAGATCTTCCACATCTTGTCAAAGCTCATTGTGGTTCAATGGAACCCTGGCAGCAAGTTGCCTTTTGATATCAGCAATTGGGTTCAGTAAGTCACCATGTGTACGTTGCAGTATAGCTTCTATTCGACTATGGTTTACAGTAATTTCTTGATTGAACTTGTTTTTCTCTTGTTTAGGTGACATTACTTGTGCCTTTAGATTTGTATTTTCGTCCTCCATCTGACTAGTCGGGGCTGTTAACATTACCCTTGCTGCTTCTTTTGCATTTGTTGCACATTCCATAAGTTCTTTGTACATCATTTCCGATAAATTTACTGTTGACATTGTTTCCAGGTCCTTCTGTATGCAAATCTGAAAGGTCACATCACTCTCAACAAACTGGAATCCAGATCCAGATACCATCCTGTCAATCTTTGAATAGTAATTTGTGTAGGTATTTGTTGATCCTCCAGTCGAAAGTTTGGGCTGCTTCAAGGCACTTGTCACAGATGTGCCTCTAGGTATCATTTTCCATTATATCCAGCAATCATTGCCACAGTGAGTTTCACACCTGATACAACTGTTGGCATTCCAACACATCAACATCCAATGGCTAGCTGCTCTTTGTCGAGTATTGAAAAATTGTATTGGTTATCGTCTGAGTGACAGTAGTCCCGGTATGCGCAGGTGCAACATGCGTAATTGGAGGTTCTATTGTGCCAGCAGGTACAACACTTCACGTGAAATTTGTTTTTTTGGTGCTTACAAGGGTTGTCGAGTTCTTTAAGGGTTGTCGTGTACACAGGAGTAAAGAAAGAAAGTGGTTTTGGAGGTTGGATGGTGAGTTCAAGTGTATATTCAATGATTTTGTTGGGTAATTGTGGTGATATTGGAGCTGTCTGGCTCAATTATGTTTTTACAAATGGCAATTGGGGCCAAAGATGTCAGGATTTGTGGGTTTTCGAAATGACCACAGGCAAGAGATGCAAAGGTGTTTCCAATAAATGTGGATGACCAATCTGTTTTCGCAATTGCTTGTGGATCTAATAACTATGCAGGAAGTATTGCTGGTTTGGCGACATTGGTAGCAGCCTGAACCATGAGGGTAAAGGCACAAGACATTGAAAATATTACTGGTAGAATCGATTGTAGACTCATTCATCAGCAAAGTGAATTGTGTGGTCCCGGAAGCCCCGTGACCCTCCAGAGGTTGTGGAGTTTGATTTTGATTGATGCACTTTGCAGAGCCTGCAGTAGCTTCCGGGTGCCTGCAGGACCACCAGTGCAAGGTTCTGGAGCATCCAGGAGCACTGGTGTAATGTTCAGTATCCTCCAGAAGCGCCAGTGCATGGTTCTGTATTCTGCAGGAGTACCGGTGTAAGGTTTGGAAGCCTCCTGGTGCATTGGTATATGATTCTGGAGTTTATGAAAAACATCTTTGTGCTTGAGCGCAACCACCAACATGCTAGAATGGCACTAGCATTGGAACATAAGTACTTAAAATTGTAGTTTCTATTGATATCCAACTATCTACACTATAAACACACTTGGACTGACACCCAGGGGAACATAAGAGGGGCTTGGAGAGAGAGGACGGATCTCCAGCTTGCTGGGTGTAAGATGACGATATAGATCATCAGTGGTCTTGGAGGAATATGACGAGATGGATTCCCAGCTGGCTTGGACAGATTTACAATATGGATCACCAGTAAAATTGGAGTGAGATGGACATGATAGATCACAAGTGGCCTTGGAGGGTGTTCAAAGGGAGATGAACAAGATGGATATTGAGTGGGATTAAGGTGGCCGAGCACGAGTGATTGTGAGAGAGATGGTCTCTGAAGCGGTTACTGCAAGTGAGGGCAAAACACAATGCAAATAATTGGTGCGAGATCTGGCTTGGGAGATGTTAACAATCAATCACACAGCCAATTGGAGGACTTGACTTGGGTAGAGAGCAGCGGCTGTACGCACAGTGCTCGATCGCACATACAGTGCTCGTATGGGAGGCAGGAAGTGGGTAGCTGCAGTTGCCTGTAGAGAGCAAGGCGAGGAGAGTGAGGGCCTGATGGAGTATGGGTGGAATTGGTGCAACACCTGTGGCTTGAGGGATGTTATCCAATGATCGCAATGCTGAGTGGAGGACTTAACATTGCAAAGAGAGGAGTTGGTTTCTGAAGCCAGTTACAGATATGAGTTCCACAGTGTACAAGAGTGATCGATCGAGCAAGGACAGATGACAGCTGACTCATGATGTTAACCACTTGATGACTGGCAATGCTCAGGGGGGAAACCTAACTCTAGACAACCTGGATGAGACGAGGTTGAGAGAAAGAATGAGAAGGAAAGAGAGAGATGATGAAGGAGAGTTTGGGAGCTGCAGGGAGATGGAGATGGACCTGAGAGTTCGGATTTGTATGCGAGAAACTAGAATATGGATAAGTTGCATTTGTATTCTCGTTTAATCTGTTTGACAGTCAATCAACTAAGCCTTATAAGGCTTGGTTGGCCGAAATTGCACCTCTGATTTGGATTCGACCTGCCAGTTTGGGTTAGAGAACAAAGCTTGCCAAGGAAAATATATGAGTTGACGGATGCAACCTACCACTTCAAGACCTAGTTTTCTACATACGAATCCATGCTCTCAGCTCTTTCTTCTATCTCTGGTCTCCCTGCAGCTCCTCAGCTTCATCCATCATGTCCATTGTTTCTTCCAGTTACATCCGGCTATACCAGAGTTAATTGCCTTCTCTGCAGATTGTCAGTCAAGCCAGCTTTCATCTGCACTCACTCAATTGATCACTTTTGCATACTGGGTGGTGGTTGCCTCTGAAGCCCGCTGCACACACTGACTGTACTATATTTAAGTTACCGTCTTTACTCAGCTTTGTGATTGTGGGATAACATCTCACAAGCCAGGTCTGGCATCAATTACACTCGCACTCCATCTACACTCGCACTCTGTCTACACTTGCACTCTGTCAACACTTGCACTCCGTCTACACTCACACTCCATCTACACTTGCACTCCATCTGGCCCACGCTCTCTGCAGCCAGCTGTACCTACCAACTCTCCCTTCATGCATCAATTACACTTACACTCCACCTGGCCCTCGCTCTCTGCAGTCAGCTGCACCTACTAACTCTCCCTTCATGCATCAATTACACTTGCACTCTGCCTGGCCCTCGCTCTCTACAGTCCGCTGCACCTACCAACTCTCCCTTCATGCATCAATTACACTCGCACTCCGCTTTCTGCAGCCAGGTGCACCTACCAACTCTCCCTTCATGCATCAATTACACTCACACTCCACCTGACCCTCACTCTCTTCAGCCAGCTGCACCTACGAACTCTCCCTTCATGCATCAATTACACTCGCACTCCACCTAGCTGTCACTTTCTGCAGCCAGGTGCACCTATCAACTCTTCCTTCATGTATCAATTACACTCGCACTCTACCTGGCCCTGGCTCTTTTCAGCCAGCTGCACCTCCCAACTCTCCCTTCATGCATCAATTACACTCGCACTGCACCTGGCCCTCGCTTTCTGCAGCCGGGTGCACCTACCAACTCTTCCTTCATGTATCAATTACACTCACACTCCACCTGGCCCTTGCTCTCTTCAGCCAGCTGCACCTACCAACTCTCCCTTCATGCATCAACTATACTCGCACTCCACCTGGCCCTCGCTCTCTTCAGCTAGGTGCACCTACCCACTCTCCCTTCATGTATCAATAATACTTGCACTCCACCTAGCCCTCACATTCTGCGGCCAGGTGCACCTATCAACCCTCTCTTCATGTATGAATTACACTCGAACTCTACCTGGCCCTCACTCTGTGCGGCCGGCTGCCGCTACTGACTCACCCTTCTGACTGCTTCTCATACACTAGCTGCCAAGCACCGTACATGCATCCTCTCGTCCATATTCCAATCAAGTCCTCGACTTGGCTTCTGGATGTCTGCTTGCCCATCATCTCATCGTCTCTCTCCAAGCCCGCTTGAAAGTAGTCTCTCATCTTCCTTGTTTTCATCCAACACTGTATATATGGTAGATATCAATAGAATCAAGATTTGACCCTCATCAAAAGCCTGTACAAACGTGAATTTCGTAGTGCCACTGAAGGCTGAGCATTTCAGGAGCACTGAGCATCGCGGGAGTACCTGGGATCTCACAACAGTTGAGCATATAGGAGCACCTGGGATCTCAAAACAGTTGAGCATCGAGGAGCACCTGGGATGTCAGGAGTGTTGAGCATCGCAGGAGCACCTGGAATCTCAGATGTATTGTACATCTCAGGAGCACCTGGGATCTCAGGAGCATTGAGCATCTCAGAAGCATTGAGCATCTGAGGAGCACCTGGGATCTCAGGAGCATTGAGCATCTCAGGAGCGCCTGGGATCTCAGGAGTGCCAGGGGTCTCAGAAGCGCCAGCGATCTCATAAGTTTGTAGCGTCTCAGGAGCGCTGGACCTCTCAGGAGCCCCCAGGATGTAATGAGTTTCCAGATACTCCGGAGAGCTGAGCATCTCCGGTGCACCGGAGATCTCAGCAGCCACAACAATCACACCATCTCTGATGTGTTTAACATGCTAGCTGCAGTTTTCGGACTTCTGAAACTCAGGTCAGGTGCACCGACACCATGTGAAATAGAGAACAAAACTGTCAAGCTTTCAAAACAACTTAGCTAGAGCTCCACAGGTGTCCGAAACTACTCAAATATCTCCTGGATGCTCCCGGAGTACCTGCCCAAGCTCCAGGTGTCACCGTGAGATTGGCTGAGAGCTCCAGGATGGTCTGAAAATTGACCATTTCTCCGGGTGGCTCCCATAGTACCTGTCCATGCTCCAGAAGTGTCTGGGAGTGTACAGGACTGTACAGGAGCCTCCGGAGCCTCCCGGAGTTAGTACGAATGCTCTGGGGTCATTTTGCATTTTACTGATGTTCTTCTGTCAAGGGTTTGTAATTCAGGCAGCAAGGGTTCAGGGCTCGGCTTCAAGGGGTTATAACAACCGAAAGCCAGAAGGTTTCAGAATGAAAAATGGCATGTAGCTGAAGAAATGATTACTGTACACAACGAACTTGGTCCAGAATCACCAAGTGTGAAAGAAGTGAAAGCCGAAGATGATTGATTGTTTTATGGATGAGAACGAGTGAAGAAAAAACCATATCCTGTACTGAATGGCTGGCTAATATACAATGATTTAGCCAATAATCTGCTCATACCATAATACATCCTAACTTCTTCTATCTTTGTACACCACCTTCACATCATACCTACCCCTTCAATAAAACCTGATTGTTCTGTTCAAAACCTGCATTCTCCCATTCCAACCCTGATTTCGTTCACATCATGCTTAAGCTTCTGTTCAAAACCTGATTCCATTCTCCTCATGCTTAACCTCAGTACATAATCTGATTTCATTCAAATTGTAAATGATTCTTTGTATTACTCACCGATCATCACTCCACCATCCATTGTCACTCAGCTCAACCATGACAATAGTCAAGAAATGCTGCCGGAAGCTGGGGTGAAAATGAATCCATAGTGAGTTTTGGATCCTTATTGATCGGTGACAAAGGCAGTGCTAGGCACTTTCAGTTACTACTGCTAGAACCCATATATTCAAGGAAGTTTATAACATACAATCATCTTCTGTAAGTTCTTCAATCACTTAACGATCAGGTTGACCTTCAGGATATGGAATTTCCCTCAAGAGGTATTACTTCCATGAAAAGCAGATACCAATAGATAATTTCTGTAGGAAATTGCTATCCTCAATTGGATCCCAGTAGAGCAGATGTGTCAACACCTATACTTTGTCAGTTCAAGTTGATATCAAATGGTCTTTGATTTGCAAAAGTACCAGAATATTACTAAAAGATGTCAAGCTGACAAGAATTGCTTTATCCAGGGGACTCTGGTGGTGATATGAACACAGAGCACAAAATGCATTCCCATGACCAATGCACACTCCATCATAATTCAAGATCTCAGCATAAAAAGCATCCATATTGACAATAAAGAAATGTTTGGTGGAATTCAAAGTTTATAGTAGTGTCCCATATGAGAAGAGAAGATGAAATTGTGGTACTAAAAACCAGCATGCGAAAATGTCCCCTCTTTATACCTGAAGATTGAAACTATTCTACAACTGAAATTCTTGACATGCTGTATAACAGTTGCTATTTACGATACCTACTCTTGAAAGGCAGCTACTTGGATTCTCCAAGTCAATTGTACATCGGATTCATTGCCTGTCAGTAATTCTATCCCATCAACTGCATACTGGCTGAGTTCACCATCTGCTGCATCTGCAGGTGAATCTCATCCATGGGTTTTTAGTTTTCAAGCAAGGTTGCATACTGGCCCATCCGGTTTGCGAACTGGCTGTAGGGATCGCGAACTGGCCAAAGTTTGCAAACTAGCCCATTCGGTTCGCAAACGGGCAAGGGTCGTCTATCGGTCGGAAAATATACACCATTCGCAGGATTGTGCCCTGCTCAGAGATGCTGCCTTTCTTTGTCGAACTTCATGTAACATCGGGGCTTTGATCGCGGAAGCTCAGGAATCCAGAGGGCGCCGTGTATTGCATGCGGGGATGTCCGAGAAAAGGAACTGGGACCGGAAAAATGGACCAAGAGATGCATCCCATCCAAGTGTCGGCGAAGCCCGTCTTTCAAAGGTGAAAGTCGAACGTACACCTGACTGTGGTGTATGCCCTTGGCACTTTCTTCTTTCCTTCTCATTTATGAGTATATGCAACTTAGGAGGTATGAGCTTAAAGAGAAAAATGATGTAATGGCAGATGACAAGCACTAGCGATCAGGGCCCTCGCATGTGATCGGAAGGGCACGGACCCCACAGATCCTACCCGCCATCATACATTATCGCTTGTCCTTACGAGTGATGAATTAGTTTAATATTCGCTTAACATTCGAGAAATCAACTTATGATCTAAACGGAAGCCTCACGGATTGCAATCGCCAAGGGAAAAAGCTGCTGATTCTTCCCAAGGCCATATGAGCAACGAAATTATAATTAAGCTCCATACAGTATTGGGAGGACAATCTTTAAATGATACGGCAAGTGAGCGTGAAAGTTATGTGCTTGCACTAACCTGCTGAAGTAGAGTTCATCCTGCCAACATCTACAAAGAAGGTTACAATGCATTGTGTATGGCATGATGACTGCAGATTTAACAGTTCCTCGAGTATCACTCTGATGTTCTGATAGTGTCGCTGGTGGCGGATATACAATTTTTGCTCGGGTAGTTTTTAGTGTTGAGACGATCTTGAGGGTAGGAGGAGAAGATCTAATCTGTCTGTCTATTCTCTCTAACTACAGGAGAAATCTATGCTTTATATACACAAGGAAAACTTAGGTTCCACGGAGAAACCATCGCGAATATACATTACAAATTGTCAGTGGCTATGCAGGTGGCGAGTGACTCATCATGTATGAGTCTACTCGGCGACTTAGCAATCATTAGTAATCACTCTCCAGTGCATTCTAGCAGCTTCATTAGCCATCTAGAAACTCGTAGGCCTTTCGGGCCAAATCTTTAGCCACCACTCCCCCTTTGGCCCAAAGGCCTTCGGCAGCTACAGAGAAAGAAACTCAAAGAAATTTGAGAAGAGAGAAACCAAAAGAAAATCACTCGTCTCCTTTACAAGTTCCATCCTTCTCCGTGTTCAATTTCGAACCAAATCCACAGTTATCCGAGTCCGATTTCAAATCCAAATCTATACCCAATTTCTATTTCCGCCACTAACTCTCCAAGTTTTACTCCTCCAAGTGTTTTCGTAAGTGCATCGGCCAGCATCTCAACACCGGGCACGTGCATGACCTCGATTTCAGCCTTTGCAATAGCTTCGTGAATCGAGTGGTACCGAAGTCGAAGGTGTCAGCTGTTCGATTGGAAGTTGCTGGAGTTAAGTGTCGTGACACAATTTAGACCATCCTGTACCTTGCCGTACGTGGTGGCAATCATCTCGGCTTTCATAATTGACTGAGCTGAGCCACAATGATCTGCTTCTTCGACTTACAGACCACAAGGGTTCCGAGGGCGTAAATGATAATTCCTGAGGTGGACTTGCTCAAGTCGACTTCTCCCCCTCAAGTCTAAATCAGCGTAGGATATAATTGACTCCGGGGATCGCAGTTGGTGTTTGACGGCTTCCCAGTACAGTATCGAAGGATTAGCAGCGTATCTGCCCAGTATCGTAGTAGTGTAGGTAATTCCAGACCATGTATCTTGTACTGCATGCAGGAGAGATCCAATTACTTTCTGGTACATTTCAGGATCGAAAGGTTGCTTATTAATGTCGATGCCATGGAGCTTATAGCCATCCTTCATCATAGTGGAACATTTTCGGGAGTCAGCCAGCCCTTCGTGCTGCTTGAGTTCGATTCTCAAGGCTTTTGGTGGTGCTCGATGCTTTTCGTAGTGCTCGATGCTCACTGGCTCAAGGCTTTTCGTGACTAGATTCTCAGTGGCTCAAAGCTTTTCGTGGCTCAGAGCTTTTCGTGGTGTTCGTTGTTCACTGGCTCAGGCTTTTCGTGATGCTCGACGTTCACTGGCTTAGGCTTTTCGTGATTCGATGCTGACGGTCGGTACTTGAGGCTTTCTGTCGATCGATTCACCCTCTATTCTCAGGTCGCATCTGGACTTAATAGAGGTCGACCGGAAGCTGCACTGTGATCCACACGGATTATTCTGCACGCTTCGGAGGTGCTCGTGGTTGACACTCAAGGCTTTTCGATGCTCGACTTCAGTACTCGAGGCTTTCAGTCGATCGATTCACACTCTATTCTCAGGTCGCTTTTGGGCTCAATAGAGGTCGACCGGAAGCTGCACTGTGATCCACATGGAGAATTCTGCACACTTCGGAGGTGCTTGAGGTCGATACTAAAGGCTTTCGATGCTCGAGATCGGTACTCAAGGCTTTCTGTCAATCGATTCACACTCTATTCCCAGGTCGCTTTTGGGCTCAATAGAGGTCGACCGGAAGCGGCACTGTGATCCACACGGAGGATTCTGCACGCTTCGGAGGCGCTCGAGGTCGATACTCGAGGCTTTCGATGCTCGCGATCGGTACTCGAGGCTTTCTGTCGATCGATTCACACTCTATTCTCAGGTCGCTTCTGGACTTCAATAGAGGTCGACCAGAAGCTGAACTGTGATCTACACGGATTATTCTGCACGCTTCGGAGGTGGTTCGAGTCTACTACTCAAGGCTTTCGGTACTTGAGCTCGGTGCTCAAGGCTTTCGGGTGATTGACGCTCAAGACTATCTGTGTCTTCGAGTGCGACGCTCAAGACGATCTGTGTCTTTGATGCTCAAGGCTTTCGTGTGCTCAAGTACGATGCTCGAGGCTTTCGGGGCTTGAGTTCGGTGCTCATGGCTTTCGGGTGCTTGACGCTCAAGACTATCTGTGTCTTTGAGTGCGATGCTCAAGACGATCTGTGTCTTTGATGCTCAAGGCTTTCGTGTGCTCGAGTACGATGCTCGAGGCTTTCGGGGCTTGATGCTCAAGACTATCTCTGTCTTTGAGCGTGATGCTCAAGATGATCTGTGTCTTTGATGTACAAGGCTTTCGGAGGTGCTTGGTGCGCAAGACAATCTGTGTCTTTGAGTGCGATTCTCAAGATGATCTGTGTCTTTGATGCACAAGACTTTCGTAGCGTGTCCACTGAACAATTCACACTCTATCCCAAGCCGTCTTCTGGATCCGATAGAGGTCAATTTAGCTGGAATGCGCCGGGCTCATAACCTGTTGAGACGATCTTGAGGGTAGGATGAGAAGATCTAATCTGTCTGTCTATTCTCTCTAACTACGGGAGAAATCTATGCTTTATATACACAAGGAAAACTTAGGTTCCGTGGAGAAACCATCGCGAACATACATTACAAATCGTCAGTGGCTATGCAGGTGGCGAGTGACTCATCATGTATGAGTCTACTCGGCGACTTAGCAATCATTAGTAATCACTCTCCAGTGCATTCTAGCAGCTTCGTTAGCCATCTAGAAACTCGTAGGCCTTTCGGGCCAAATCTTTAGTCAACATTTAGCTGTACGGTATATTTATGTAGTCGGGAACCCCTGCACTAGTGTGATAGCCGATGTAGTAAGAAAGTTAAGAAAACGATACATACTTACAACCTGTGTTAGTCAGCGCAGCACCATCAGTAGATAAGGGGTTCCCGGAGGGATCCACTTACAATCTACAGGTTCGAAGTAGGATATGCACTAGCAACAGCGGCGATATGGTAAGGATCAGTATGACGTTTTGACTTAAATTCTGCTAGTTGTTAGTATATATTAATGGGTGAGGCAAGGGTTGGCTATGTCCTGCGCGGAAGAGATGGCACGGCGTCTATTTGGCTTGGTTGTGGATCATCGGTGGTGCGGAGATTAAGAGCCCTGACTTTCTATACGTTGTTAGAAGGGCTACTACCATTACATCCATCGAGATATAAATGGCATGCCGTTACCTCTGTAAGATCGAAGACATGCGCCATCAGCGTCATCGCTACCGCAATCCGGCATCCCAATAGCTCGTCCCGTCTTGCCCCGGATAGAAGACAATGTTTAGGGTTCAAGATCTTAGGGCTGGACGGACCAGGGCACTCAATGACAATACTACAGGATTGCGGGTCCCTATTGTTCATTAATTGACCCCTAAAGAAATTGATCAAGTTCATCTCGACTGAAGATTTGCTCTGGGAGTTGGTGTCCATTTTATAAGCTTACCCATACAGGGTAGAATTTTCTTGCCCTGGAACTCTCATTCCCGAGCCGGATATACTATATCAGGCACTGGCCAAGACTATGGTCATCTGTACCAGGCCCTGGCCCTGGAGTTTTCTGCCTGGAACGCTGTAAAGGCCGGGTCCAGGCGATTCTTCGGGCCCCCGAAAGACTATAATCGGACAGGACGGTTGGGGACCGGCCACAGAAACCATGGGCGGCTACTTACATACACGCTGCGAGTTATCAGTGCCTGGCTTTGATATCACCGCCGCCCCTGATATAGTTCAGGACTTACCAACTGCAATTCCGAAGACGTGGAACATGAATCCTGTTGTCACTTCCGAAGTTATCGAGGTTTTGGACATACTGACTGCAATTTCTAACATTTGAGCAAGCGCACCTACTCGTCGGATTTTCAAGTCTGATCATTGATTAGATGGTCCCGATAAGATTAGATAAATCCAAGATCTCACTACATGCAATTGCCTTGAGGCCTGAAATTATCATGAATTTAATTGCCTAACAGCAGAGAACTCGTTTCTGGACTTCATTTCTTCTGGCATTGGGTTTTGGTTTTGGTTTTGTGTTATTTCAACTTTGATGTGTAGTCATGGCAATTTTGATGTGTAGTCATTATAAATTGATGTATCTCCACGGGCGCTTAAAATGAGGTGTCTGATTAGATGACTCTGATAAGATTAGATACAATTATATCTATTAATTCCGAGATCTGAATGCCTGTCCGGGTGCCCGCGACCTGAAATCACTGTATCTAATTGTAGAGCCGCAGAATATATATTTGTTTCTGAACTTTTGTTTCTTCTGGTACCTGGGGGGCCGATCCTGTGTCCCGAGACTTGAACATCCGACGAGTACATTCTTCAAAGATTCACATTCCCGTCGACCCCATATGCTACCATCTTTGTAGTCACCTACATTTTTGACTTACATCCTACCACCACCGTGAGTACTCTCAACTTGAGGGGGGAGGGGGTGGGGATGGGGGCACATACATACAACAACCGCACCTGGGTCAACCCTACTCCACAACAACTGATCTTGGTCAAGGACTTACGTTCTGCAACGCCCCTACATTAGCCACTGGACAATAGTTTCTAGGGCTATAGACTTCGCCGGACATCATTTACCTTCTATTCACGCATCATGCATGAGCACCATTACTCCGTCAATACCTATCTCAGTCGGGAAATTCCGTCTACCGGTGGGCAAGAGTCGTCACATCAAACCGTTGTCAAGTGTACAGTGATTGAACAGATGAATCGAAAAGCAGGGGTTGGGAGCAGGGGGTTTTAACCCGAGTTAAACCTCTGGAGGTAGTTATACCTTCCTTTCTTAATTGCCAGATTTCGTTTCCTTGATAGTCTCTGATAGTGCAGCCAATAGAGTACCCTTGGTGGTGTCACTGAGATGTATATTTTCCATTTTAAGCGGTATTATACCGTGAAAGGAAAGATCTACGCATTTTTCGATTCATCTGTTCAATGGCCGTATTTACAGCCTGCATGTGTCAATACCCACCCGTCAAGTCAAAACTCGAATATGCAGGGACCGCCAGACATAATCGCGCCCAGTATTACCTCTGGCAGATCTGCGGCGAGGAACATATGATCTAGAGTACGTGCCGACCCGGGAAATGGCGACAGGTGGAGATCGATACAACCATGAGATTAATTCTGGCGACTGCGGGTGAGAGACAAATGATCCAACCCTCTCAGAGACCCGGTCATTCCTCTAATCTGAGAGCCCAACCAAACCCTATCTCTAAATCACTCTGGAGACTAATCGGCATGGCCACTGTATCTGACATCGGAAATAGTTCATTTGGGATCGGCCAACAGATTTCACATACTATACAATGAATTTCTTGTGTCTGGATATTGAAAATCCGAATCCAGCTTCACCATGGCTTGTAATGGCTACTATCAGCGCAAATATAGACTCTTGACAGGATCGAAACCTGGGCTAGGGCTTGGGATTGTCTGTAACTTGAGCGTTCATTAAGTAATACCAATTCCTCTGAAAATCAGCACTGACAGATCAACTAAAGCCGAACAAAACATCTTTGATGCAATCAAGCAGTATAGGCTACATGCAACAAGGAGAATTGTTTTTTGGTGCCTGAAGGAATTTCATGACGCCCAATAATGCAAGAGGCATTGGAATTATTTTGATAGAACGGTCAACAGATAGTACTCGACAATCTAAAGGAGTTTCCTCCCCTATGCGAGCACATATCATCACAAGGGACCAATCAACTGAAGTCTCAAGAATTAATTAACAAAGAAAAGTCGATTACCCTTGCCTTGGCTATACGTGCTACGAACAATATAATGAGGCACCATAATGTATTGTGAGGTCAATCTTTAAAGGATATATCTGGTGAGTGCGAGAGTTATGCATTTGACCTGCACCGCACACACAAACCTGCTGAAATAGAGTACATTTTACCAACATCTACAATGAAAGTTACAAAGCACTGCATAGAGCACGATGACTGTGAGCTTACCAATTCCTCAGGTATCTACTCCGGTGTTCTGACGGTATCGTTTGGGATGAATATACTACTTTTTTGCTCAGGTACTTTGTAGTTTTCTTCAGTTTTGTGCTAGGTGACCCCTGCACTAGTATGCTAACCAATATAACAAAATTAAGAAAGTGATGACCACATTTTCGTGAATACTGCGAAACAGCATACTAATATATAGTAAATAACATACAGTCGCATAAGTTCATTTTGGAATTCTCTCCAAATAATCTATGTGGCGTGAAACTTGAAGGTTGTGGGTGGCACAAGCTGGACGAGGAAACCGACAGGACCCTCAATTTTATATCGCTCATGTGTATGGCTCCCCGGAATGTAAGAATGGTTCATTCGGAGAAATAAATTGAGCCTGCAGGGGAGATGTTCCAAGGTAATTACCGCAGATGATGCGCTGCGCATATAGAATTCCTGGCAACCTCGCCTGCAGCCCGTTTATAACCATGGTAGACCCGAGTTCGGCTGATGTCGGGAAATTCAAGCAGCGCTGCATAAATTCTCTCATTCGGCAACAATATTCGTGACTGTTCTCCTCGCGATATAAATATTATCCTGCAGCATGCACCATGCTTTTGCTTGCGTTGCTATGGTTCGATTGTCTTGTTAAAAGTACAAATGATGACAACTTCACACAGTTAGGAAGGTAAAATCAGTGTATGCATATTGTAGGGGGAAGGGGACAGGTATCTTTATATCGTGCACGAAGCAGTTGACTCTTCTAATCTCGGCGTTGCCGTCACAAATTTGAATGCACACCGTTTACACAACGGCAACCGCCTTCAGAGTCTAAAATAAGACCTCATTTGCTCCCAGCAACTCAACTCATGTACTCACCGACCATGATTTTTCTCAAGTTCCTTACGCTCTGGGTGGGTCTGAGCTTCGGCTTTCAGTCAGAGGGCCAGTCGACCCCTCCGTACCCGGTGCCAATCGTTAACCCGTCTACGCACATCGTCACCGAGCCGGCAATCCACGACTACATGAGGGTGGATGAATTTTGCAACACTCCCGCGAACCGTAGCTGCTGGATCCGTAGCTCGCATGGAGATTTCGATTTGTTCACGGATTATGAGGAGCGGTGGCCACAAGGGGTTACTCGTGAGGTAGCAGGCCGGCGAAAATCAGAAGGTGGAGAACTAACGGGGGTAGTATTGGCTCAATGTTACATACGCCGAGATTGCGCCAGACGGTTTTACGCGGATGGGTCAAGTGGTGAATGGAACGTATCCAGGCCCACTAATAGAGGCAAACTGGGGGGACAGATTAAGTACATTCCTCGTAAAACCCCAATACCCTGTGATACTGATTAGCACAGTTATTCATGTAACAAACTATCTTACACCCAAACTTGCGCCTAAACCAGAGAAGGTGGATAATAGGGGGACTACAATACACTGGTACGGTAAGGAGTGCAGCGGAAGAAGAGGTGCTAAGCAGAGATAGGCATGGGATTCGCCAGTATAAGACGACTGAAGCAGACGGAGTCAGTGGGGTTAGCCAGTGTCCGATCAGACCCTATGAGAGCTACACGTATGAATGGCAGGCGACGCAGTATGGGCATAGTTGGTATCACAGGTAGGTCTTTGGGCAAGAATAATTGAAAGACTGAGTCTCATGATTGTAGTCACTACTCGCTGCAATATCCAGATGGGTTATACGGACCACTCTTAATCCACGGGCCAACAAGCGCGAACTGGGACATCGACGTGGGTGTGCTTACAATTTCCGACTGGATCCACCTGAATTTATCCGTAGCATTTGTGGTATTTCTCTCCTTCGTGCATTTCCAACGACCTCGCTGATCGCTCGCAGGTTGGGGAACTCTCCAACACCACTGCACGTGACTCGGTCTCGACAGTCATGAACGGCCGCGGTATATTTCCCTGTGGAGCCACCGATGAGGATCCAAGTAGCAATTGCACTGGCAGCTCCGGTTCACGACACGAAATGATTGTGCAAACTGGCAAAAAGTACCTTTTGAGAATCGTTAACACCGCCGCTAACATGCAGTTCCGTTTTTCAATCGACAATCACATGCTGGAGGTTGTTGCGGCAGACTTTGTGCCAATTAAACCGTACCGGACAGACAGCATACCCATAGGCACTGGTACCCTCCCGCCTCCCCAAAACTTTTTCTTCTGCATCTCGGTGGCTGACGGAAACAGGTCAGCGCTACACAGTGATTGTTACTGCAACGCCAAACTCCACCCATCCCTTCCCGCTCGTCCCAGACAACGGTAACTTCTGGATCCGCACTATCCCCATGTACCTCTGCGGCGACATTTTGAAGGGGTACTGGCCAACGTACGGCATACTCCGGTACTCCAACTCCATCGATGAACCAGTGAGCAAGCCATATAACCAGACATACTATACGTACCCCCTCCCAGAGTGCCAGGATGTACCTGCCTCCGATCTGCAGCCAGTTGTACCATGGGCCATCGGGCGGAAACCAACAGACACGCAGGACTTAACTGTAGCCATTGACATGAAGCAGAAGCATGGATTCAACCGGTGGGTGGTGGGCGGGGAGCCAATGTGGCTGGATTTGGGAGACCCAACAATCCTCAATCTTGCGAATACAAGCTGGAATCCGGAGTACGATGTTATTCTAGAGGACACCGGAAAAGCCGGGGAGTGGGGATGGGTTTATTTCATCATCCAAAGTATATTTCATCCCCGCATATCGCCGTACTTGAGCCTTCCTACCTAAACAGGTACTAACAAGCCAGACGCGTTCAAAAAATCTGCGTTTCCGGAACGTTTAGAAGTCACAGACGCCGCGCATCCCATCCACGTCCTCTCTCGCCCTCCTAATCCCTTGTATCCCGCTAACCTCATTTAGCTCCATGGTCACGACTTCGCCATCCTCGCGCAAGGAACTGGAGCATGGGACTCACTTGATCCCAAGCCAGTGTTATCCCTTGATAACCCCCTGCGCCGCGACGTGGCACTATTGCCGGCAAAGGGTTATCTTGTGATTGCGTTTAAGACTGATAACCCCGGGATTTGGTTGATGCATTGTCATATTGGTAGGCCCCATAAACGAAAAAGGGGGATACGGATAGCTGATTAAAGAAAGCGTGGCATTCGTCGAGCGGATTTGCGTTGCAGATTGTGGAGCGTCAGAGCGAGATTGAAGCCACAGTGGCGAATCCGGATATGATAAAGGACACTTGTGAGTCTTGGAAGAACTTTACAGAGAAGGTAGAAATATATCAGGTCGATAGCGGGGTTTGAAATTAGCAATCACACAAATTGATGGTGTTACAAATGTTGGTAGGTTATTGTTCATGTACTAGTCCCTCGCACACTATTATACCTATGTGAGGGCTTTATTTTGTATTATTACTTGTCCATGTCCAGTCAGATGTGGCCATAATTTTGAAAGCCGCCCCTGGCATAGATGGACTTGGTTTCATATTGAAGATACCTATCTAGCGTATTCACAGAGCCTGTAGATATCTATGACTAGGAAGATATCTACAGTCTCTGAAGATATCTGGCGCTTAGAGAAGATAATGATATATAATGGTCGCTATCTGACAATAGTAAAGGCTAAAGATAGATTGCGCAGTGGTATATATGTTGCACTGAGCCTTCTGTTTTGACTGTCTAAGTCTAAGTCTTAATAATACGTTTACAAATCATATATGGCAGAGGCTCCGAGTTCAACCCTAACCCAATTGCACGTGATAAAGTACTCTACGATCCACTCCCACATTTATACCACCCTTCACCCTGCGGATGGGACCCCCAAGAAAATAGGACCTTTCAACACCGCAAGGTTCTCCTTTTCCTGAGAAGCATGCAATTAATGGAACCTAGTATTAGCACGGATGGCTTGAGTTGGGAAATTATGCGTTGTTGTGACGGGGCGAATGGTAATTACTACATTAGTAGAGGTGGTGGATTTCATACATATCTGTAGTCTGGCTAGATAACTATCTATAAAATCTACCAATTGATACACGGGCAAGATCGCCATCGATTAAGCTGCCCTTGGCGCAGATAGGCCCAGTCGAAGTCAATATCTAACCGATCTGACCGCTTCGGTTCACTAGACTATTGGAGCTCATACTCCGGCTCAATCCCAAGCTCAAGCTTAGGCTCCAACTCAGACTTAACCTTAAGCTCAAACTCAGTTATCTCACCAGCCGGGTCCATGCAGGTTTCCACACAGGTAGGTTTCAAGTCGTCACCGACTGTTACTTTGATATACGAATAGTGTTTTGATTGACTTAATCTACGAGGCCTTCAAGGCTATATATAAAGTACTCCTGAGAGCAGGTGCGTACAATAGATACGACTGAGTACCTCGGACCTCGGCATGTGCATGCCCTACAGCCTTACCCTACAGAGGCTGATCTTCTATGTATACACGTAACACCGACTTCTCAACCGATTCCGCCACTGCAGCCGGTGGAAAGACCAGTAGAAAGTGCTTTAGAAAGCGGTGGGGAAGGCAACGGGCTGGAAAGCGGGCAGATGCCGACACGTGCAGGTCTCTGAGCTGTTTTCCATGGAGAAGTGCGATCAAGCGGTGGACTTCCTGGCAGCTACTGACGTCGAGAAGTTTCCGCCCAAGCGATTGGAGGAGTGAGGTTCTTCGGGGTCTTTTTGGTTCGGTGGTCTCTCTTTTTGGTTCTTTTCTTCTGTTATCAATCTTTTTGCTTATTGCTTTCTTTTTTCAGAGGGGACAACGGGTAGCAGGAGCGGAGCTTCGCCATCTAGCCGGCCTGTCCGGAGGCGGAGGGGATTAGGGGTCTGTCATACTCTAAATAGAGTGAATACAGTATGATTAAAACAAACTGTTGCATAAATAGATCTGACCGATGACGGAGCTGACTGTAAGCCGGCTGATGGTAGGGCACAAGGCACACTACTCTCCTGTATATATCTCGAGTCTTTCTCCTTCTTTCTCTCTTTACACTTAGTATCTTAATCTATACACAAGGTTCTCCCCTCATTATTGTAACACAAACAGAAAAACTGATTCCGAGTGATAGCTTATGGTACTAAACCCTAAGCCCTAAAACCTCTAACATAGATAAAAATCTAGTTTTCGAGTTCTTTAAAATCGGTTACAATTACATTCACTTAAGATGTCACTAGTTCTATTCCACTCAATAAGATCCTTGAATCATCCATACGCTGTGTAAACTTATGGTTCTCAAGTTGTCTGATTGTCTATATACGTGGAGAATGACTTCTCATATATACTTGTACGTATGGAGCTATGAGATCATGCCGAGGCATCCAGGCACGCCATTATGCCGAGGCGTGGACGTCATGATGCCCTATGCCCTCACGATGCCATAAGCACAATCCTCAGAAGTGCCCGCATGGCCGCGCCGTCATGGCAATGACGTGGGCCAGTTAGTATATAGTAACACACTGCATGTGGCCTCCAGCGAGTCAGCAGTCATGACGCAAACTCATATTCCTCTAATTCTATAGTGTAGGTGGTGGATGGACAGTATGGATCACTCCGACGTAGTGGGGAATGACCCCTGTTCGGCGGATAATACAGGGTCCGGTTGGCGGTGACCAGTCGACTCGTTGCATACTACACCACTTAGGCACAGCTTCGTTCCTAACCCCCAAACCTCATCGCAATCGACATCACAGTTCCTGCCTTTCAACTCACCTTGTCCTTCCCACACATCTTCACTTCAATATTCCCATTCACGGTCGGTCAAGAATCACAATCACATATTCCATTTCCCCCCTTCAGCCTCAAAGCACCTAAGCCCACACATCCCTCCCAGACGGACAAGCCTAAACCCAGTGGGGGCTTCAGACAATGGCTGATCGCTGTCTCTTCTTTGCCCCATCCGATCGTCGCCATTCCAGATAGTGTACTTATGGGCCCTGTTACCTTCAGCATTCTATTACGTATGGAGGTAAGGAGTGGGTATAATGTATGTCCGGAGTTTCAATGGTTATGGGTAGGGTTGCGCCACCCAAAGTTGAAATCATCGCCGCTAGGGGAAAATAGGGGTTATAAACTTACGCACTACATGTGATTCACAGATCCTCGTTAGCAGATTCACTATTGGGGTTTTAGGGACACATACGCTTTGCATGTTTGAATGGCGTTTATAAACCGCCGATAGCTATTGCTAGGATGATGACCCGAGCACTTACAACCTGTATATTTATTTGTCACCACCATTCCCCGACGGTAGATGTTATCAGGGTCTACCGGGGAGGTGCGGGGCGCTTACCAACTACAGTTTGATGAGTACAAAAGAAGACTGAGGTTCTTAATTGTCTACCGTACAAAGAGAAGAGAAAGTAGCTGGCTTATATACGAAAGAAAAGCACACCTAACCCAGAGACCCGAGTGCTATCTCATGTAGAGCTGTAGAGCTAGGCTTCGTTGAGCTCACATCCGGAACTAGCCACTCGGTCGATACTAAACTCCACCACTGATGCCAGACCTCCTATACTTTGTGCCTCCGGCAAATACAGGAACTCCTTCGGCCGAACTTCTGTCAACACAGTTCGATTTAGGACACGAACCAGTGGCTGACTGTAATACAGTAAGTATCGAGCGCACTTATATACTGTTAGATGTCAGTACGTGTTAATGGTTAAGGGAGAAGGATGCTTTGACTTACGTACATCCTGCTCGGTGTCAGTAGAAAGTCTGGTAATGGATCATCGTTGCCGTGCGGTTTGGGGACATTTACTATCTACAGATTGTCAGCAGGGCTAGTACTACTATCACCAGGTCTAAGAACTCACTTCCTTTAAGGTGAAAGGCGTTGTCACCGTAACCGCGGAATCCTTACACGCTGAACGCGTCAGTATCCGAACACCACGAAAGGGATCTTCTACTTACCAATTATAGATTTTGGAGACTTGGGTCGGTACCCTGCCGTCACCCTACCATCATCGGGGTTTTCCTCATACCCGCTTCGGATATTCTAGCCAATACTTTCGTTGATAATTCTCGGTTTCATCCACGTACGTTCTAGAAACATACTTGTTACACCCGAAGTTATGTGTCAACCCTACTCCTATCATCGTACAAACACTTCACTTAGCCGGTTACTTAATTTCTACAACCGAACCTGTCAGCACGCTTCATGTCTGGGGTAATTATTGACTTACCCTCTACCCACGTACACACTCAGTACAATCACTCTATCAACCATTTTATTCGAACCTTACTGCCATTTTGTGGGTCAATAGTTGCGTCGTCACACCAACCGACGTTGTCCAGCGCGTATATTTACAGTATAGAATTGTCAGCACTTCTACTGCCCTCGAGAATGCATGAAAGTACCTACCCGCTACAATTACAATTAGAAAAACCGCTTATGTCAAACCCTAACCCAAGCTGGGTGGCGTGTGTAGTACTTATATACTGCGGTGTATTAGTAAAACTTGGAGGAGGGAGGGTAGAATGGACCGGCAACGAGGGAGGTGAGTCAGCAGGGTTTGGAAGTGATAGGCAGGGAGACAGTTACGTACTCGTACACACTGGGTTTCGGTATTACCCTGGAACGACGGTAGTCAAGGGGGTGGGTAATGAGTGCTTACGTCCTGCAGGTGAGAGTCAGGTATTTGGTTATACCCTAACCCACGGGAAAGGGTGCATTTACGTGTTGGAAGGTGTCAGTGCGCGAAAAACGTCAATGAGTCTCCTAGATATCGTGATCCAGCACGTACGAACTGTGGAAAGATATGTGTCAGCAGGTACTATATTCATCCCCACGGATAAATTACGGTCGTTTACTTACTCCCTGAAATTCAAACCCTCGCATGATCATATTTCTTCTCCGCCGTTATCCAATAAATTGTTATCTGCATCACCCACTTACGATCTGAACTTCCGTCAACATACCACATCCATTCACTATATCTGGCCATCACCTACCGTATTCTTCTACAACACTACCCACTCGTCAGCCCCTCCCCTTACTATCGTCGTGGTGTAGTGGTTTCCACGCATCCATTCTCCCCCCCCATCTTATCAACACTTTCCTATCAGTCAATAGAATAGTCCATTTACGTCATACGAAACCATCAACCCTCTTCCGTCACCGTGCCTTATTCCCGGGGCCCAACTTACCCCCTACACCACATGAGCACCCCCGTGACATTCGGCATTCCAAACTTCAACGTACGTACTGTATCAGTCAGTACCATGCACTAGTTAGCGGCGTCGGGTTGGATACGTACACAGTGTATTATTGTTGGTGTTCGTCACCAGCCTGCTAAAAGTTTATTGATGCCGATTACTTACATACTATCACACTCTCACGTCAACATGCTCATCAGAGTTATCAGCAGGAAGGGGAGGGAGGGGAAGGAGGGTACGTACCCACAGCTGGTTTCATAGTGATTTAGAAATTCAAATGTGTGAATATGGCGGAACATAAAGGGAGAACGTACAAACAAAAAAAAGGAAAAAAAGCACTCTATCATCACCAATGGCACCGCCATCACCACCATCAATAACTGCATCACCATGAGGAAACCCATCCCCATACGCATATACATTTGGATAATCAGCGGAAGAGCAGTCAACCTATAGATCTAAACATTTTAAGAAAAAGTGATAGGCCCGAAACCGAAACTTGAATATCTAACTAAGCCGTCCCGCTGCTTTGGAAACCTCAAAGCCAAACCCAAATCTCGCGATCGTGGAATAGAGCCCTGCGTAACTCCTCGCTCGCATGGCACGCCATGCCACGTTAATCTCATGAGCCATAACTGTTCCACTCTGTTGGGGGAATCACCCCATCCGCAGAATGGGTGTCTTGGTTTGATGTTGACGGAAATATGTATGTTGAGATATGGGGAGAACCGTATGCATAGACTATGGTACAGTGTGTAGAGAGAGAAAGACTCGAGATATATACAAAACAGTGGTGCCCTTTATGCCCTACTGATACCTTACTATCAGCTCAGGTTACGGTCAGCTCTATATATGCAACAATATATGTTCGTAAGGCTTCATTCACCTGCGAGCTGCAGGCGAACCGGCTACAGAACCTCGGAACCCTTACCGAATGGCCTAGCGAGATAACCGCCAATGATTACAACATCGAAAGTGCACTGTGCTCACTGTGGACGGGAAACCTATGAACTGTTCAACCCCGTATCCAACCGTTGTTATCCTCTCGCTCATCTATCCATGGGTCGACTCTTAGTCCTGACCCACTCCCCTCCCGCATACGGGCATCAATAGTTCTATGGATGAAATATATCCTCTCTGCATATAAAAATATTATTTTCTCCAGTAGACAGAGCCCCGAGCTCATTCTTACAGGGAGTGTCGACTTGAAATTACCCTGTTAACTCTTCCTGCCCCACTTTGCGAATTAGGTTGGCGCTAATGCATGCAGCGGGACGGGCCGTAGTGCAGGAACACAACATGCGGCTGAAGTCACTTACTCAACTTTATGGTGCCAATAGTTGGATGTAGGTTTTCTGGGGAGTGACTGTCATCGATCAAGCGATTACAAGTCGCAACGAATGACGATAGAACGAAATTGCGTAAATCGCATGACCAAGTGACTCAGCGTCGAAATATGGCAATGACTCTCTAGCTCGCCTTCTAGTAGACAGCGGAGTGGATGTCAATACTCTCATTTCCGAATACGCGGGTACCATACTCCAATATGCGATAGAGGCAGTGTTCTCAACCGTCCCGTCCGACGGCCGGGGACGGTAGTGCCGTCCGACATCATTGCCGGACGGACGGGACGGCGCCAAGGCCGTCCGTCCCGTCCTTATTCAAGACGGACGGAATATCGACCGTTATCCACTGTCATCGGGTGGTTACTGTATATCTTTACACGTGACATCATGGGTGCAGCAGGGCTTAATCTTTGGAGCAACAGAGCCTGACATGGTACGCATGGAGAAGATGCTCACGGATCTTGCATCACGGTCAGAGTAGTCATTCCGTTTTACATATAAGTTTTGTTATGTACACTAAGATCCATGGATATCGGTGGATGACCACCGGGGACGGCTCTTCTCCATCCCCGGCCGTCCTTTCCGTCCGTCCCCGTCCTGCCTCAAAAAGACGGCACCGTTTCCGTCCTACCCTCGGACGGACGGCATGACACCGTCCCGTCCCGTCCTGAGTAGTTCCCGGACGGACGGGACGGTTGAATTCACTGGATAGAGGGCGGAACGAAATGTTTATTCGGCTACTACAGGGCGGCGATGCTCGTTTGCGTCAACATGATTTTGGACAATAAGTAGCCAACATTTCGTAAGGCGTACTTCTATTGAGCACCCAATGGGGGCTTCGCGCGCGATCACACCAATGAAGGATTAACAGATGACAAATGCGGTTGAACCTAAAGGCAATGTATTTGCTTTTTTTCTGCTAGTTAATAGACCTACCGTAGAAACTGAGAAAACTTGGTAGCGCTCTTGGCAATTAAACCCATACAATTGTGATTAAGGACAATTCGGGTGTGATTTTCATACTTCTCAGACCAACACAAACGGCTTCTGGAATTGTCATGCCCCGAAGAGGGAATAACAGGACACGTACACCGCGCTAACAAGTTTTCTTAGTCCTATGTTACAAATTCCTTGTGCTCCTTGCCTTCTTTTTTTTTTCGGGGTTGGTGCATAAAATCACAATGATTTAATCCAACATGACCATATACAGAAATACTACTTACGCTTCCACAAATTTCAACAATGAGAAAGGATCTAATTTTCGGAATTGATGTATCCATTTTATCCGGTGTTTAGTTCGAAATTTTGGCGAAGCTATCCTAAATAATTTTTTGAAACAGGTGATTTCCGACAACACATAGTCAAATTATCTTGCATAACAGTTGAAAAAACAAAGCGATTTGAAAAGCCCAATCTGAAACCCATAAAGATCCACTCAATTTAACCAACTAGATGGTCAGTATACCAAATCCCCTCTCAACATCTTCCTCTCAGTGAACGCCAGCTAAAGATAATTGATTGTTGGCGGTATTGCTGTAACCTAGAACCTATCTACAAACACCTTGATGACATTTCATCTTAGTCAGGTTTTCCGTCTGGTAGCACAACAGATTTTTCTTTGTATGGCCACATGGAAGCGTGACGGAAGCGATCCTGACTTGACATTTTCTACAATCTTCCCAGCAACGCTTTAGACACCGGTGCCTACACCTCATACAGGCCTCGTTGCACTGGACACTGCACCACCATGGTTAGTAACGAACGATGAAAACAGAAATGGCAGAATTTTTGTCGTGGACTTACAGTGCATGTGATTTATCCGAGTGGCATTGCATGGGACAAACGTGCCCACATGTCAAATGATTGCTGCATCTTTTTGAACAGCCTCCCAAAGGTGCCAGCCGCTCAAAATCTCCAGGAGAGTTGACATGCATTAGCATATCAGGGTGTCTCGGACACTGCAGTTCGAGTGTCCTGGCGATATTTCCCTTTTCCTCAAACATGCGTATGACATTAGCCCACATGGGAACTCCACGGGCTGTCTTAGAGTCTCCAATTATGTACATTCCATGCCGGGCACGGCTGAAGCGTAAGTGAGTAAGGGCTTCGTCCGTAGTGGATAGGAAATTTACCTTAGAAGAACATTGATTCGATTGGTGGTTTTGAGAAATCCACTCCTGTGTTCGTTGTTACTTCGAACTAAAGATACAATGATAATCTTTGCCTCTTCGCCCTACAACAGTTCTAGTAAATTAACCAAAATCCATTGAAAAAAACGAGCGTACCTGAAAGCTATCCACAGTAGCGACCCGAACCGGTTGCCTTTTAAGAAAGGTCATCCCAGTTTCATCTCGATCCTCATCAATTATATCACACTCCTTTCCAAGCATCCCCCACAATTTCTGGCGCTGTCCAAGGTATGGAGTAATTACGGCGATGTCGTCCCTCCCGGAGTAGTTACCCTGCTGCGATAGGTGTCGCACCAAAGACAAAACCATCTCTGCCTCGTATTCATTAGACTTTGACGTCTGCATTGACCCGCTAGCGTTTTCGCGGTTTTGGTGATCAAGCCAAGACATTCTTCTGCGCATTCCAGCGACCTCGGGGTATTTGTACATTGTGGGATCATCTTGGAGTTCCGGATATAGTGTACCTCTAACAAGGGAAGAAATCAAAGGATGCATTCTCCTTTGAGTTTTCAGCTTCGCAATCTGCATTTTTGCCCCATTGAAGTTCTCGTTGACCAGCCGTTCAAAAAGGGATACGTCCAGGCTATGTTTCCCACTTTCCACTGACAATTCATGTTTGGAGATATGGGGGCGCAGCTGCTCATGGTCTCCAATCAGGATGGCATGTTCGGTTGATGGTAGCAAGGCTGTAATTAAGTGTGCCTCAAGCACTTCACCTGCTTCTTCACAGAGCAGCACCTTCGGGTTAAGTGATCGAAGACGCCATATATTAGCCACAAGGCCGGTTGTGGTGGCTCCGATAACATGCGCTTGCGCAAGACGTCTCCTATCGAGTTCCTGGAGTTTTTTCCTTTCGCTCGGTGTGACCTTCGCCTGAGTGCCCCCTCCGGATAGTTGGAAAGCCCTTATTCGCTCTGACTTTGATGAATATCCCAACCGGACAATTTTGGTCTCGCCTGAATCGAGCACCTTTTCTAAAAACTGGTCCAACGCATGATTTGTATAGCTTTTAACATCAGCAATTATTGGCTCAAAGTAGTGGTTGAAATACGCACCAAACACAAATGATAGGACCTATCTTGAGTTTATCCCTGTTGGCCAGCAAGACTTGCACAAGCTGGTTCCCAACGTATGATTTGCCCGTTCCTGGAGGGCCTTGGACAAGTGCGAGCTCATGCATCAAACTCATAATGAAACCCTCACACTGCCCGCGATCTAAACTGGTATGTTGCTCGAGCTGTTCCACTGTCAGTGGACGCTTCACGGAAAGGATCAACGGATATCTGTTCGTTGTGATACAACTAAGGTCGATGTCAACTGCTCTCAGGTACAGCGGCGGTGGAACATCTACCCAACCATTTTTAGTTGCGTAATGTGTTCCAGCAACAGGTGAAATCCATTTTTTAAAAGGGAGAACCGGTCGCTTATGAAGTGACTTCAGGCGTCTGAGGAAAGGCTCAAAGGAGGCATAAAGCATGCCCGGAACGTGTACGAGAACAGTAGTTCCTACAGTTGATTGCCGTGAGAAGGTCATAATCCGTTCCTTGTCGGGTTTCGAGGATGGAACGGCCAAAATGAATGATACCAGGGCCCTTTTTGCATCCCCGGCCAAGTCTTCGATTCTTTGATTAAAGTCCCAGCTGGGAGAACCATAGTTCCTGCCCTGGAACTCATCCTTTATGACAACCCGATCTTCAACCAGCAAGTATGTCGTTTCCAATCTAGCATCGACCAATGCCACCAGGTTTCCAGCCTCCAAATTTTTTGACTCTTTCCACCAGTTCACTCTTTGGTATTTTGACATCCTTGAAACATTGTCGGGTTGAGCAAACGACACGTCAATCACCATTCTCTGTCCTTTATATCGAACCTCAACCACCTCGACCGAATCTAAAATGCTCATTTGGGAACCGATCTGCTTCTGGCACTTCTGCTTTGCGGTTGGATTGTTGCCCCTTACCAGTACCTGCCAGTTGTTAAGAAGTCCCGGATAGCATCACGTAGCTGCCCCACGGTGTCTTCTCTCAACAGCCGAAATTGGGTGTCCAAAAGTCTGTGGATTTCACCTTCGTGATGAGGAAACTCTTTGTCCATGAGGGGAAGGTATTCTGTGCGATTCGCATGGATCTCAGATGTTGTTGGCAAAATGGTGATTCCCTCGATCGAGGATTTGTCGTTGTTGTGTCTAGGTCCCCTTGAGGATAGATGCCCCGGTAGGTCCACGTAGGTGTGGACTGTTTGGGATGAGGAAGAAGTGGGAGTAGTCTTTTTGCGTGAAGTTTTAGGAGTTGTCTTTTTGCGTGAAGTTTTGGGAGTGGGAGTAGTCTTTTTGGATGTGTTTTTGTTCGAAGCAGCGACGCCCTTGCTCTTGCTGGAAGATCTGTTAGAAACATAATTGGTTTGCACACACATTGATAGTTTGTTACCCCTTCTTGTTTTTGCTCATACTTGTTTGTGGCTATCGGCCAATTTCAGTTTGTTCTTCGACTGTTCTATCGCTGACGTGATTCCAGGATATAGTTATTGAGAGGGTGAGGCTAAGGAGTTGCGTCGGTGTATGTTGTGTTTAGCAAGATATCGCCGCCGCTTATTTAGGTTTGAGAGCCTCCAGATGCTATGAATGGATCATTCTGGATTGAGCGCTGGCCGGTCCGGTCGGAGTCATATCGAGAGCAATTCACAGGTAAACTACATCCTTGTCAACCAAAGCAGGGAAAATCTTTCTAGGCCCTCCGCGAGTTTCAACTTTAGCCACGTAGTAAACGCGGATATTACCATTCAAGTACTTTTCACCCACACCTTCCGCAATCTAAACGTCGCCGGTATCAGATGAAGTTAGGCGCTGGCGTATCCCAGCTTCAATCAGCAATTTTTATGGCGCAATCAAACGTCGCCGGTATCAGATGAAGTTAAGCGGCGGCTACTCGAGCCTCAATCAGTAATTTTGATGAGGAATTGCGGGAATAATAAACTTTAGGATCTGTACTCTACAAGTCAGCTCGTACACGTATGACAGTGAAAATGTTCAAGACAGAAAAGTGGATAACCTTCTAGAATTTGATAGGTTCCCGTGCCGTGGGATTGCCGCAAAGGATTTCTATCGATTGTTGTGCCGAACATTCTCTTGACTGTCTAAGATAACACGTAGTCTTATCGAGATTTACATGTCCACTCTAACCCAAACGGCACGTGATGACGTACTCTACAAACCGTTCCAACAATTGTTTGATGATTGATACTATAGCAAGAGTGGAGGTTCCTATCTCATCCGTAGTCAACCGTACAGCTGGTTATCAAAATATGTGTTTCGTTCTTAAAATGCGGCTGTTTCGCGAACTGCCGAACTTGTTGAGAACTAGGTAAAGAATTTCCGAACCCGCGTTTACAATTAGCGAACTCCCGTGTCCAACAACCGGACTGAACATACACATCTGATAGGTTGGGATGGCAGAGTCCTGAGTGTTGCTGTCTCTCCTGCACCGAAAGGTTTTCTGCCTATCTATAGTTCTATGGAGTGCTTCGATTGGGTGGTAAATTTGAAACTTTCTCGCCGCACATACAGGGTAGGCGTTGATTAGAATAGTATTCTTCGAGGGGCTGAACTGGATTACTGCGGCGACCACCATCCGATATTTCGGTGCCCACCAACGCACGAGTCAAAACGACGGAACTATTGCAGTTGGCAGTGGCGAAGTGAGCTCTGTACCGCGTACACATCACTAGGGTAAGGGAGAACACGACGCATTTGTTTTCTAGGCAGAAAAATATGGTGCCATACTTATTCCAGGCGACTAAGAATACCTCAACTCAATTCCAGGTAGATGACGTGTTTAAGATTCGATTCCTGCCCTAGGAGAAAAAGAACTTAATCTTGCTAAACATCCGCCGAATCATCGAAATATAATCGAGTATTCTGCGATCTGAGACCTGTGTAGAATAACGACTTGAGGGACCATAGTTACACATGAATCATCGCCGCGAAGCGCTAAAGTCATAAACTTCTTGTTCAAGTCGTGCTTCCTAGGTTACACTTTGATCAAGGTTTACCTGAGGCGATATGTTTCAAGCCACTTACGGGACCCCTTCGTAGTATATTCGGAGTTACACTGCTGGGCACCTCCATGGATGAACTTTGCACCAAGTTCACAAAACCGGGGCGTTGGGGGTAGAGATATGACGAAATTTTCATGGGCTATGATGTCTTGAATATGTGCCGGACGATTTTGAAAGATTCCGCCGCAAACGTGGCATTTACCGCAGCATGCAGCGTGAAACACCAACATCGGAGTAAGGGCACAGCGAATGTGATTGATTAATATGACGACTTCAAAGATAAAATTTGCGGCGAAAATTAAAATACCTTGAGTGGCAGCTGGATTTTTTGTAAGTACTTAAGTATGCTATGTAGCAAGTATACGTATACCCGTCATGACGTCACGCTTTTGTAGTTCCGGATCCGGTATCCCCTACACATTCGGTTTCTGCAAATTGGTTACCGCACTATTTGGATGTAAAGTAATCACCAGTTGCAAGGATTCTGATTGGTGGAGCTGACTTCATATATGAGTGATCGATTGTGAGGATGTGCAAAGTGACTCTGTAATGTTCATATTATCTTCAAAAATATGCCAAGAGTGACTCCCACATCAGAGTCATGATGATGAATTAATAGTGATATGCCAAGCAGTTTCAACATACATATATAAGCTTTACTGTAAACTACTTAGACATTGATAGTATTTCTACAAATCAGTATGCTACCCATGTGGAAAGCACTCAGTGTGCTTATGAATAATTTAACTCTATGCACTACTACAATACTCGGAAATAAGCATTTCAAGTCTAGCAGAGCAGCTGCTTTGAAGGCCACTGCTACAGTTTCTGCTTTAGTATCAGCAACAGCAGATTGGAGTACAGAAAATACAATCCCAACCCCACAGCCTACCTTTATACCACTGCCTGCAACCACCTCTGGAGGACAATACTCAAAGCCAGCAGTCAAGCGAAGAAGAAGTCACAAGCAAACGCAGCAAGCAATTCCAAGGCCTCAGACAGCCGTGGCAGAAGACCAACAAAATTACAGAGTCTTTGAATCTATAGAGTGACAAGAACATGAGTTAGAAGTTCAACTATCACCAGGATATAAAGACCATGAGATAAGAATACTTGTAGTTTTAATTTAAGGCAATAGGAGTGGTACAAATAAGGGATACATGGGTACAGGTGATTGGTTTTCACTTTTTTGGTCTAAAAGTACATGGTATAGCCTGGTGGAAAATATACATAAGGAGGTAAGAAAACAGTTAACTCCCAATCCATTTACTGGAAGAATACCTAGACTGTTCTGGAGTACCAGGCAGCTGGTTAGCAAAGCAGATATGAAGGCCTATATGGGAATGGTAATGGTACTTGGTATTTATAGAGTACATTTATACAAAGACTTTTGGAGCAGGAATAGAGGATACACATTGGGATCTCAGTGGAGAATACCACATACTGGAACTCGGTCAAAGATATATTGTAATATGAACTGGATTCCCAACTGTACCATCTTCTACTCCGTACTAGCCTTTACTCGGTTTACCAAGATCAAATGGTGTATCCATCTGTGTGACCCAGACATTGCAATTTCTGAAGCCAATTGGTAGCAAAAGTTGGTACCACTCAATTCAAGTATCCAATATATGTGTCAAGTGAGGGCAGTACCAGGTACTAATGTTGCAGTTGATGAAATGATAGTTCACTTCTTTGGATGCAGCAAACATACAGTTCAGATACCAAATAAGCCAATTAAGAAAGGATACAAGACTTTTGCAATATGTCAACAGGGATATACATACAATTGGCTTTTCTGTTCCTGTAAAACAGGAATTGCTGAACTTTCTCAACACCCCACACTCGTTCCCACACAAGCAGCAGTATAGCATCCAGCAAGCTGTCTACTCTCTTTTCGCCCGGTCAGCACACATCATTTATTCTTGTCCTTGCGCAGGCGGCTATTCTGTACTTTCATGACATCTTTGCTGACCAAAGCCTGTTCGAGTAGCTTCTTCATCAGGTCGCAGTTTGGGCAATTGTAAGAGATATGACCAGCCTAACTGCAGTTGTAACAAGTTAGACCATCAGCTTTGGTCGTGTCAGATGTGGCTGTTGTACCTCCTTTCTTTGATTCAATTTTTCTAGCTCAGGCTTTGCCATTTGTATTCGTATTGGAGGTGCTTGCAGTTTGGAACATGTTGAGAGACGTATCCAACGTGGCGAGGTACTCCATACGCTGCTCAAGGGTTGAAGTTCTATCGCGCATACCAATATTCTGGATTGTGTTTTTGTTACACCTAGCAAGTTCGCAGCGGGGTCATGTACGATCACCCGCGATTTCCCTGATTAGACGACATCGGCTATCACTCGTCTCGGATGCCAGAGCCAATCTTTTCGGATGGCTAGCAAACGAACACCCACACCATCGATAAGCATCGACGGCTAGTTAGTGGCCGCGGTCGCTTTGCTCCGAATCGCCGACGACAAACGAACAGCCGGCAAACAGCTGAATGGCATCGGCCAAGAAGCTGACGACACACGGACAGCCGGCAAACACTGAATGGCGCCAGCCAAAAGCCGACGACTGCCGAGGCCTAAGAATACGTGCCGACTCTGAACAGCGAAGCTGCTCTCTATCGAAAGAGGCCTATTCGTCTGGAGGTCATCAGATCGAAAGATACAACTGGTCCGGAGGCACAAGCCCGCGAGCTTGATGTCATGAAGGATACCGATGGTCTGATTATAATCTAATGACGATAAAGACGATAGAGGATCGAGAGATGGAGGACCGCGGTAGTTGCGAATGAGCGGGCATTGGTTCGAAGGTGGTCACGGTGCTGGAGCTCTAGAGAAAAGCGTAGTTAGAAGTATTTGTTAGAAAGCGAAGAAAGAGGTATAAAGACCTCTGAGTTCTTCGAGGGTAGAAAGGCATAATCAACCTTCTCAGCAAGGAGAACAAGCCTTAACAATATACGCATTGGAGAAAGCCTATTCTTTTCATTCAGAATCTTTTTAGTGATTTCCACATCCCGAGTGAAGCTCCTAATCTACCTTCGAAGCAGTCCCGAATTAAGTACGGATACTCTTTGACCGGGTAACCTGGAGTGACGCTCCCGGTGTTACATTATATTGTTAGCAAAGAAACGCTTCCGAGGAAGGTATTCTTTCTACCCACTTCGATACACATCAAGCGGTCTTGATGCTGTCCTATGTCTGCGGACTTCTTTCCGTTATCATCGGAATCGTACCCCTTTGTTTTTATACCAATTCCCTCGAACACTTTTCAAGACACCTTCTTCGACGCCCATGAAGACCTTGACACCTATTTCGAAGCCCAGGAACCAGAAGATTCTTCTGGGCATACATCACCACAATGGCAACACATTCCATCCTCTATCCGCGTGCAGAAACGAACCTCTCGGTTATCCATCCATTCAAGAAGACACCATACGCCCCGAAGATTCTATCTCAAACTGTGAAAGTAGGTCCAGTTCTGAGAGATCAGTTAACATCTTCGGATATAGAAAAGAAGACTATCTCTACTATCGAAGCGGCCGAGATTTTATCGAGCTCAAGGACACTGCGAAACCCATTAGACAAGAAGAAGAGTCAGCCAAGACTTTGCCGTTCGAAAATTCCGAATTGTCACCAGGGACTTCACAGCCTTCGATATCGAGGAATAGGAATTACGCCCAGACTACGAGCCATCGAAACAGCTTCAGCGTGAGGCTAAGGCTCGGTTCTAATTCCTCACTCAGCCAAATCTCTGGCCGGGCATTTTTTGGTCTTATAATGAGGAGAAGCGGATCAGAACCCAGCATGGCAGAGCCTACGGTGGTCAGAAGAGAATGCGTCGATTCTATCTTGCGATAAGGAAAGCAGGTGACGGAATACCAGCCGATTACGAAGACTTACCAGACTGGGTATCCACCTGTTGAACGGAATCAATGGGGAATTGAAACGGATGAACGCTCTCATCCAGGAAGCAGGGGAAACGAATTTCGAAGTCCAAACGACACTACCTGAGTTGGCCCAGCGTACGAAGGCCTAGTCCCAGGCAGAACGAGATATACGATGATATTTGCCTAAAAGTGGAAATGATGGAAAGGGCGCAGTTTGAAAAACATTTCGATATCATTATCCAATCTCAAAGTCTTTGCGGCTAACATCCAAGCAGTACTTGCTGTGATGAAAGCCCAGTCCACCGAAGCCTAGTCCACCAAGCCTAGTCACAAGCCTACGAGGCTACGAGCGGCTCTCGCCGAGCATATCCTGCGGTCAGGAAAGGCTTGGAACACCCTCTCCAATTTACTCGATAAGAGGGAAAGAAAGGCTGCAGTACGGAAGACAAAGAAGGACTTTGAAAGGAAGTTTCGAAAAATTCACCAGAGCTCTGCGAACCAAGCTCTCGAATGAACGGATGAAACGATCGGCACGCTCCCTGGCTAGGTCAGTTATCGGACCAAAGGAAGGAGACACGAAACTGGATGCCGAACGATTCCGCATTCGTACACCGTCAGGTAGGACGGGAATCTGGATCAGAGATGCTATGACTCCTACGCCCGAGGGCAATGGAGACGGCGCAGGAGGCGTTGGAGGAGACCCACATCCAGGTGGCTCCGAGTCTTCTAGCTCCAGCTCGAGCAGCTCTAGCTCCTCTGATTCCGGGCCGGAGATGACCTTCCCACAACCACGCCAGGAAGAACGATTCATCGATGCGGAGGAAGAAAAAGAATGCCTCCGAAAGATGAAGGACTTGCAGTACAAGGGAAATATCAGGACTACATCGTAAGGATGGAGGCCCTGAACTACCAAGTCTGCTTATCAGGAATTGCATGGCGAGAAGCTCTGCACAGTGGCCTCAACAAGATATTAAGGATCGACTATCCTTTTCGAAGCTTACACCAAACGATGATGCAGAATATAACTGCTGCTTCGACAAGCCGGCCATGCTTATGAGAGACGCCTGCAAGAGAAGAACAAACACCGTCATAATGATCACAAACCCAAAGATATGAAGAATAAGAGGAAGCGTGATGATGATGGTGATAAGGGTTCAGACTCCAAGAAACCTCGAACGAGAAGAAGGGTCCTAAGCTTATCAATTCGGACAAGGGCTAGCCCTAAAAGCATTCCGGATTCTTGTTGGAAACTAGAGCACAGCGTGAAGAGTGTAAGCGCTGCGGTTCCAAGGAGCATCGATGAGTGTTCTTAACCTCTTCTTCAAAGATTAAGCCAAGTAGTCTGGCTAATCGAATTACAAACCAACGGCAGCCTAGTTCCCGAGTGTTCTATGAGCATGATTCCGACGGTATGGAAATTGATGATTGAAACGAGTTTCTTTTGTCTTTTCTTTGGTCTATCGGTATAGGCATTAAGGCTAAGGATTGCGGTCATTCCTATGCTCTATGAGGTACAGACACCTCTGGCTTTTGTATATATGAGTACAGATATTCATATTTGCATTGGGACAAAGGATTGCGGTCATTCCTATGTTCTTTGAGGTACAGACACCTCCGGTTTTTGTATATGGGTACAGATATTCATATTTCTTTGGATTACATGGTATAGACATCTATGTTCTTTTGATTGCCAATGCGGTCATTGGTATTATAGCTTTTCGATATTCAATAAACTTTCTTTTCTGCTGTTAAGAAAGGGTGCCTGAGGATGAGTTCAATACTCGAAATATGCTGGTCATATAGCATCCAAGCGTGACAATGACAAGCAATCACTATCGAACTTGATTATACTCATTCGAACCTCATTCACCTACATTACAACCACACCCATTGCGGCGGAGCTGTGTCGAAAGGCAGTTCACAATGGTTGTCAACCGAAAAGATCGAAAACGCAAGGCTGCGGCCAGCGCACCTCAGCCTGTACCCAAGAAATCCAAGCAATTACCACCGAACCTAAGACAGGTTCAAGACCCACAATACGCATGTTTGCAAGCTTTCGAGAGAGAAGAATCGTCCCTGTAAGGGTTTCTTTGGATACTGGGTGCGATACACCTATGATGTCGAAGCAGTGGGCCGATTCACATGGTGTTCCATTACTGACTCGAACGGAACCAAAGATAGTCGAAAACTTAATGGCGAAAGAGTAGAAGGAGCGGTTGGCAGTACACCTTCCCGTCACTCTGCAGTATGAATCCATTATACCAAAGAAACCTTCGAAATTGGTCCAATGGAGGATTCGTCTGATATCATGTTACCTTACTGGTGGATCGTCAAGCATGGAGCACTCAGTGGAGTTACCGAAGAAAATGATAAGCTCCAGTTTACGTCGAAACACTGCCATCAACATTGCACAAAGGCAGCGGTATCTTCGTTCTCAATCGAATATGATGATTCATTCTGAAGTTTGGAACAGACCGCGATGGATCGGGGTTATTGGTTCAATGCATGTCAATGCGGCACACGAAATTGAGATCGATTGGGTAGAGCGAATTCCATGGCAATACAGAGACTTCGAAACATTATACAACGGAGAAACTGCCAATGCTCTTCGCCTCATCGATCCTACGATCATGCCATTGACTTAAAAGATGGAGACAACCTCCGTGGGCCCATCTACGCTTCTCAGAAAGGAGCTTTCGGTCCTAAAGAATATCTGAAAGGAAATGCTTGATTCTGGAAAGATCTGTCCTAGCAAGTCACCCAGGGTGCACCCATACTCTTCGTTCCAAAGCCACACGGAAGAGGCTTACGATTGTGCGTGGATTACAGAGGTTAATCTGTGACGATTATGAACCGATATCCATTGCCGCTTATGAACGAACTTAGAGACAGGGTGCTGGATCGAGGATTTTCACCAAATTGATTTGAAGGCAGGATACAACCTCATTCGAATTAAACCCGGTGATGAATGGAAAACAGCATTTCGTACAGATATGGACATTATGAATACCTAGTTATGCCTTCGGATTGGCGAACGGCCAGCTACATTCCAAGATATGATGAACGAGATCCTGCGAGATCTAATCGATCATGGAGTAGTAGTCTATATAGATGATATCCTCATCTATACGAAAACGAAGAAGAGCATGTGCGATTGACTCGAGAAGTCCTTCGTCGATACAGGAAAACAACTTGGCTATTGCACCCGATAAGTGCGAATGGCACCAGAAGCAAGTTGAGTTCCTGGGTATGTCATATGGGAGAAGGTGTAGTATGTCAGAAGACAAGATTGATACTATTCTTAAATGGGAGATTCCGGAGTCTGTCAAGGATGTCCAGTCTTTCCTCGGATTTGCCAATTTTATCGACGCTTCATCGAAGGATTTTCAAAGATATGCCATCCCTTAACGAGTTAACCAAGAAAACGAACGAAAAGTTTAATTGGAAAGCAAATCCGCGAAATCAAATAGCCTTCGATATGCTAAAGAAGCACTTTACCGAGGCTCCCATATTACACATTTCGAGCCTGTTTGGCCCGTTGTGATTGAAACTGACGCAAGCGATTTTGCAATCGGCGCAGTACTCTCCCAAGTCATTGATGGACGATTGCACCCTATTGCCTACCACTCTGAAAGATGGATAAAGCCGAGATCAACTACGAAATCCATGACAAGAGATGCTCGCCATAGTATCTGGTTCAAAGAATGGAGACGTTATCTCGAAGGTGCAGCTCATCCAATCAGTTCTTCACCGATCACAAGAATCTCGAATACTTTACGACTACGAAGATCTTGAATCGGAGACAAGCCCGCTGGGCTCAAGAGCTGGCAGGATATGATTTTAAAATATTCTACCGACCTGGAGTGCAAATGGGAAACCGGATGATTATCTAGGCGTTCGGAGTACCGCCCTAAAAAAGGGGAGGTAGTGCCGAAGAAAACGAAAATCAGCCATCCACCGCGTTCGAGACCCGATCAGTTGGTAACTTCTGAAGGAGAAACAGTGCAAGTGACGGCGATGAAGTTACGAGGCGAACCGATTGCGATTTCTTCTGCAAAGTTGAGAGCAATTCCCGTAGTCAAGTTCAATTCATGGCTGTTAGAAGCAGTGGTCAGCGCCGCTAACAACGATGCTGCATGGCAAGAAGAGTACGTCCGAGCTATGGAAGGAAATCCAAGCCCAGATATCTCGTTCGAAGACGAAGCCCTTTATTTTAAAGGCAGGCTGTGGATTCCGGATGATCGCAGTTGAAGAAACAGATATTGGAAGCGGAGCACCATTCGAAGGTGGCTGGACACATGGGGCAGGATAAGACAATCGAGCTGGTCAGACGAAACTTCTTTTGGCCAGAAATGCAGAAATTCATCGAAGATTATGTCCGCTCATGCCCTGAGTGCCAAAGGAATAGAGCAGCTCGCCACGCTCGCTACGGACTCCTACAACCACTGAATTAGCTACCGCCCATGGGATTCGATTTCCATGGACTTCATTATCGAATTACCGGTATCAGATGGATGCTCATCAGTATGGGTAATCGTCGATCATTTACGAAAATGGCTCACTTCATTCCATTGAAAGATGGTGAGAAGAAAGCTACAGACCTGGTCAAAATCTTCTTGAAAGAAGTATGGAGATTTCATGGTCTACCATCGAACATAGTGTCAGATCGGGACTCTAGGTTCACCTCCTCGTTTTGGTCCTCGTTAGTCGAAGCTCTTGATATCAGACAAAAGATGTCTTCGCCATTCCACCCTCAAACGGACGGGCAAACGGAAAGAGTCAACCAAACGCTGGAATGCTATCTGCGGAATTACTGCAATTACGAGCAGGATAATTGGTCCGAGATGTTACCGATGGCAGAGTATGCCTACAATAACTCTCTCACCACCGCTACGGGAATGTCACCATTCTTTGCAAACTTTGGGTTCGATCCTCGAACGAATTGGCCCATCGAAGCAGAAGCGAAGAATCCGGCAACTAGGAACTACGTTCACTGGATGACCAGCGTGCATGCACTGTGCCGTAAGGGCTTAGAGCAAGCACGGGAGACAATGGGGAAGTACCATGATAGGCATGCTGAGGAACCTCCGAAGTACACGGTTGGCGATCTAGTTATGCTAAATGGGAAAAATCTCAAAACTCGAAGACCATCTAGAAAACTGGATGCAAAGCTGCATGGACCCTTCAAGGTCTCGAAAGTACTCTCGCCCACCGCTATTAAGCTTGAGTTACCGAATCGATGGCGTATTCACAATGCATTCCATGTATCACTCATCGAACCCTATCGACTCGCCAACAATCTCGTTAGACTGCACCAGCACTTGCTAACGAAGCAAATGAGCTCGGTTGTGATGTGGATGGCTACGAGTACGAAACGGGTTACGAAGTCGAAGAGATCATGGGCAGCCAGTATAGCAAGGAACGGAAACAGGTGTTGTATCTGGTCAAGTGGAAGGGATATCCGGAAGAAGCAGATTGGACTGAGGAACCTTATGAGAACTTCGATGACAAGAGATTATTGAAGGAGTACCATAGACGGAATCCTCAGGCCGCGAAGGATAATAGGATCAACGGTTGAGCTAGTACCTTTTCCCCACGAAGGGTTTTTAACGGCTAGCAAGACACCGGACGAAGGATTTGGTTTTTAAGGGCACAAGGGGTCATGATTTTCCAGATCAAGAGAAAGATGAACCAAGAGAAAGATTGATTTGGTTTTGGGCACACGGGGTCAAGATTTTCCAAATCAAAGAAAGAAAAAGAAAGCAAAAAGTGTCTTAGCTGGACGCACCTGATTGATCGATTCTGCTTGCTGCCATATGTCTCATCTGGACGTAAGCAAACTGATTCGTCGATTGTGCTTGCATGTCTCAGCTGGTCGAAGCGAAATGGTCTGTGCGGATTCACTATGTCGAGGATTGCGAATAATTCACTTCAGCGCGCTGGACCTTGTTTCGCCAAAGGCAACGAAGGGCAGATTAGTATGGAGTATGACCGTTCAGAGACGAACTTTCTAAAAGAGGGGGTAGTGTTACACCTAGCAAGTTCGCAGCGGGGTCATGTATGATCATCCGCGATTTCCCTGATTAGACGACATCGGCTATCACTCGTCTCGGATGCCAGAGCCAATCTTTTCGGATGGCTAGCAAACGAACACCCACACCATCGATAAGCATCGACGGCTAGTTAGTGGCCGCGGTCGCTTTTGCTCCGAATCGCCGACGACAAACAAACAGCCGGCAAACAGCTGATTGGCATCGGCCAAGAAGCTGACGACAAACGGACAGCCGGCAAACAACTGAATGGCGCCAGCCACAAGCCGACGACTGCCGGAGGCCTAAGAATACGTGCCGACTCTGAACAGCGAAGCTGCTCTCTATCGAAAGAGGCCTATTCGTCTGGAGGTCATCAGATCGAAAGGATACCACTCGTCCGGAGGCACAAGCCCGCGAGCTTGATGTCATGGAGGATACCGATGGTCTGATTATAATCTAATGACGATAAAGACGATAGAGGATCGAGAGATGGAGGACCGCGGTAGTTGCGAATGAGCGGGCATTGGTTTGAAGGTGGTGACGGTGCTGGAGCTCTAGAGAAAAGCGTAGTTAGAAGTATTTGTTAGAAAGCGAAGAAAGAGGTATAAAGACCTCTGAGTTCTTCGAGGGTAGAAAGGCATAATCAACCTTCTCAGCGAGGAGAACAAGCCTTAACAATATACGCATTGGAGAAAGCCTATTCTTTTGTTCAGAATCTTTTTAGTGATTTCCACATCCCGAGTGAAGCTCCTAATCTACCTTCGAAGCAGTCCCGAATTAAGTACGGATACTCTTTGACCGGGTAAACCTGGAGTGACGCTCCCGGTGTTACAGTTTTTATATACTCCTTGGTTGCCTTTTTCGATCTTATATCCATAAGCGTCAGCTAACATTTTGGCTGGAATTGGCTGGTGTGGGTCTAACATCGAATGGAGGCGACGGAAATACTTGTTAAACTCTGTGATGCATTCCCCCTTCTTTTGGCTCAGCTCCTCCCATTCACGTTTAACCAGGTCCAAGGTATTGGACAGAATACACTTAGCTTTCACCTCTGTGCAAAAGGTGGACTATTTGATGGGCGTACTTAGTGGGTAACGATGCATGGCCCAGATTGCTGAGTCACCTTTCAGCTGTAGTACCGCTGACTCACCCCAACCCGTAGTGCCGACCGACCCAATGGCCTGGGCTGCATGCTTGAAGTGTCATTCCAAAGAGAATAGGAAGGCGGTGACATTGTCAAGGGTTCATTTGCATTCATGTGTCGGAAGGTTAGACGATTCAACTGAGAAGTCACAGCTTCCTGACAAGCCAGGGGTCGGTTCAGAGGAGCCACGGATCCCAGATGAGCCTGGAGCCAGTTCAGAGGGGGTGTTGGGGGTCGGTGTTGCATGTAGTTGGTTAGTTGTAAGTCGTTGAATGACGTGCTGACACGCTCTCAACTCGGATTGAAGCTGGCTTTTCTCTGAAAACAGATTTTTGACTTGGTGTAGCAGCATTTCTTTCTCTAGCCGGAATTGTGCGGTGTCTGTCTGGTTGGTTGCCTCCGGTTTCAACTTGCACTTCTCATGCTGCCTCTCCAACTTGGCAGAGCGATGCTTCTCGATCCGAAGCTCTTCCTCCAACTCGTCTATTGCTTGGTGAGCTGCCGCCAACTCCTTGCTCAGGCCAACTTTGGCGGGCTCAGCAGCCTCCAAATCCATGACTTTGGCAACCAAGCTTTCGTTGAGGTCACAAACTTTATCGAGTTTCTTGGCATGTGCAAGGCTCTCCGAGAGTCCAGCATCAATAATATCCAGTTGAACATTGTCTGTAGCCCTGATCCAGTTGATTGCTCGGTCAGACAAGAGCCCAGGGCCGTCAACGATGACCTTCTGTTGCTCTGTGACGTATTCTGCTGTACGAAGTTCTGTAGGTTGGAAGCTCATTGTGGCCGAAGTCGGGAACTGGTTGCTAAACCTAATTGACTCGGCCTTGTTGATTCTGTCAATAAAACTGACATCCTGCACGTTGTGCATGTCATATGTATCAGGAAGGGTCGCGAGGTCAGAGGGTGCATGCGATTCCTCCGAGCCGTTGGTAATCGACTGGTGCAAGGGTAAACCAATCAAATTGGCCATCATTGATTGTGTTTTGATCGCTTCTGATGCTGGTGAGGCTGTCAGAAGTCAAGTGTTGCTACCACTGTGGGTAAATAAGCCCTTTCGTACGTGTAGAAGTGAATGTTATTGGTGATGCAGCTGAAGTCTTGCTAAAGCTAACTATGGAAGCGGCCCACAGAGCAGCACTAAAGCAGTAGAGCCGTACCCTAACATGACCACCTGCACTCGAGCACAAACAAGTTTTTCATGGTCTGCAAAATCATGTCTCAGGGCTCCCGGAGGCTCCAGAACCTCATACCGGCACTCACAGAGACTACTGAACCATTTACCGGCACTACTAGAGATTCAAAAACATTCCTCTGGTGCTTCCAGAGGCTTCAGAACCTTGCACCAGGGGTCCTGGAGGCTTTGGAACCTTCTTCCGGCACTCCTGGAGGCTTTAAAACCTTGCACCAGTGCACCTGGAGGAACCAGCACCTTACACAGACCCTGCCGGATACTCCAGAACCTTGCACCTGCGCTCCCGGATGCTCCAAAACCTTGCACCTGCGCTCCTGGAGGCGGCAGAACCTTACTCAGGCGCTCCTGGATATTCCAGGACCTCACTCAGTCGCTCTCGGATTCACACACAGTTCCCCAGAGGCTCCTGATGCGCCCACCCATGCTCCAGCAAGCTTCAAGAGCTTGCACTTACTCTGAACTACTCGGAACTACTAGGAGACTCCGGGAGCCTCCGGGAGTATAGAATTACATTTTGCTAATGTATTTTGGAAAGAAACATCTTGAATACAGAATTAATTTTGTCGAAACAATTCCGTATATAACTGTCAAGGCTTCAAGGCTCGGGGTTCTAGGGGTTATAAAAACCAGGCGGGAGATGCAGTGATCGCGGGTACTGCATAGCAAACCAGAGACTCGAAATCCGGAATCACAGAAGTGAACAAAGGTTGGTGCCGAAGCTATTGATTGTTTTGTAGACTAGAGAACGAGTGAAGAACAAACCTATCTTCCACAAATCCATCGCCCTTATATACAGCTATCACGACCGTCGTCACCTTTACTCACTTGTTCCGAAATACATCCTAACTTCACCCAACTATGTATGCCACCCTTTCACAATACTGCTCACGCCATAACCATCACGCCATATTTAAAACACAATCATCAAAACCTGATTTCTTCGACCGAAACCTGTTTCCCTCCTTCCAAACCTGATTCCTTCCATCGAACCTGTTGCCTTCCTTCAAAACCTGTTTCCTTCCATCGAACCCTGTTTCCCTTCGTATTCCCATATACCCTTCATCGATCCACACTCTTCCTCCGATTCTCACTCCACACAACAGTGACAATAACTGCATGCCATAATCAGCATGAGCTATCACTACACGATAGTCCCTACTATATCCGGAGTGCTGGTAATCATCCAGAGAAACAAGTGTGTTGGTAGTCATCACTGGCTCACCAAGTATTTGGATCCTTTTACAGAGAAATCAATTGCTTCTGCTGCTGTAATTCATCCAATACATAAAGACATTGAAATCAAAAAGAAATATTCAAAGAAATATGCAAGCATGATAGTAGATGATTGGTTGCATTTTGGAAAAGACAAAGAAGCATTTTGGAAAGAGACAAAAATTGAAGAATAGAAGAAAATCAGAGAAGAAATAGAAATTGAGAAAGAGAAAAAAATCCAAAAACTGAAAGAAATTAATAAAGAGAAAGAAATTGAAGAAGAAAAAAAAATTTAATAAGAGAAAGAAATTAGAGAAGAGGAAGATATCAGAAAAGACAAAGAAATTGAAAAAGAGAAACAAATCAGAGATGAAATAGAAATCAAAAAAGAAAAAGAAATTAAATATGAAATACAACTCAAAGAAGAAGAAATGGAAGGAGGAAAAATATAACAACTGAAACAATGATGTTTTGAAGATAAGTCAAAGTTTGAAGTAGAACTTGAAAAGGTAAATACTAAAGAGGTGGAGAAAAAGAAACCTAAATTGATGGAAGGAGTGGAAGATAACATTCACCATGATGTCAATGGCAAAAAAGATGATTGCAGACAATTTGGAAGAAATTACTATGAGTGAAGCCCAGGCTAATAAGCCTAGGGTTGCAGGTGGTTATACAAAAGAATGGGCAAAAGAAGCAAGGATAATGCTTGATGAGTATCAGTTGGGAAAACAGTGATTGGAACATTCAGCTGAGATTGCGATACATAGGGAATGTATGGTTGTATGGCAAAGAATGAATATTCATTAGAGGGAATGGCAGAAGTATCTGCACAAGTTGTTGAAGAATAGATGATGTGATTAACAGCTAACCCATGGTGCAAAATAGTGATTTAGACATCTAGCTCAAAAGTCATTTCTTGATGACCAAGATGGATTGGTTTGCCAAAATAAGTCGAGAGCTGTTATATCAATCCCTAAGGCTTTGGAAATCCCGAAAATCTTTGGACCTTTCCATTATATTCCAAGAGGAGCATATTTTGCAATGGACATGACTTTTTGCAAAGTTAGCATTTGGTACTGGTGGCCAACCTTAGGTCCGATATCTACAACTATAAGAAAACATACAACCATTGTCAAAAAGCTATACCATCTGCGTCTTTTTTTACTGTGCCATTGAGGCTCATCATCAGTCTTGAACCATTCAAGATAATTACGGTTGACTATTCTAACCCCTATCACACTTGCAGGAGGTTTGAATACTGTTTGTATATGATTGGTTGCTTCACTGGATGGTTGGAGATTGCTACCATGAAGAAAGCTGACAGACAAACAGTCACGGTTGTATTAAATGAGGATCGCAAATGGAGTATGGATCAATGAACAGAATATGGAATATGGAAGAAATAAGGTTTCATTGGATGAGAACAGGTCTTGGTGAAAGGAATCAGATTTCGTCAAGAAGGAAACAGGTTTCATTGAAGGGAAACAGGTTTCGATAGAAGGAATCAGGTTTTGTCAATTGAGTTGTACATATGGCGTGATGGTCATGGCATGAGCGGTGGTTTGAAAGGATAACATACATAGTAGGGTGAGGTTAGGATGTATTGCGCAACAAGTGAGTAAAGGTGACAACAGTCATGATAGCTCTATGTATGGGTGATGGATTTGCAGAGAATAGATTCATTCTTCATTCGTTCTCTAGTCTAAAAAACAATCAATTGCTTCAGCACCAACCTCTGTTCCCTTCTGTGATTCCAGATTTTGAATCTCTTGTCCAGTTTGCAATACTTGCAATTCCAAAACTTAGTTTGGTTTTTATAACCCCTAGAACTCCGAGCCTTAAACCCTTGTTATAAACCAGAGAAAATACTTTGGATGCCTATTGCATGAAATACAAATATCTCAGAGTCATCTATTGTGATTGAGGCCTGCACTTTTGCAATTTGAAAGTTCTGCCATAGTCAGAAAGTAATAGAATAAAATGAGTATTTGAAGCTCTGAAAGTTGCAAAAGTGCAAGGAAAAGCCAAAAAATCAATTGAAAGCTGCGAATCTACAATTCAAAAAGTGGTTGATAAAAAGAAGAATTCAGTCAAAGTTTTTGCTCAGGCTCTGTTTACATACAACACATGTGTCCCTTTCTACAATTTTGGTTTAACTCCTTCAGTTCTCCTATTTGGGTACAACCTCAGATCATAAATTGGTAATTGGATTGTTTCTGGAATAGTTACTGATCATGAAAATAAATTCAAGATTATCTTTGCTGACTCCAAGCAATTCATTTTGAAGGCATCAGGCAAGAAGCTCTCAACAGAGCACTCAATTACTGGCAGCAGAGAGCCGAGGCCTACAAAATTTGAATTGCCAAATGTACTTATCCAATCAAAGACCTATATTTTGTACAAAATTACCAGATTGCCAAATGTTTTGGACATCTGTGGCATTTTAGATCGAATTGACTATTCTGAATTTGCTATATTTCCAGGACAGACAAAGTTGATTTGGTAGATGCCATGGGACTTCAACTACAGGGATGGCACACTGATAAACTATGTCCTTATAACCTTCAATCCAAATCTGACAGAAGAACTCTTGTGATTAGTACAAACATCACCAAAGATGCCATTCAGGGGATGGTTAAAGGAAAGGAGTTCTTTTGTGAGGGTTTTGACCCTTTTCAGCCTTTGTACCATCATATATCTGATTGCTTTCACTTTAAACTACTGGGTTTCATGGTCTTTGTACCAAGGAGGATTTTGGCCTTCATGCCATATGTGAAGTCATGCATTTCAGTTTGATGCCTGCAGTAGACCTGTTTTACTGTTATGGTTTTTGTTTGGCCTCCTTGGCATCTTTGGGGAGAGTGGGTGAGTTAAGTGATATCAGGTGGTCACTTTAAAGTTGACACTATGCGGGAGTGCTTGGCGCGATTGGGTGTAGCGCGGTTTCGAAGCTCTGGTCGTACCTTTAGCTAGCTTTCGTTCGATAGAAGACAATCAACATCCCTTCAGATCACCGAAAAGCCTCTGTTTTTCTCTCTAAAGAACGACGTCCCGACAAAGCAGGCCCGGCCCTCATTTAAAAGCCGCCGCTAAGGCCGGCCTGGCCGGTTAGGAGCACTGCAGGTATTGTATCAATACGCGACTTCCTCATTCAGGGATAAGATAAAAGATGATACCTGTTGAGAATTCCTTGCATTTTCCAACTGGTATACAAGATTCCTTCGATATTCAAGCATGGTGCCATTTACCGTATTTGGCCCAACAAGAGTGCTGTTGTAGCCATAAGTCATGATTCGGATGTTGAGAATGTCAGAAGGAAGGAAGTCCTGGAGCCACATCCTGCCAGTGGTTTGATATCTCCAAGATCCAAATGCATGTCCTGCAAGGCCTGTTACAGCTACAACACTACAGCAAGAACGTCATCAGCACATCTGCTCAAAGCAAGAGCGATAACACTAACTCGGCAATGATATCTCCTTCAGGGCCATGCAGCCGCGTTAGATCATAGTAATGACTGTCAATTACGAGGACCGAGTCCTCCCGTTCCTCTGAATGGTTGGTATTCGTTGTCTGAGAGGGATTGGAGGTATTCAGGGCACTCCATCATGTTCAATAGAGCGACTTTACTAGAGCCAGAACATGCTGGATATAGAGATAACCTGATATTACTAGTATCTAATCCAACTAGAGAGCGATCCAAACTTTCGAGGTAAAAGAGTAGCTCTGGAATTTGCCATGTCGTGGGGACATTCGATATTCGGAAACACTTCGGCCCCGATCTGACAAAGTGGCCAGTGCTAGGAACAAAATTGCTGGGCTCTCCACGCGTGCGTTTCAGTTCAGGACTCGGGCTTCATCCATCATCTGCCCTTCTTTTCCCCTTATCTGTTAGGCGTAGCGATGGCGAAAGTTTCGGGGCTGGCGGTAGCTGCAGTCTGTCGTGGAGGAGGGTTTGTATCCATCTTCGATAGATGTCAGCTTAAAGAAAACTAGATGAATGTAGATATGTTTATCAGTTCAAGGCTAGTTGAATATCTTCGAGTTGACAAGCGTGCCACACAGGATGTTATATCCGCGTTCTATTTGGCAAAGTAAACTTGGCGGTGTGCGCATTCTGGTGCACACAACGGAGACATGACACCACCACCGAAATTCAAGAATCTAAATTCGTCATAGCCAACCTTGTTTCACATAGCCTCACTACAAGATTTGCATGATTCTCGGTAGTCATAGTTAAGCAAATGTGAGATCACACAAAGTCATCCTGGTAGTGTGGTACAGGGAAAAAGTTTTAAGATGCAGTCACCATTATTTTTTCTTCTTTTTAGCTTATTCATTATCTACAGGAGATATGTCCAATACAATATTTACGGTATAACCCTCTACCACACAACAAACCATCGCAGAAGTCAAAGCCGTCCTCCAATGACATCTCGATTTACTGGCGATAACCACCACCAGTTACAGAGAAATGAGAAAGTGTCGCTGCGATTGGATATGCAAGTTAAAATCCACCTTCGTCGATGTTATTCAGCGTTCGGTAATTACTCCAATGATTGCCTTTGCGTTGCGGTATTTGCCCTTGGGATTGTGCTACCCAACAAATTGACGTTTTCAGAAAGTACACTGTGTGTGGGGGGTAAGCTCGAAGCCATCCCTGATCTGGCTTCACACATGGGCTGGTTGGACGAGCTTATGCGCGGGTGGGGTATCCCACGTGTACAGAATAGCACCATCTGTCACACCATAGTCCTCGTTCGATACGGCAAGCTGCATTCACGTGTGTAGGGTTGCACAGAGTTGCATCTAGACCATATGCAGTTGTCCGTAATTTAAAGAGGTACATGTAGAATTGACTGGTGTCAATAGTTCGCTTAAACAAGTTTTGCTTTTCTTTGGCAGCTGAATGCCACAAAATGCAGTCGCAAAAGTTGGTACTCATATAGATCCATATTTACCTTCTCATTTCTCCCTTCTCTGCTCTTTTGGCTTTGGCTATGTACATGGTTCCCCCTCCATATTGTTATACTGCACGCGATTAGGACTTCACAAGGTCTGCACATCTTTATGATATCCTTGGTTCAAGATATGTGACAGTTTACCTCTAGGCACTTCCCCCTGGGTGCGATTTTCAGTTCCCAAAACAACACAGACCTGTCCTGCCATAGCTGTCATGGCCACACCAACAAGCGCTGTCGCAACCAAGCTGCGCCTGGCATCAGCATACCAACCCGTGGAGAAAACGGAACTGAATCCCTTGGAGTATCCGTGTGGAGTTCTTGCAGTTATCCCTGCACTCCATGATATCCAATACTATCAAGGATTATTAGCAAATGCTCACAACTTTTCGAGTAATTCACAATGCGACATTTTCGAAATTAGAGAAGGGCAGGGGAAGTGGCAACGAAGCTTGGATGACGTCGGCATTGAGGGGTACCTACTGGTATAATCAAGTCACTTAAACTAGTTGAGGTGGACTTGCTACATGTAAGCTAATCATTTTATACTAGAGGTGCTCGAAAACACTTCCAACCTTACAAGCAATGTAAATGTTATGATATCTTCTAACAATCACTATCATCGACTAACCGTCGTCGCAGATTCGTTACACTTAAGAAACATCCAGCTACATCATTTGGGTTGCAGCTTTCCATGAGCAGACACGCACTCAACTCGGTGTTGAGCCAGTTCAAGATGTCTCCTCAATTCGTAGCTCATTTACTTGGAGAGCCCGACTATTGGGCACCTGGCGACTTTGCGCATTGCGGCAAAAGCCAAGATTTGAAGCAAATTGGTGCCTACCGCACCTCTATCCGTGTTTCTAAGCTTACTAGCTTTTAGAGTTCTTTTGCCAACATCCGCGCTGGAATATTCACCAGAAACAGATACCGTGGTCCATCTATATGGCTTACGATATTCCTCAGGGTTGTGCCACCTACTTCGTCGTGTCAGAGGAAAACTATGCAAGCAACGAGACCGTAAAGGAAAGGCTTTCGGAGACTTTTAAACCCGAGATGTCTGAATCGCTGAGTGCAAACGATCCTTTCATGCTGCATGTCATGGTCGCACATGAATCGTTGATCCAGTCCAAATCAGTCACTACTGACCTCCGGTATAAGCTTTACGACCAGCTGGACAAGGTTGATGAATACGCAGCCGCACCATCAGCCCACCGACGCAACCTCGAAACCCTAACGACTTCATTACACATCATCTCACAAAATGCCGATTCCCTCATCGCTTCTGCTGATATGGCTGCCACAATCGCAGACCTGATGAGTTCCGCTCACGATCGGTTCGTTACTGCACATCGGGGCGATCCGAACGCCCTTTCTTCAAACAAATCTATTGAAATTTCTGATTCCATTCGATACCTTCTCAATTCCATTCGGGCTGAAAAAAGATGGCTACTGAGCTATAAGAATCGAAAAGACATAGCCATGAACCTTGTTGTTCCCCATCTTATGTTTTTTCCTTGTAGGAACACGCTGATACGTAAAGACAGGTGTTCAATTTAGTCACCCAGCAAGATTCGCAAACCAATTTGGCCATTGCGTTGGACACGAAACGGGATAGCAAATCTATGAATGTCATCGCTGCGCTGACGATGGTATTCCTTCCAGGTACTTTTATGTCAGGTTTTTTTGGAATGTCATTCTTTGACTATAGTGATGGAAAAGCAATGATATCTGATAAATGGTTAATATATATTTATATTACTTTACCACTGACAGTATGCACAATATTAGTGTGGTTAATTTGGGATTGGCTTGCTACGGGTATCAGCTGGATCAATAGAGTGCTGCGCATGCTGCTCAGACTGACATGGAAGAAAAACCCAGACATGATGGTTTAATTGAAATTAATATTGTTAAAATTCCGAGTTGGCTTTAATCATATGGCATCTCAATTTTTGGTGGGCAATGTATAGTCATATGTGCACAGTGAATATCCAGTGTTTGAAAAGGATCGAGGTGTGAGAGATACATTGTAACCAATCCTAACCCACCACATTTGAGTTGACACTAACGGTAATTCTGGGGATGCTTTACAGGTTATCGAAAAGCACCAGGGTTGCTCAAGGGATTGTCAACGACTTATTGCACTTCATATTAGCTTCCTACATTTCTACCATCACGCATAGGATGTAGCTGTCTGTCTCATCGGGCAATGACTTTTCACACCACAGTGTTGAGAAGGCAAGGAGCATTACCTTCTGCCCACAACGGACTTGCTCTGCAAGAAAATCGTTGAGAAGAGCGAAGTATCAGGAGAACCGGATCATGAGGGCTGGTTTAACGCTTAAGCTAGTCTTGAGTATCCCTCAATATTGCTGCCGCACGTTTGGATTACCGGCACCAGTGGAACAGTCTTAGATTTAAGAGTATGAATTTCGCTCAGGACCCCGGGTTATGTTGAAACGCCCTGGGCACAGCCATTCCACCACCTATGAAGTCTGTGTCCAACATGATGTGTGCCATCCAAAAGCTAGCCTGGCGAGATCGAGTTGCAATAGGACAAAACTTGTATGAATTTGTGCCATGTGCATATATCATAACTATTGTGGTAGAGGTTAGCATTACGGTTAGTAAGTAGCTACGCCGTATTGAATAATAGCCTTATAATGAGCCAGTCTCCCGAATGATATTTGAAAAGTCCCCGATCGCGAGTGTTACTGTGAGAACCAGAATGAGATAGTCGATTCTAGAAGTTTCCGAGTGGAGTCACCGAGTAGACTCATACACGATTAGTCACTCGCCACCCTCTCTTTGCCACAACCTCGGCACTCGGCATCTCCGCAGAGCCTCCTGATTCTCCCTGTAGATATTTCAATAGACTTCGTTCGCACCATAATTTTTAACAGCGAGAAAACCTTAAACTATGAGTGATGATCTATGATTAGAATTACAGGATGGTTATTGGTATTGCATTCGAACGAAAAACGCCTAACGGACATCTACTGCTTACTACTGACATCTAGGATTTAGTGATCAATACAATACTAGATACCCGTCGATGCATAAGACGAATCGTGTTGGGAGAATTCACAGAGAAATGGAACGAGCCATCAAATTCATTTGAAATACTGCTTGATGAATACTGCTCATAGTTGACATCTCTAGCTTTATATATGGATGTCCAAATGGTTGGGGAAACATTCAAGGTTGGCCAATAATCCGGCAATGCCCTGGCGTTCAAAATAACCTTAACAAAGTTCGGTGAGATGTGTGTGCAGCAAATATTTTGGGACGGGTTGAGCGGGAGTGCTAATTTAGCCTGACGGTTGATTGACATTTTGGCGGATGATCTGCAGCTAGGACCATGATAAATGTTATCGACGTCATGCATAACAGCCAAGATTGAATGCAGTAGGCTATGTTATTCAGAGGCCGCAGTGACGGTGCAGTCATCCGAACTTGTGCGTCCATGTATGGAAATGAAATCTAACCATACAAGACAAGCCCCAATACCGAGCATGAACTATTTTCTTTTCCAGAAATGCAAAGTATGGGGTTGTGGGTGCGCCACTCATGTACATACATGTCGAGGGCAGTCGTAACGGTGGGCAGGATGTTTCGTGTAGGCGCGGAGGCTCTTGTTGCAACTCCTTCGACGCAACGCTTGGTAACTCGGGGTTGGCCCCGTGGCGCAGTGGTATCGCTCCTGAAAATATAGGCGGGGTATACGGCCACAATGCTATGGGTTCGAATTCCAGTGGTGTGAAGGGGACGAAGGGGAAACCCGCCATCTAGCTGGCTTGCCCGGAGGCGGAGGGAATATGGCTCTGTCATACTCTACTTAGAGTGCATTCAGTATGAATAAAACAAAAAAAAACGCTTGGTAACTAACTATCAGTCAGACCGGTTCATATAGCGAACCGCCGATATCTAATCTACGATTATCTCCAAAATCTAGTCGATCTGCTTCATCCGATCTTTCTAATCGCATGTGATCTTACTTCCATCATTCCACGCCAATTCCTCTCCATGTCTATCATCTAAACATGCAAAAAACACACTACTACAATGTTTCTCCCCATGTATGAAAATCACTTGCGCCTTGTCTACGGCATAGCAGACCAAAGATCATAACCCATCGTCCAGTATCTCGCCACCGAACAATCTCACTATCTTCTCATCCACCTGATAATAATCGATAGTGGTACGGCTGTTGAAGAGCACCAACCAACATTAGCACCAGCCTGGACGGTCACGGTTTGAGGAAGGGACCAATCGAGCTCAGTCCATCAGCGATATCGCACTGAACTGGATTAGACTCGGACGGTTCCGGCCCGGAATGGTCAGGCACCCGAGTACCTCGTAAGCGAGTGAGATCTGTGCGATACGGTACTCTAATTCCGGACAAAAAGCAAATGGTAGCCAGCTGTTCCGATAAGCGAAGTGACACCAGTACTCTATTACGCACTCTGTTCTGGGAAACTTCTTGCGGTAGCCGAAATAAGGCTTTCGGTTGGTGGGGCTTGGCAATATGATGATCGTGCCTGAATTGTTTTACCGGTATATTCTGAGATTACAGAGCTCTGCACCCTCAAAATGCCTATTAGCATTATGGGGACTGTTTCCACGGTATTTGTATGTTCGGTTGCTTGGCTAGCGTTTGAGAAACTGGATAGTGGACAAAAGTTGGGCTGCTCAGTCAAGATAATCTTGAGTTGGTGGTGGCACATTAACACGTTCAGTAAGGGTTGGGTGATAACCATGAAGATATTGAGCTGTGTTGGGGTATTTATGCAATTTACAACGGTGTTGTATGTTATGTTTAGAGTGATTCGCCGCAAGAGAAGGGTCGGTAGAGAAGCGGTCAGCAAAGAAGATTCTGGTGGAGTAGAGGTCGGTGGAATAGGTCTTGGCGGAGAAGAGGCCAACAAAGGAGACATTGGTGGGGAAGTTGTCGGCGGAACAGAGGTCGATGAGCAAGTAATCGGCAAGGGTGTGGTCGGTGAGGAACCCTCTAAGAAACGAAAGAAAATGGGCTGGAAATATCCCGCTATTCGCTCCGCCATCACGGTCTTCTTTGGCGTGTTCTTAATCAGCATGCTCGAGATGACAATTAAACTGAACAGCATCGATTTGTCTGCGGCGCCGATTTCTTCAACTGGACAACTGATACCTGTTTTGATTGGTCCGCTGAATTTTTGTGCAGTCATTCTAAAGGCGGTTGAGAAGTGAGTAACCAGAAGGCGCACGATTGTGAATTTCGCTAATGTTAGAGTTTGTAAATGGATCAAGGCCAAAGGTTGGGGTCGTCAGGCTGTTGCGTCCCAGGAAATCGAATTGGTGTAGTTTTGCAAAATTATGAGATAGTATTATGATTGAGGCATAAGAATAGCATAGAAATGAATACGTATTTTATTATTGTCTGCGATCGCGAGTGGGGCTCTTCGGTCGCGTATCTTGTCGTAGATTGGCGGCTTGTGATTCACCCCCGAGCACCCGGTCACCCTTCTTCGCTCCACGTTGTCGTATACTACATGGAACTCAGTTTGTATTCAGTGTGCAAGGTTTAGTCCACGATGTTAGGCTCTGGAATCAACACGGCAGACGAACCCTAAACAACCGAATCCGTAGTAATCTGGGACCAGGGTCTCAATGGTTCGAGACGACATTGTCTTCCCGTCTAGGGCATGAGTCCCGAGGACTGGTCCGTGCGGAGATGAGATCTACCAATTCTGCTCTCCAATGGTCTAAGAGGAAGGCGCTCAAAAAGGGTATAGTCTCTGGATTAGTGCCGGCTCGGCCCGTAACGTCATGTTTTAAATGTTGAGGCTTACCCTCGACTATTCTTGTAACTACACACACGAAATCATCTCTTACGATCACGATTCTCATGGTTTCAATACTCTTTGTTCTTTTTGTTTTCCTTTGATTGGCCCATAGTCTGCTAGGCAAAAATCGATTCTCCGTACGTCTACTAAGCAGCATATGTCAAGAAGTCTTAAGAAGTCAATGGTACCATGGCCTACAACCGAAGACTACCGACGGTCCATGTTGTCGACTATAAGTACTGCTTGAGGTAAGGAGGCAGGAATAGCAGCGATCGGAATTTCATACAGATGCGGCCGTCGAGTAGCTGGAATATGCTTGCACCTCGTCAGAAAAGGGCGTCAATACCGAATCGCGTATCTACGTCGGAATGAGACGATACGAGATTTGGCTACTGATCGGACGTGCAGAGATGGCCTTCCGAGAGCGCGAGCACGCTAGATTATACATGGTAAGGGTATGTCAATTATCTGAGACGCTAAAGAGGGAGATTCGCCAACAACGATATCGATATTAAATTACACGCAAAGCAATGGGCACCCATCTGCCACTTTCGAATGGCAACCAACGGCCGTACACGACCAATGGTGTATGACGGCTACGATCGTTGATCATCAATGACAAGAAGCATGATGAGGCTCACGAGTTGGCCAATGACCGCCGAGCTGGTCAACAACCTTCACTGTGATAGCGATACGGCGATTCGGCCGCGGATGAGTATACGAGCGCCTTCGAGTCGCACTACCGCACTTCAAAGGCATGAAGGCAGAGCCATGGATATGGAGATACAGAGGGCGGGGGATTCCTTCTCTTCTCCTTTTACTTCTTTACTTCTGATGATACCTTAGGGTACAGGGATTTGGTGTGGCATGATGCGAATCGCGCGATGAAGTGGACTTTTGTTGTGTGAAATCAAATATTTTAGTAGAGTGTAGTGTGATCATTATTCAAACCACACGAATATCCTACGACATGTCGGCTACTGCGTAGTGTAGTTAGAGTTGTAGTGAGAGTCGTAATGGGTGCCGTAGCGGCCACGCTTTAGAGAACCGTAGAGGGAAGTATAGAGGTGGCTGTCGTGTACAAAAATCATAAGAATTTCTCTTAAGTCCTTTTTGTATCTGAGTAACCTCAATAATTATGGAAAGCATTCAATGAAATGCAGCATGGTGTAGTGATTGGTAGATGGGGTGACTTTTCAAAAGTCTGGATGGACCTGGGTCCAATTCCCAAGGATATTAGAAAGCGCAGTTACTTTTTGCAGTAACTTCCATTGTTTCTGTGTTGTTTGATTCATACAACATATGGTGCGATCAAGATACTTAATAAATTCGTGCGATTCGGACAAAAATATTGTTCGATACAGATGATGGGTACTATAACTTGAAATCGTGTGATTGTGACTATAAAGTCCCACGATATATCGCACAGCAGACGTAGTGTCAATAACATCACAGATCTGTAGTGCAATCCACATAACGCCGTTTGTACCCTAGTGAATACCAGCCCCGTACAAATGTATTTTTACCACCTCTCGCTTAGTGAGCAAGTCAATTAGGTAATGTACACATGAAATATGTGACATTCGAAGTCCCTTCACCTCTCCATTTTAGATTTATAATATCTTTATTATCAGTGGAGAAGTCGAAAAAACACCGATTTTTGCGGTTTTTGAGGGGTTTCTAAAGCTACTCCATCAGTTTTAAAGATATAGAATATCGGAGACGCGCAGGTGAAAGAGTATCGAATTTCACACATTTCATGTATATATTACTTTGTGATTAGAGCTAAACTCAAATAATTAATTGAGGGAGAACTTGGACTTTGTATGGGCGAGCCCAGCTAGCCCCTTGTTAGGTGTGGTCCCACGACCCTCACAAATTGTGAAGTGGTGGAAATACAGCCGGTTTCCGAATACCTTGGTCACTAGCCAGTTACCAGTAAGATATCCGCACCAAAGATATGGGCCCTAGAGTAGTCCTGGCAATACCGCCCGGGATGCGCAAGTCGAAAATTGGCCATGGTCCGAATCGCCGTACACTGCTTGGACTGTACATTGGGATGTTTTAATCATACTGTATTCACTCTATTTAGAGTATGACAGACCCCTAATCCCCGACGCATCCGGGCAAGCCGGCTAGATGGCGAAGCTCCGCAACTGCCACCCGCCGTCGCCTCTCAGTGCGTAGGCATTGATCGTACGAACTCAAATCTCCTGTAAACAAGAAGCCCGGTACGAAGTACAAAGCCCGGTACATTACTCCCTTTCAATAAGAATCTTATCGATCGCGATATGTAAGAGCCGCCCTTCATTTTGCACATTTCAGTGCCCACGCCAGGTATATATATTTGTAGAACATCAGAAAGTCCGAAAGATTCAGATTCGTCATCTGCTATTGTACTTTTTTGATTCACACCCACAGTAACCTATTGCCGCACTGGTGGAACTAACAATACAAGTACAGAAACGAACAGCTGTGATAATGCAAGACAACCTCCCAAAACGATAAATGCTTTGTCAACCGAGTCTTCTCTCCAACCGATCACGCAGGCAACAATTACCTGAACTCCCGTTAGAACCAGGAGTTGCAACATCCATTTTTTCCGGTTCCGGTCTTCGACGAATTCTAGACCTTTTCCTCCCGCCCCAACCTCAAGTGGTGGCACGCTCGGACGTGAAAGTCTTCCCATTACTTTTGTCCAGTATAAACGGACTAGTGGGTCTACCGTCACCTGGGTGCCAATAATTGTACGTCCTAACCGGTGCGCGCTTCGGATACGAGCAGCGAGACCATACTGAAACCCATCACTCGCAAGGACTTGGGCAATCTGATCTCTTTGAAGTGATGTGTCTTCGTATTCAAAACACGTTGCCTTAATGCTAAAGTAGTCATCTGGAACAAGGATAAACTAAGGATGAAAATATCAGCGAAGTACTGGTTATGCCCACCAAAAAGAGACCTCACTTACGCTTGTAGGTTGAACTAGCTCAAGGTGCCGAAACGATAGCACTTGGTGAATGGATATTCGCCACCTAGTACGTTCGGGTTTTTTGTTGCCATAATACTGGCATGAGAGTTCTCGAAAGAGGGCATCACCATCCCACTCGCGCGAAAATTGCAGAGATCGCCAATCATGATATCTATCTTTCCGGAATGGCCTGAAGCAGAGGTCGAGACAATCGGCACCAGTAGCTTCACCTGAAACAATTTGAAGCAAACTTTCAGATCTATGACGAAGCTCGCTCATCCCCTGCGACAAGTTGGTCTGGATAGAAACACCCCTGAGTTCTTCCACCATAGCCGTGTTCGGTTGTCCTGGGAGTGGGGGCATTTCGTTGCTCTGGGCCTCGGAATTGTCTCCCATGCCAGTTTGTCCGGATTGGACCCTTGAATTCATGCCCGCGCTATCTCCCAGAATCTCCGCCTGTTCCTGTGGCATATGATTAACGGCGAGATGGTGAGACCATGTCTCCCAAGACCAGTATATCCGCCCTTCTAAATGATGGTTACAAGAACTGATGGGGCAAAAAAATGGCCGAAATCCTGTGATACCGGAAAGTGCTCGAAGTAATTTAATATTGAATTGGGCGCCAAGCCGCCTGTTTTGGAAGAAAAACACTATCAGGATGAGAGTAAAAGATGCCAGTAGACCAAACGCTCTCATGAGAGCTTGAGAAGTGAATAGATATTGGAAGGCAGTATTTGCTGTAGCTCTTTTTGCATCGCGGAAGAATGAAAGTGTTCCAAGACCTGCTCAGGTTAGATACCACACAATCCTAATTCCAAGGTAGTTGCTGATACCTCTCACTAGTATTCCCAGAAATACCTGGTGATTTTTCATTAATTGATTAGGCACCGTGATAAAAGAAGGGCATATCATACTGGAAGAAATGTTTCAATTATACTATTATAATCTAATGGCCGTTGGACAACCAATGCATTTCGCACTCCAGCAGTTTGCCCAATCGCAGTCGGGGTTCTGACGAATGCTTGCATGCCGCTAGAAAAACGTCTCCAAGTCCCGAAGCATTTCGTCGTTCCGCCGGAGACGTGACGAGGAAAGACATGATCAACTGCCCTACGACATCCGCAGTTTGACTCCGAGACCGCAAATAAGATAACCAATCCAACACAGATACCTTCAATTGTTCGCCATCGTGAAATACGGCTGATGTCACATTCCTGATGGTTTGATAGCGCCTGCTTCTGAATTCCGCAACGCCATGCTCCGCGTATTCGATGTATGTCGCGAGTTCGCTAAACACACAGCCTAGTGCCCATATATCAATGGGTTTACGAAGCCTCAATCCGGAACGATGCCACATTTCTGGTGGGCTATATATCCCACTGGTTGAGTCGCCGCCACGGACTTTGCATTCATCGTCGTCGTCGTTGTCACAGGCTGCTCCAAAATCAGCCAGCCTCAGTGTAAAATCCGGATCTTGAAATATCAATATATTGGAAGGTTTGATGTCGCCATGTGAGATATTTTTGTGATGTAGAAATTCCATCGCAGAAGCCAGGCCAGCCATTTGTAGCCACAAGCTGCGTTTTCGTAACAGGTGGTGCGCATGTTGTTGCGATATAGGGGTCGTCAGAAAAGTCTCGAGGTCCATGTCCGCCTTGTGAAATACAAGATGGAAGCGACTAGAATAGATAAATGAGGTTAGGAGTGAGACTATATGAACGTGCTTTGGTAGAATGGATAATAAGACACGGCGTTCGTTCTCGTAGCGTTGGTGCGCATGCTCTCCGGATCGGAGAATTTTGACTATATATACCCCTGAAGAACTAAGCTCGAAAGTTAGCAGTGTTTGTTATCATACGTTCTAGAAACCACATACGTAACCATAGAGTTCTCACTAACAAAGATTTCGACCGGATAAACATGGCTAGTGGTACCATGTGATGACTCTCCTGGACCCATTATTTGCAGTTCCTTACTGTTATGAGCCACTTTGATGTAGCCGTCCTGAAGACTTAGTCAGGTGTACTGTTCACGAAGCTTTGGGAGTGGAGTATTTACGCAGCTACTTCCTGAGACAGTCAGCGCGCCGGTCAACTGAATATATTCCCCCCAAGATTCACGGTGGCATAATGACATCAGCACCACATCATTAGTGCTTTTTGGGCTATCATCTATGGGGTTGATTGCCCTCTTCCCGCTTATAGAACCAGGAAAGGATTGGGCGTGGTCGTCGTCGATCCGTTCGTGAAGCCATGCTATTTCCGCCTGTATAGAAAATCAGATGTAGGATTCACCACAGATAAGGTGCAAGCAAACCTCTGACAAAGACCGAGGAATTGTGAGCATAGCAGAACTCTTTGGCAACCATGTTACCACTACATTCAACGTGTTTGGAACCCCGGGGGGTTAATACGTACGTCATGTAGCTTCATAGACCAATTGTTCAAAAACAACGAGTCAAGTAGTTCCACCATCTTGTACAGAATAATATAACGACGGGATAAGATTTGTAATACCATGATGCAAGAGTAGGAGCGATGCAAAATTATTGGTGATCTGTGGTTGAAGAGTCACGGAGAACTATTTAAACGGAAGGTATGGAATCAAGAAACCAAGTATCTATGAAAACCTTTATAGAAAGTGCCTAGGTTTACTCTACGTGTTGGTGGTAGGGAGTAACTAAAGTAATAATTTGGGCTGGTATGCAACGCAACGTCACTATCACACTTGTTGTGATTCAATCCCATGAACTATGGATTGTGCATCGGCGATCGTGCAGGTGCAGCAGCTGCGAAATCTACTCATATCCATGTCAGATTCACATCGCCGAGCTTTCTAATAGTAGAATCTAACCGTATCTAACGACACTGCGTGTGGCACGATCGCGTCTTGCCGGTTCTGTGCGCTTGCCTGCTTCGACAAGTGCGTCGGATGCCCCCCGCATAGAGTAACTACTCGGGTGCAACTGTATGCCAGTGGAAAGAACCCCGCAACCGCCGTAACACCCCCTCCTTCAGTGTCCCCTATCATGCACAGGCGACAGAAACTGGTAGCTGTACAGTCAAATATTACAAGGGTCAGAGCACAGCTCGTGATTCTGTGTAGCCCACGGTAGTAGTAGGTTAACAAATTTGTGGAGTTACGTGAGATTAGCCTAACGCAAACCTATAATGCCATAATACACAATCGGAACAGCCGAGGGGCTTTTAGGGCGTGGGGGCGTCCGTGCATAATGCATAAAAGCTGTATGCAACCTGCTCTCTCTGTCGCTAAGGGATTCCTAAAATAAGCTACGTCTCACATCTGCTGTCTTCAGAATATCAACAATTTGCAAAGGGCCTAACTCGAGAACCCACCATCTAGCACCAAAAATACATCATCAAATCCCAGTTTTAACGCCACAGCACACAACACCCCAACCATATACAGGGCTTCGTATCTTTTAGCCTGACTACCACTCGTAGCGATTATACCTACTTGTCGGATATCCTATCACGCATACCTTTCTCGTGCAAGGCTTAAGCTTGCTGTCTCACATTCAGAACTGCCAATCGTGAAAAGCGGGGTAACGTTTGTACCACAAACCTCGACAAGCTGAAAACCATTGAACGATAGCACATACGGAGATTTTCCTGCACCCAGCCAGCATATTTGTCACACAGTATTGGTTGCCGAACAACTGAGACACGGTTTCTGAACCGCTTTGTTTTTGAACAACACTGTGCTTTTTGGTGTATATGCAGGCGCGAATCAGTTCTATTCGTCTGGTTCCAAACTTTGCAGGATACTTAACCGGATATAAGCATCAAGGTCAATTAACGATTGGCATGCAACCTGCACGTAATGTGCTATGAAAGAACTGGTAACGAGTTCGATAAGCTTTAATGTGTTGTCATCTGGAAAGGCATCTGGAAAGGTTTTCAGCTTACGCGCACTGCTATTTCCCTCACTTCATCTAAATGTTATCCGTCGCGCACCGATATTCAATCTATTATCTCTCTGTTCGTCTCGTTCAGAGCATTTAGCATCTACAGTCGTTCGAAGCCACAAAGTAGCACCAAAATATAAACCTGTAAGTACCACCGTAATTGTTAAAGCTCGCGGCATCGATTCTCACTCTGCCTTTCAGAAACTCTTCGTGCAACTTCCTTGCATTGAGACATGGATCGTCGGTCGCTCGTGTTGTCAATACTTCTCGCCGTGTGTTTCCTTTCGGCCACGAATGCGCGGACTCTGGAGTACCGTCAGCAAACGACATCATCCTCAACGCAAAGTACAGGACAGGCTGAAACGTCCTGCGGCTTCAAAGGCACTCCCGATATGTACGGTTTGGGCATTCGTCTCGGCATTTATTTACAAACTTTGGCAGTGCTTTTAGCCGGAACGTTTGATAAAACTGGATCCATGATGGCCCTTAGCTTAGCAGGCAGCTTGTTTAAATTGTCGATGTTACTCGGTCTTTCAATCCTCACCGCTACACATACGGAATTCCAGGTTGTAGAGGCTGCTATTGTCATCGCTTTCACTCTGTGCACACACGAAACGATAAATATTGAGCATAAATCCACCAAGAGTCGCTGGAAGTACCTTCCTATTATGGTCCATTCAGCGAACATTGCCATTGGTTCTTACTCGATTTGGTTCTGGTTTCGAGGTTAGTGGATCCAAACCTACTACTAACTAAATTCGCTGTGAGTTGACTAAATGTATTGTAAAGGGATTGATCAATTGGCGCATTCAATTTGCCCCAGCTACGGATTCTTTTTCAGTCGTGTTACTTTCCTCGGTTGGTTTAGAACATTCGGAAAAGTATTTTCCATCTTGCAGTTCCTAGTACTGCTTCTGTTGCTAGTATTGGTCAACAGCAAGATTAACTTGAAATGCGATGGCATTGAACCTGGAATGCTCCGCAATATTGCAAAGGTCGCAAGCAAAATAGTCCCGTGGTTATGGAGTATTTGTTGCATATTGGCAATTGAACTGATGATTAGATGGAACCATATTGGCGAAGTCAATAGCATTTCCAATGTTGGGCAGGCGATACCTTTTTTGGTTGGATTTGGGAGTGTGGTAACAGTTATCATTGAATGGACGGAAGAGCATGACTCTCCTCGGAATGAATTGCTTCAGGTTTTTGTGGTAGGGTTTATCACGTTGATCACGCTAGCTGGACCTGTCGTTGCGATAATCCTTGTGGGAGCCATCGTGATAGCTATTGTGGGAGCGATAGCCTATGTATTGGCTAGGCCATAGTTTTTGGAACATAGTGTCAGTGATTATTGAATAAGTTTCAGTTTGCAATTGTGCTGTATTCGGATTGAAAAAGTCTGTTCCGTCTGTCCCAAAAGGCTCCCCCATTATAGTCTCGTGACGGCTTATGGCAGGCTCGAAAAACCCATTAGTAGAGAAAGGTTAAGCTTAGGTTAAGAGAATTTGGGCGGAAACACCTAAGGTTAGACCCCTGCAAGCCACTAAATGTGCGTGCCAAATGGGCGACTCCAAACACCCAGTATGCTCAACCTATCAGTCCGGTCAGATATGGGCTTCGACTGCATTTGCAAAATTTAGTTAGGGGGAAAGAGTATGAGCTTTGGGAGTTTTTGGGGACCAGCGGGGATGCAGATGAATGGAAAGGTAAAACAATTCTGAAGCACATACTCAACACATGCGTCGTCTCTCTTCCATTTGGGTGTACTACTCGATGCTTATATGGCAAATGAGGAAATCGTCGGCCGCTGCTCAGTACCCAAATCAAAAACTCTGCTACAAACCTGCCCTCTGTGAGTGAGAGGCGATAATAACTATAACACCCAACATGAGTTGGCAACCTTCCACTATTATGAATTCAACTCTTAATCGAATGACGTGATGGTGTCGGCGCAAGAAGCAATCAATTGTCCGGCAGGGTTAGAGAGCTAGCAGGGGTGGGGATGTCTCGCGGGAGCACAAGGCCGAGCATGACGCTGGGGGATCCGATACGGCTGCTATGTGGACTACGAATGGAGATTGGGAGGATCTAGAACTGGACGGTCTTGGGGTTGGGGGTTGGGGCGGACTTGGAGCTGTAACCTAGATGGAGACTACTGGTGGGTCAGCAACTTTATTCATTCGACACCGACCGATTGATGCGATGGCGGCGCAAGAAGCACAGCATGGTCCGGGCCGGGTCAGGGAGTCCAGCCACGGGGGTGCAGTCTTGTGGGAACATGAAGCCGAGCATGACGCTTGGGGATGCGGCTGCTGAGCGGAGTGTGGGAGGATCTTAGAGTTTGATGGATTTTGGAGATTGGGAAGGCACTGGAGCGTTTTTACATCCCAGGGAACGTGCTTTTTTGGGCAGGCGGGAGGATGTTGTTGTTGTTGTTGTTTATTCATACTGTATTTACTCTAGCTAGAGTATGACAGGACCCTTATCACCTCCGCCTCCGGGCGAGCCGGTTAGATGGCGGAGCTCCCACCTACTACTCTTCATCCCCGCGGACAAAAGAAATGATATGGGCGGGAGGATGTAAGGAGTACGATCAGTGCACGTCAGCCACTAATCATTTTGTATATATACCTCGGTCAGCCCCTGAGAATAGACTTTACGCACGCTGCACCTTACACTGACCTACATACGCCGGTGATAGCCGTTCTACTCATGGATACGTATGAGAAGTTCCAAGTGAACCCGGTAGTCTCCACCACCCTTAATAGTTGCTTGACGTTGTAGGCAGAGAGATACGACCCCACCGCGAAAGAACGCAATGTTGGCTGAAATTTGTATTCCGCAGCACCGCATAGGGGCTTCTTATTCACTACCCTCGACACGGCCGTTGCTCCCACTCATCCCCCGCATCTGCCGCCACCACCGCCGCTGTTACGTCCGCTACGGCCTCGGCCTCCCTTATCTCCCAATATACGTCATAGCTGTTCTAAACCCAGTATCCGCCTATGCTGTGGTACGACGGCATTCGTTGGCGCCTGTCGACCGTCCCCACTCGGCCTGCGAAGAGCACCCCTAAAACGTCAGCGAGTTTAGGCAGTGCACTGTCAATGAGCTTCGACCACAGGAGCCGCCACTATCGATTCGACTCACCAATGTGGCGAAGCAGAGTATACGGTGCAAGTCCAATCCAGCCAATTCGAGAGTGGCGTTCCAGCTATGAGGACAGCAAGATTCGGTTCGGAGTTAGATCGGCTTCTGGATGGGGAGAACACTGGGAGCCGCTGACGCATCTCACTGGGTTCGAAGAGACAGCGCGGGAATATTCGGCGGCACTCAACGGCGAGCCTCAATAAACTCACCCCGAATGACCTAACTACGCCCGGCGGACTTCTCGGTAGTGGCGATGACGCAACCGCAGGCGGCCGGAAATTAATGGATTACCACCATCACTACGGCTTACAGGCTCTAGATGCGGCTCCTTGTGCGCCTGGAACTGCAATTACAGGGTCAGCCAAACCTTGTGTCCCTACTTGCCTACTCTACTCTACAATCAGATCGGTGTTTCCTATACGGTGTGGTTTAATCCGGTTGTTTGTGCAGCATACCCTTGCATATGTAGGCGCTGGCAAGATCGGGGACCTGTGATTCGCCTGTTTTTTGCTGCACTTCACCGTTTGGCAAGGTTAAGTGTTGAAGACGACGAATCGGAGCTGTTGAATTGTTGTAACATGCAACCACCTTGTATGTACTAGTACATGCAACAAAAAAACCTAGATATCTTCGCGCATGTCTCATGAGCGTGATAAGTATTTATGTACGTAAGAAAATTAGCTTTGCAGATTGCTGCTTATCGGCAATTTCCAGCTAGTAACATCAGGATACAAATGGCTTATTGTAATGTATGCAAGTCCTGAACAGCAAGACACCATGCGCACAAGATCTACCTCCCATCACATTCTAAATTTTGAGATGTTTGTATCCGACTCTTCTATATGTTAAATTACATCTGTCAAAAGACTACCAATTATTTCTTTGCGGTCGTAGAGCTAACCCTGCAACACGGTCACACGTTCATGACAAAAGTGGGTGGGACAGTTGCGATTGGAGCATTGCAGCATGCATGAATGTATGCACGGAATGCCCAATAATCAGAATCCACATGTCTGAGCAACCCCACTGTTCTGTAGAAGAATAGAATTAATAACCCTTACCTTCTCTAAAACATCTACTAAATACTTTGCACACACAAACACGCGAACCGCAGCCTACCTTTTGATTTTGACTTTATTCATCGACCTTCTTCGGCTGTATCACAAGATGTCTTCTTCGGGACAACGACGAAGGAGAGACAAGCAACGGAATCAGCGAGGGCGTACGCAGCCGTATCCGCTGCGGAACGAGCAGCGACACGTTCAGGGGGATGGTGCATCGCGTGTGAATGTTGGAATTACCTTACTGATACTGTCAAGAACTGAACGGTGGCTAACGATGATATGCATAGCCGTTACGAGAGAGAGACGGTATTTTCCCTCCCGAACCTACACCGTCCACCAAAGACTACAGCATTCAGTTAGGCGCCTCACACAATACCTCCGGTGGGCGGATCATCGATCACACAGCCCGCAGCCTCAACACCGTTGCGCGACACAATACAGTCAGCAGTGGGAACACAACAATCACCAACAGCAACAATGTTGAAGACAACGCTCGTACCTTCAACGATAGCAACTTCAATGAATTCGATCGTTCAACATTCAATGGACCCGTAAATTTTGGTGTGTCAATCTGTTCTGTTCTGCGATGTGGAAACACTTTTGGCTAACACCTCTGATTAGCGGAAAACATTTATCACTCCCCGCAACCTGGACCTCCGATACCCGCTCCAACTCACAGAGACATGGAAAAATTAGGTAGTTAATCTTGTTGAAGATATATTATGATACTCATAACTGACCACACCGGCTCCAGTTCAAACAATTGATTGGGCCACTCTCTCACGCCAGTTGTCTGTCGTCGACCAAGACGAGAACCGATTCAAGATCTCACCATTTGACCGGAACGAGCCGGAGAATTTTTGGATCTCCAAAAACATTGACTTTACACAATGGGAATCGGCCAACGACTCACGAGCACTATTTCTATCTGCGCCCCCTGGCCACGGGACGACCGAAGTTTGCTCGCACATCATCGACCTTGTTAAGGAGAAGGCCGCATTACAGACAAACAGCTCTGTTATGTACTTTTTCAGTTCAACTGCAACAGAAGCTAGGTGTTCGACCGTCTTCACCCATACACTACTCCATCAGATTGTCTGCTGTTCAAGTATTGAAAAGGCCGACTCTATTGCAGCTACTTTCCTCGACACACTTCTATCCAGACATTTGCAGCGGCACACGCAGGTTTTCACGGAGGACGATCAAGTCAATACAACAATACAGAAGATTCTAAACGCCCCGAAATACGAGCTTGTCGAAGCTTTAGTGGAAGCAATCAAGACAGGAGGAATTGAAGAGTTGTACATAATCGTCGATGGCTTGTCAGAGGATATTGCCCGCTTAGTGGTTAAGCATGGTATGCGAGCAATACGAAAACTGAAAACCTTGTTTACAATCAATGAATCCCCAAGATACAGAGATATGCTGGACAGAATAACGTATATTGAATATGACAAGGAGCGAAAGGGTTTGAATATCCGCCATTCTGTAGCATAGATTCTCGCTAATTCATTCAGAGTGTCTTCGTTCTCTTCACCATGACAACACACGCTATGACAAAATTTCGGAAGAGCATCACGGTTCGCTGGAGTGGCTCTGGAATCATCCACAATA
>WHVE01000265.1:0-157262 GCA_015178995.1 Trichophaea hybrida
AAATTTGGACAGTTTCACAATTTGGAGTCAACCTGGACTGTACTTTCTGGTTTGATTTAACGAGTATTCCAAACCATTCATTTGCAAACAGTTCAATTCCAATCTGAACTCAAACTGGAGACTCCAACTTTAAACTGTTATGAATACTACTTATATGCAGTATTTCATTTCTAAATATAAATTATAATTGAGAATAATTTCTAAAGAGTAATAGATGCAATCTGCTTAACTTTGTTGGATATTGATAGCTTTTATTTTCAAGGTCCAAAAAAACATAGGGTATTGCCAAGCCAATCACAAAAACTTTTATTTATGGGCTGTATTCTCCTGTTCATGCTATATTTATAGTTATTTTGCCTATATTCAGCTAGTGCTCCAGCACATTGCCTGCTTCTGGAAACAATATTGATATCTTTGTTATGTGTGTGACACAGGTAGTTCAGTGTTCTAGAATCCTTTCCATTGCGGTGAAGAATAGGAGAGGCCAGAAATAGGCAGTATTTGACACTTGATACTTGTGCCTGAATTTGAGTGACTGGGACCGGCTGAACTCTACTCTTTGAATGTGTGTAGTCATCTGATGTAGACTTGGCGGTGCTGAAGTACTGATCTTAGTATGTACTATATACACCTTAAGTAGTTAGAGCGCCAGTTTAGTCTTATCGTGCTAAACACGAGGTTGGCTCGTGGCAGCAAGGGGTTGATCGGTTAGAAGCTCCGCATACCGTAGTGCATATGCTCCTACCCAAACTCCACTCCTTAAGTTACATCCTCGAGTGGACGAATGGTCTGTATTTGAAGATTTCTCTCGTCCGTCATACACCATTTCTTAAGTGGGGGTACTTTATGAACAAGACGAAGTATGCCCTCTTATAAGTTCTTAGTAGGCAATGGGTATGAACTATTTCGCGCATTCTTTGATTAACAAGTACGGGTAAGAGTAGATATCCGTGCCGGAGGAGGTGAGATGCGAGTACAAACACGTCGCCGGAATGAGTCCACTTCCATCGCTAAACAGAGGTCCACTTTTTAATGTCGAAAAAACATCGTCGCTTAGGGCTTTATTACTAGTTCTTTGTGAATTTTTTATCTCCAAATTTATTGCACCTTTATTTTTTAATAAATTGAATATAAATGGTGGTAATAATAATAATTAGTACAAGCTCCCTTCTCTCCTCCCCATCAACACTGAAAGCTTCCTCCTTTCGATCGCCACGATCACGCATTCTCCGAACGAACTCCGAAAACCAAACAGTATTGTTCTTTTCACCATCAGCCCCAGTAGTTTCCACGTCGCTCGGCTTCCTCGCTCCGTCGCTCACCTATCCCTCGTTTTTGGGCCTTTAGGGCTGGTCGATCCTCGAGTACTCGGTTACAGACTTTCGCATCCAATAGCTATTCAACCAGGACTAAGTCTCAATTACTCCTTCATTCTGGCTCCGTCAACCTCTATTTTACCCAAACTTCAATATGGGGAACTCGAACGGAAAGCCTGTAGTTTTTACCGATGAAGGTTCGCTTGTCTTCTTTTCAGTGCCTTGTTTCCAGTTTCGGCCTGCATGAGACTATCGCGAACGATGGTTACGCCTTTATGTCTATTGTTGCTGACCTCGCGTCTCTAGTCAACCTGAATCACTTTCGATTGCTGCGAGTCGTTGGAAAAGGCGCCTTCGGCAAAGTTCGGATCGTAGAAAGAAAGGATACCGGCTTAACGTTCGCATTGAAATACATCAGAAAGGATGAGGGTAGGTCGCGGAACAGCATTCCAGTTACGAGAGAAACAATATGAGCTAGACCATTACTGAGCAATTATGTAGTCGTTCGATCGGAAAGCGTGCGGAACATCATTCGAGAACGTCGCATGTTGGAACAGCTCAATCATCCATTTCTATGCAATCTCCGATATAGCTTCCAAGATATTGAGTATCTGTATGTTTTGCGAACGTGTGGAGTTAGGCAGAGGGTCTTCGTTTGTTTATTAACTGTATTATAGGTACTTAGTCGTCGACTTGATGAACGGTGGGGACCTACGGTTCCATATCTCGCGGAAAACTTTCACCGAGGACGCCATCAGGTTTTGGATGTCTGAGCTAGCGTGCGCGCTGGTGTATATACATGACCGAGGAATTGTGCATCGGGACGTCAAGCCAGATAATATTCTCCTTGACAGCGAAGGCCATGTTCATCTTGCCGACTTTGTATGTTTTGGGCGACGCTGACGACGCTTTGATTTTTTATTTTGAGGCTGACTGCCTGTATAGAACGTAGCTTCAGAACTTCACGCTGATCGGCCATTGACAAGCAAATCGGGTACACTTGCATATTTGGCTCCCGAGGTTTATGCTGGAGGGGGATATGGTACCATGGTTGACTGGTGGTCCCTTGGAGTTGTGTTTTACGAGTGTATATATGGAAAGGTGAAGATGCCTGCCCCTACAATTCCGATATCTACTGACCCCATCAATAGCGACCGTTTGTCTCCGACACCCATGAATCTTTAGGAAAAGAGATTATGAAATCTAGTCCAAGGTGGCCGGTTACAAACCCACCAGTATCGACGAGGTGTATGGATGCGATACGGAAATTGCTAACCCCAGATACAAGCGTAAGGTTGGGAGCGGCCGGGTTCAGAACATTCACGGAGCACCCCTTCTTCGTCGAGATCGATTTCGAGGCACTTGAGAGGAAAGAAATCCCTCCGGTCTTCGTACCATCGAGCGAGAAGACAAATTTCGATGCCACTTATGATTTAGAAGAACTCTTATTGGAAGAAGCACCTCTTGAGGCTCGAGCGCGGAGACAAAAGCCCAGAGAGCGGCTAAAGGATGACGCAACAGCGCAAGAAATTCGTGAGGAAGAACTACATAAGATGATCGAGACTCTTTTTGAGCCATTTGACTATACCACCGTTGCGTACGACAAGTTGATTTCTGGGTGTAATTGGAGCAATTGCTAACTTGTGCTCAGCTACACTGGAACTGCCGATTCCGTCGTGACATCCGTACCACCACCACCAGATTGTGTCAGACCAACATTCAATCCTTCTCGAGCCGGGACGCTAGACCACACGAGTGCAATTTCGATGAGTGCTACCCAAAAGTCTGGAAAATCCATCAGTTCCCCTCAGTCTGGGTCCCCACCGATCGAATTAGAACATGAAGCACTTCAAGGCGATGGCAGAATACCACGACTTACACACACCAACAGCGCCGGAGATCCAGTTCGGTATGCTGCAAGAGGAGGTACCGGCATGAGAAATGAATCTATGGGTGGAGGGGTACAAATGGTTTTGGATGAAGCGGGGTCGTGGACTTCCTTGGCTGACAAGTCGTCCACCATACCTTCAAAGAGCAAACCTTCGGGAATGCTAGGGTTCATGAAGCGGAAGGGGAGGGCGTCCAGTCCCAAACCACAGGAACGTGGAGTGTTAGGCCGAGAAGGTGCACGCGTTATAATCGCGTAAAAGCGAACACAGGCAACAATACTAGAGCTGACATCATTATTATGAAATTTCCTTTTGTTTGGTCATCTAAGTGCTGTTAACGATGGATTTCCCATTTAATTTTGCGGTACTTAGCGGGAGGGTTGAAATATTCTAGTGTCATGACGATATTTGAGATGAATCAGGACAAGGTGGCATGAAGCGGGGGTAATGCCCTGGCGGTTATACTATATCTAGACGGGTCACGGAGTTTATCGTTTTTATTTTCCTCGGTGCTTTGCATCACGCAGCAGGACCATTTATTTTTGCTCACGCTTCTACGAATCAGATGTCGTATGCTGATCTCTTCTTTTTCTTCCATCCAGCAGCTGTTTATCATGTATGGGGTGTTTGTGTATTTGCATTTATGGAACGGACTCATTCTACTAAGTGCTTGAGTACATAAGTAGGTAAGTGGATAAACGTTCATGACAGATGAGATCCCTATGAGCGTCTGAAAATGTTGGATTTTATTGGTTTACGGGCCCCAAATGACAGATCGAAAGGTAAACGACCATGGTTGCAGACGAGTGATATTTAGCGCAAGATAGGATGAAAGTCAATGACCTGCAGCTGATGTGCTGGCGATAGATGTCAAGATTTGAACCATCATGTGCAGTCATAATTCAAGCAATCTTTCCAATCTTTTGCAAGATGTAGCCTACTCTTGCTGTTGACAAGTCAAATCTACAACCTAGACTATTTGCCGCAAAAATCGCTGTGGTGAACGATGTTCACCTTATTACTGTGAACTAATTTTGGGGAGCGAGCGAAGAAGAGGACGGAGGAATATGGTTGATAATTGTGGCAGAAACATGATCAGGACATACCGTATCATGACGAGATGACGATATTCCCAAGTTAGTGGACTAACCGCAAATTGCGTTTGATACAACAACCAGTGACTGGTGACAAGCATACTGATACCAACGGAGATCTACCAACGGAGATCATAATTCCTGTTAAACTAAATGGTTCTCGAGTTGTCCTTATTGTCTATATACGTGGAGAATGACTTCTCTTATATACGGTGCCATGAGGTCATGCCGAGGCGTGGACGCCATGATGCCCTACGCCTTCATGATGCCATAAGCACCACCATCAGATGTGGCCGCATGGCCACACCGTCATGGCGATGACGTGGGCCAATTAGTATATAGTAACAATTCCCATCTGAAGAATATTGAGTGATGATACATGACATAGATGAAACCCACTTTCCTAACCACGAACTCTCACTCGAAATTATCATGAATCTTGGCCACACAAAAAGCTTGTGATTCCTGATAATATGATATGTGATAAATATGACACTGCTCTCGTTCCCAGAATTTTTCGTCCGCAAGCTCCACATAAAAGCATGCGAAGTCAGCTGACAGATTGATGAGCGCCAAAGGTCACCTCGCAGCTCAAACAAATGATCTGTTTAAAACTATCTTCGAGTTAAAATGAGGCAGTTACTTCAGTCTTGGGCGCGCCCTCAGGTTAGATAGTCCTTCACACGTTCCAGCTCCCGAAACTACGGGAGGCTGGGACTCTTTAGTACCTTCATACATAAGCGCTTCGATATTGACCCAAGCAGGGTTACCAGGGTTAGATCCTTGATGTCATTGGATTTCCCCTCGTCACCATGGGAACCAGGAACGCCAAAACAACCGCCAGCTTTTGGTTCCTTGATTTCGTGGCATTCACTTGCTCGGCGGCTTGGGGACTGGAACAAATTCCCCCAACAAGGCGCCCTTTGAACTTCCTCTGGTATCCCTCTCTCTTTCTCCCAGCTTCGCTCCTTGCACTTACGGGTTCATATAGTCGCGTTGTGTCGTTCGTTGTCTAGTTGATCTCTCCACCTCACTATTCTTCTACGACGTCAATCGTGAATGCCATACTCCATTCAATTCAAGCCCAGAGTTCAGGTATCTGCACAAGCTTCCTCTCTTTCAGTCAGCGAGTGTCTTCGACAATCGCTTACGGTATAGCTTAATAAACCCCTCGTTATTCTGTGCGCAATCACGCCCATTGGTCACCAGAGAAGCCAGGGCAGGTTATAGTGATGGCTCCATACGCAGTTTCCGGCGGCAGAGTGAAACGTCCGAGAGACACACGTCCAACGGACCAGCAAAGCCGACGACGACGAAGCACTCATGGCTCAAGGGATCCGTCGCGCCACAAAAAGTCCTCCGATAGCCCTGACAAGAGTACCGACTCGAGCCTAAGAGATCCCCAGACATCGCGCAAGCAAAAATATGAGCCACTGAGGCCAACAATCAGAGCTGTTCCTCCAGAGGGGCGAAGGAAAAGCACCCGTGTGGTTAGAGATGCTGACAGCGCTGCTGCTGCTGCCGCCCTGGATGGTGGTGGAGATACCCCAGATTCACGATTGATGGGTGGTGAAAGGCTGGTGAAAGATATGACGAGGAAAAAGAGCAAATCTGCCGCGGCTACTGCGGCTGGAGATGCAACGGCTGCGTCTCATCGACATCATTGGTCGCATATGAGTCGCAGTGGTAATGGGAATCGAGACGAGGACAGATCTAAGGGGAAACGCCCATATCCCACCGACTCGGATGAGTTAGAGAGTCCCCCAAATAAAAGGCGTTGCGGCAAATGCTTCTGTACGTTTCGAACAGGTTGATTCTAGCCAGAACAAAATTGACCAATTAGTGTAGGGATTCTAGGCGCAATAACACTTCTTCTGATGATCATCCTAATTCCCGTTGGAGTTCTGGTTGTTGGGAAGGAGAAAAAGAGTACTGTTGCAGCATCGTCTGGCCAAGGTAAGTATGGGGAACAGAGCAAATTGCCCGAGCAATCAACCATTCCGGTAGGACTCCCAGGATAGCTCTCATTCAGACTATACTGATATCTCTAGTCTGAGTACAAAAACACATATCTAGACCCCTATACATGGCTTGATACCAAGGACTTCAATTTGACGTTCACCAGTAAGATGGTCGGAGGGCTCTCAGTCATGGGCCTGTTTGACGAGTACGATGACTCTGTACAGGCCAACAGTAACGTGCCTCCCTTAAACCAAGGATTCGACTACGGAAAGACCCCTATTCGCGGTGTCAACGTTGGTGGTTGGCTTATCATCGAGCCTTTCATCACACCGTCATACTTCAAAGCCTTTGATTCCAAGTTAGGAGTTGTCGATGAATATACTATGAGCGCCGAGCTTGGACCAATAAGTGCGAAGGTTACGATCGAGAAACATTACAAGGAGTTTGTGACGGAGGATACGTTCAAGGAAATCCGTGACGCTGGTTTGGATCATGTTCGGATCCCGTTTGGATACTGGGCTGTGAAGACATATGACAACGACTCATACGTACCAAACGTATCATGGAGATATTTGCTTCGAGCAATTGAATGGGCTCGTAAGTATGGTCTTAGGGTGAAGCTAGATCTCCACAGTGTTCCAGGTGGAGCGAATGGGTGGAATCACAGTGGTAGACTCGGACCGATTGGATGGCTCAATGGGCCAAACGGGGACGAGAACGGGAAAAGTTCGCTCGAAATTCATGCTCAGCTTGCGGAATTCTTTTCGCAACCCCGTTACCAGAATATCATCACTATGTATGGTCTTGTCAACGAACCGAGAATGACCGAACTTAAAGTAGACAGAGTTCTCAAATGGACCTCGGATGCCTATACGGTTGTTCGGGACAAGGGCTATAAAGGGAAAATCATATTCGGTGACGGTTTCCGAGGCTTATCAACTTGGAAGGGCGCATTCTCGGGACTCGATGGAATGCTATTGGACGTCCATCAGTACGTCATTTTCAACACTCAGCAAATTTCCCTCACTCATAGCGGCAAGATCGAGTTTGCATGCAATACTTGGGGCCCTCAGATGATTGCCAGCATGGATAAGACAACCGGGTGCGTGATTTTCTCGTTGCGCTGTTCAAAACTTCTCCTGACTGCGTTGAATAGATTCGGGCCAACCATCGTGGGAGAATGGGGACAGGCCGATACGGACTGCACTGAATATTTAAATAATGTAGGTACCGCTGTTGTCTGAGGCTGGTGCGGGATAGCTACTGACGTGCGTGTCAAGGTTGGTGTTGGTTCACGTTGGGAGGGGACAATGAACGCCACTCCGGCGAATGGCCAAGTTCTGACTCCATGCTGTCCAGGTGGAAAGGATTGTAGCTGTAAAATGCCGAATGGGGATCCCAAGGACTATACGGCCGAATATAGGAGATTCCTCAAGATGTTTGCGGAAGGTACGTTTTTGTAGCTCCTTTATGTGCCTGGTGCTGACCATAGACTTATCAGCTCAAATGCATGCATTCGAAGAAGGATGGGGATGGCTTTACTGGACCTGGGATACCGAAAGCTCGACACAGTGGTCATACAAAAAAAGCCTTGTGGCTGGAATCATCCCGGATAAGGCGTACAGCCGCGAATTCAATTGCGAGCTAGACAAGATTCCAGACTTCAAAGCCCTTGGTCTCACAGAGGGTAATTAATAATCGTCTTAGAATTGATATTTGCTTTTCTGCGTTATTCGGCCGGGAGGAGTTTGGAGAATTTGCTTACGAAGAAATGAATTAATCGGCAACGACGACAATGACAATGACGAAGATTAGGAGAAGAACGATAGCACGATGGGACGAATTCATGATCACGTTTGTCTGCCCTTTTTATGCTGGTTGGAATTTCTTCCGTGCATTGCTTTTTTTCGCGCTCTCGATCGGTTCTATTGGTGGGAATGTACTCTTTACCGAAAATTGGAGAAGCGCAGGGACATGGGTTCCAATTAAACGAACCCCAGATTTCCGGAACACTGTCGCCCTTTGGTCAACGGTTATTCCGCACCGTTGCTATACTCAGTCCGAGCAAGGTCTATTGGCAAGTTCATTTTTTCAAGTCCCTGGCTTTCTTTTTTTCTTCCCTTTTTTTTTTGTTTGCTGTATTTTGTAAGAAGCTATTTTGTAACATATGCATCGTAGATACCCCTTGCGAGAGTTGACAGGTCGACTGTCAGATATGTCTTGTATAAAGTAAATATGTATAGAATGAAATGTGTGCATCACCAAGAGGCACGAATGTGATCTGGGTGCAGGCAAATCGCAGAATGCAACGTCTTGATGCTTGTGCTGTGAGTCGACGTTGCCTGCATGTGAAAAATGGGACTCTTCGTTTAGGAACCAAGATGCGGGTCTTCAGCACAAGATCATTCGGTACCATTTTGGTGCAGCTGGAAAGCACTTATTAAACGGGCAGTGGGTAGCACTGCGAGTAAAAGACTCATTTATTGACCGATGTGATGTAGAGCAACGTAAGATCGATCTATTTGGATCCATGCGTTTTTGATCTGTGCCTAAGCATGCAATATGCGCGTTTTTTTTTTGTCTGTACTCTGCTGCTGCCGCTGCTGAGCCTCGCTCCCTCCCCACCCTGATCGCGATTCGCGAAACGACAATGATCATATTGACGCACCCCCCTCCCCTCACCTCTCAATATCGTGGGATCTGCAACTGGCACCCCCCACCCGTTCGCCAGAGTTCGTCAAGATTCTCAGATCCAGGCAGGCAGACAGGCAGGCAGGCAGACAGGGGGGCTCTTCGGGTTGTTTTCGTCTCTTTTTTGGGCGGGGACCATGTCGAGGAGGACGCTCGCAATCGCAGACCCGATATCTCCCGGAAGAATCAGCCGACAGTGGCTCGGTATGGCCAGTGGTCCGGTGGCGTGTGGTGGTCCAGTGGCGTGCGAAACAGCTGTTGCGTCGTCGACGTTAATCCGGGTTCTTCCGAGCACAGCCAATGGAATGCAGCGAATGGACCGTAGCAGAGGAGCTCAGAACGGCCACCAGCTGCATCTGCATTTTGGGCGCAAGGAGCATCTCGCCCGGTCGGCTGTGAGCCTGTCACTAGGGGAAGCGACAGTGGCAAGCATCACAACCTTGAAAGCCAGGACCACCCGAGCGCTTGACCAGCATCGGAACCAAACGTCCGCAACCTGCATCAGCCTCCCCAGGATCTTCGCTTTGGGACATTCTGCGCCATTACTTTCCGAACTCCCAGTCGTGTGCGTTCGATATCCCCCGAGGAAGCCACTCAGTCTTCCGACCAACACGAAAATGTCTTCCGACAACGCTGGAGCTTCAAACGGTATAAAGATGTCTGCAGCCCCCGTACCAATCGATTCTTTGAAGCAATCATCTGCCTCTTTGAAGCAATCACCACCACTGACTCTTTCTAGCTTTGTCTCTACTCAAGCTCAACGGCCTTCTCAATTCTTCAGTCGACCCGTCTATAACACTGGAACTGCCACCGGAACTACCACTCCTACCCTCAACGCCAAAAGAACAATGGTTTCCATCACTCCCCATTCTGTGAACCGCACATCTCTTCACCCTCACGGTGTCCAGTACGTCTTCTCCGCCTCCCTCCTCCTTCCTCTTGCGTTGAGCTTGCTCGAGCTTCACTTTAGCTTTGGTGCGGTACTGACGTCACTACCTCATAGGCCACGTGAACACACCGAGATTGAAGAAGAGCTTCATGACAAGGCAAACATCGACTACGACCGTGTAGCAATTGTTCGCATACCTTCTCTACGCCACTCTCGAGTTTCCCCCACTAACCTCGGTCAATAGATTCAACATCCGTCGGTTGCCGCCCTCTACGAGGATGCTTTGGTGTACGAGACTGGTACCGCAATTACGTCGTCTGGTGCTCTTACCGCCTACTCTGGTGCCAAAACCGGACGTTCACCCCAAGACAAGCGGATTGTGTACGAGGCATCCTCCCAAGATGACATTTGGTGGGGTCCCGTCAACAAGCCCATGAGTCCCGAGGTAAGTAGCGCCTAGACTCGGATAAACGGTGGTCACGTGCTCATGACGTCTGATAGGTTTGGCGCATTAACCGAGAACGAGCCGTGGACTACCTGAACACAAGGAATCGGATCTACGTCGTCGATGGATTTGCCGGATGGGACGAGCGCTACCGCATCAACGTTCGTGTCGTGTGCGCTCGTGCTTACCATGCTTTGTTCATGCGGAACATGCTCATCCGCCCCAAGCCTGAGGAGCTTGTTCACTTTGAGCCTGATTACACAATCTACAATGCCGGTTCATGTGAGTTGGAATTGTCGTGACATAATTACATTTAAAACATTTTGCTGATCTTTACGGTACAGTCCCTGCAAACAGGTTTACTACTGGTATGACTTCGTCCACTTCCGTGGCTATCAACTTTGCCGAGAAGGAGATGGTTATCCTTGGTACCGAGTACGCAGGCGAGATGAAGAAGGGTGTCTTCACCGTTCTCTTCTACGAGATGCCTGTCAAGCACAACGTGCTTACCCTCCACTCTTCAGCCAACCAGGGCAAGAACGACGATGTTACAGTGTTCTTCGGTCTCTCTGGCACTGGAAAAACTACCCTCTCTGCCGATCCCAACCGTGCTTTGATCGGTGATGATGAGCACTGCTGGACCGATACTGGTATCTTCAACATTGAGGGAGGATGTTACGCCAAGTGCGTTGGCTTGTCTGCCGAGAAGGAACCTGATATTTACAATGCCATCCGCTTCGGATCCGTTTTGGAGAACGTTGTGTTCAACCCTGAGACCCGTGAGGTCGACTACGACGACGTCACACTGACTGAGAACACACGTTGCGCATACCCCATCGAGTACATCCCCAACGTTAAGATTCCTTGCATCACCGACCATCACCCCAAGAACTTGGTCCTTCTCACTTGCGATGCTTCCGGTATCCTCCCACCGGTGTCCAAGCTCACCCCGGAGACGGTTAGTTACCACTTTATTTCCGGTTATACTTCCAAGATGAGCGGAACCGAAGATGGTGTTACCGAGCCCACTGCCACCTTCTCAGCATGCTTTGGCCAGCCCTTCTTGGCACTGCACCCCATGAGATACGCGAAGATGCTCGCGGAGAAGATCCAGGGCCATGGAGCCAACGCCTGGTTGATTAACACTGGTTGGACCGGTCAGTCCCAGCCGTCCGGCGGCAAGCGATGCCCGTTGAAGTACACTCGTGCCATCCTCGATGCCATCCACAGCGGTGAGCTCGCCCAGGCTGAGTACGAGAACTACCCCATCTTCAACTTGGCCATTCCCACAAGCTGCCCTGGTGTTCCCAGCCAGATCTTGAACCCGAGAGGTGTCTGGAAGGCTGGTGAGGACAACTATCTCCAGGAGGCTACCCGGTTGGGTAAGAAATTCCAGGAGAACTTTTTGAAGTACCAGGACGGCGTGACTAAGGAGGTCATCGCTGCCGGACCCCAGGTCTAAAACTGTTGGGTCGGCTTAAAAAGGTGCTCGTGTGTTAAATTTCCTTTTGGTTTTACATGGGTTTTATTCATTGGCAAGGCGTCTAGAGTGTTGCCGTTGGCACATAGGTATACTGGGTTGGAATTGAGGGAGTGGGGAGGGAAGGGTGTGGATTGTGGTGGCTGACTAGCTGGATTGGGTTTCTTTTTTTTGCAGGGCTTTGGCTTTTTTTCCTAGCGATTTGTGTTTTTAGCACCTCTTTCTGTTCATATTGCATTTGTACATTGTATAATTGTTTCCTTTTACTCGTGCCCAAAGAGCCCGTGAACTGTGAATAAGTTTTTGGGTGTTTATGTGTAGTTGACAAATTTAAGAGTTTTTGTTCGCTATACAATGTCACAGTGAAACTGGGCAACAGCAGCATGCACAAACACAGTCATGCCGAAGCAAGTTTGGAACGCTTATCCGAGGTTAGACTATCAACTAAGTTGTATGGTAGAACAGCTGGAGAATATCCGTGGAATGTAGACGGGAGGTGGCATGCAGAAGTTGTGGAATGTGGACGAAGCCCAGGTATCAAAATCAAGCACATGAAAATAAGGGTGGGGGGAAGGTGGGGAGGTGGGGAAGGGGGGAGGGGGGTTTCCCTATCATTGCTCTCGTGCCCAGACTTTTTTCTCAAGCTCACGAAAGAAAACACGGATGGCAGAAATTTTTTGTTTCTATGGGATTCTTTTTTAGCCGAGCTTTCGGGGACTAGGCTCTGCCTTTGTTTGACAGCGGTTGCTGCGGTAGATACCAGGAAACGGGATCATGATCATTGGCGATTTCTCCCTGACGCTTTTGTGCAATCTATATATCGTATCTATCTATCTATCCATCCGTGTATATGCAGGTGAGGCACATATACATACGCATACAGGGTTGGGTGAGGGGTTTTTGCCCGCGGTTTTGTATAACCGTAGGGCTGAACTGAAAGAGAAAAAAATATCACAAGTGAAGTTGAATGGTATGGGTTGGGGTTGGGTGTCTTCTCGCCCGTTACAGTGCACACCGTTACAGTGCACACCGTGCACACCCGTTTTAATGTTCTACCCCGCCCTGCGGCAAACCCCAGGTTCGGTTGGATAGGGTAGCTTCTCATGGTCGCGGGAAAAACTTCCGTCTCGCTGGAAAAACCTTTGTGAAAAAAAAAGACTACACCAATCCTGGCGGGATCTGCGTGTTTGTTTGCCGGACGGACTCCCGGGGATAGTTTCGGGTGTTTTCGGCTTTCACAAAAACAAAACCCACTTTTGTTCGCCTGAACTTTTCCAGTCCGCATATCGTGAGTAACCCGAGACGACCTCCGAGACGTATCTACTTCCTCTTCTTCATAGACATACATATAGATTCCTGTTTGTGCCGTTTGTTTGTGTGACAGTTTATGCTGGATATTTTATTTTTTCCTGCAATGGAAAAAAACTTTTTTCGGTCGGCAAATATGTCAGACGACAGTGTTCTCGCTGGGGGCTTAGCTCACATTTTCCGGGACTCCCGATGGCCCATCGGTACAGGGTACAGGGGGGTTAATGCAGCCCTGTTGATGGAAACACTATCGGTTTTCGGGTATTGCAGGAGAAGGTTCGCCACTTTTCATCTAAAAGGTGGGGTTTTGGGACCGTTTTACCGGAGATGCATCGATGGGCGGACGGGAAGCGATAGATTTTTTTGGCGAATGACTGCAGTCTGAAACAGACGCTAATTTGTTTGTACTCGTACAAACCCGGTAACCGTAGACGGGCTTACCATCGATTGCGTTTTGGTCTCTCTCTCGTCCAGCAGAATTAATGGACTCGGTATCCGTCTCTACCGGTTTCATGATTACCGTATCCACATTTCCGGAAAGAGAGCCTTTTGGAGAAAGGCAAGGGTTCATTTCACCTTTTTTTTCGGTCGAAGAGACCCGGATCAAATTAGCGTTTACCAGGTCAACAAAACAAACCATGCTCTCAAGTGCACGCAATGAATGACGTCTGAAACATAGGTTTTAGTTCGAGGCATAACTCTCTCAGACCATCCGTATACTTCCGAGTTGAAATTTCACTCAGTTTCCTAGAAAAACTTCTACGCCGGTTTCAAACTTGGTCTAAAAGCGCCGGTGGAGGGGTAGTAGTAGTGGATCACCGAGTACTTATCGGTTGGCAAAGAAGGAAAGAAATTGAAGATCACTCACGCTGACCATATAGTCACCTATGAGTGGCCGAGTGGAATCCGTTTATTTGCTTGCCAAATCTGATTTTTGCTTCCCTCGCTCGTACTGTCGTTTATCACTCGTTCCTATCGGGCCGAAGGGTCGGGTATGTTAGATCTTCGGCTCTGGCTACCCGATCGCCGCACTAATGGCTCCAAGGTTCGAGGACTCCAAGGCTGCGCTTGCGCTAAATGCAACTGTTCCTCACCACAGTTGATCTCAACCTCGCGAACATAACCGATAACTTCCTTGCAAAGTCATTGTTGCACGTATAACATGAAAACCGAAACTAGATGTATATGACTAGTTGGTTGTTGCAATTAAGCATATAAATCACTTCACCAACACGGAATGGGCTTGCACCACATAGTCGGGAAAGAGCTTGTAAGCCGTCAATCCATAATGCACCTTAACTTGATGGTTTAGGCCTGAACATTCACTATCACCTTCGCCAATCAAAGGGATTCCAACTCAGTGCTTCCATCCTGCGAAAGCGTTCCCAGTACAGAGATACCTGGGAGTGCTCACCTGCTCCGCTCACTTCTAGCACCGTGTAAGAGGCTCTGTGAAATGGCAGCAATTATGGTACTGGATGAGAGCATGCGTTCTGCGGGTGACGACTGGGAAGAAGATGACTCCTGGATCCCAATCCTTTGATGGTATGGACCGTGTATGCATTCTCTTCGCCCTGTTGAAGCAATGTCCCAAAGCAGTCAGCCCAACCGCTGGCTGGCCCATAGTTTAACAAATTGGTCGGATACAGTCCGCCACATATGAAGCTGCCCTTGGCATGGGTCGGCCTGGGTTAGTTCAGGAGAAGCTGAACTGCAGACACCTGCCTGACTTGTGAAATAGTTAGCTAGAGTATGTAGTCTGTATCAGGTCAGCTTTGTCTCTGCATTGCGTCTTATTCGGCGGGTTCTATCTTGCTGCTGTTGCCGATGCTACTTTACCCGTTTCGAGGGTGCCGGCGTGGCTTGGAGAGAAAGGGATAATGAGCGGTAGGAGTGAGGGGAGGATGAAGAGCCAGTGGACAGAAGCAAAAGGGAGGTAGTAAATGCATAGCGACGTGGATCCAAAGCAGAAGCGCTATTGCAAGCTCAATCTGCGGGAACACCCACAACCAAGCAATAAAGAGTAACAGCACTAGACGTGACCAGTATCACGAGAACGGAGGACTCTCTCTGTCAGCATTTTGTAAGCGGATGGTCAACAACGGTGATGGTTGTTGCTGTAAACCGGCCGCATGGATCTATACCTCGGTACTTAAGTAGACACAGCTGTCGTGTTGTGTTGTTGTCTTGGCGTCTGGAGACGGGAGTGGCTGCAGATCAGTTCCGACGTCAAGTCAACATCAACATTCACTCGATTGCGCTCGGAGACGTGATCATGACATTCACCCGCAATGGGTCATGCTTCCTTGCCTCTATCATTGTCATAGCGTTTTCTCTCCATGCGTTGGGCTCCACACTCGCCACTATCACCTATCCCGACAACACGCCACCGAAAAAAGTCGACATTTGGTGCGGTAAAGCATATAGGGCCACTGATGGTATGATTTAGTGTACATCCTCAACACTTCAGGGCAATGTTGAATGGGCTTTGAACAGCGCCTTTTCCGGATCTCGTGGATGCAGGATGGATGCACCCTCCACCGCGCTCTGCAGAATCACTGCTGGATTTCACATGTCGTCCTGTGATGAAGCCGTACGTGGAGGACATCAAGCACTCTATTGATGCTCTGCAACCGAGAATTATCTTAGATGGGAAGGTACTGACATTCCACCCATGAATTCTCCGCCATTCTTATTAAATGGTCGTAGGTCTCTCATGATGTGGGCGTCCCATTCCCTCGCCCAGTGAACAAAAAACCACCGAACAAGATATGGGTCAAAGTGTCTGTCATATACATCGATCCCCATAAACCTACTGCGCCCGCAAAAACCATTACTCTAAACGAATCAGCCTTATACATGGACCGTGGAGCCCAAGAAGTTCAAGTGGACTTGAGCACGCTCCCTCCCCGTCCGGAAGCATACATCGTCAATTGTACTATTGCCTTGGATAAAGGAGGCAAAGTCTTTGCAACCGCCTCAAGCGAGCTGTACTGGCTTCCACCTAACCCTTACGGCGGTAGTACAGTTTACTTGGATTTAAGTCAAGACGAATTGGTGGTATTCGACAAGCCCTCTGTGTTACCAGGTGCTTTTGCATCTACAGGTTATCACTCCTTTTTCCCGATTGGATATTATACGGGGTGGGGCGGCTATCTAGCATCCAACTTTAGCATCCTCAAAGACATCAAAAGTGCTGGCTTTACTGTGGTTCATCCAATTCCCGACGGAGGTCCTGCGAACTCTTCTTGGGGCGGTGATCCGAATTCTATCCAACACTTTTTGGCGTTCATGGATGCCTGTCTAGAAGTCGGGCTATGGGTTATGTACGACATGCGCCACACCTACATGTCACCTGAGGAGCTCGCCATCCAAATCAAAACCTTCCGATCTCATCCCGCACTGTTGTTATGGTATACCGCAGATGAACCAGATGGCCATAACGACCCAACAAACTCAACGCTACTCACATATAGGACCATCCAGGAGATGGATGGCTATCATCCTATATCATTCACACCCAACTGTCAAAACTATTTTTTCACGCAGTACGCAAGCGGGGCTGATATCGTCGTTCCAGACATATACCCAGTCGGTAACAACCCCAAATTCTCAAAAGTTTACAACACTGTGTGTAACCGTACCTATGGCTGCTGTGGTTGTGATAATTGCCCCGGCACCCTTCAAGACTTGGGGAATCGCATCAACGAGATGCGGGAATATACTCGCTGGACAGGGACGCACAAGGTCTTTTGGGGTGTTGGCCAGGCTTTTGGTAGTTCTGAGTTTTGGGAGCGTACGCCAACAGGGGAGGAAGTGGTTGAGATGAGTGATAGTGCACTTAAGGCAGGCGCGAAGGGGTTGCTGTATTGGAGCGCACCAACGACGGATGATATATGGAAGCACACGGCGGAGTTGGCGAGGCGGTTGAATCCAAACGATTCATGGCGGAGATGGAAGAGGCATGGTGAATTGCGGACAGACGCTGATCAAAAGGAAGAGAAGATGAGGACTGAGCTTTAGGATGGCTTTGCTTGGGTCAGGAGTGAAGAGCAATATTGGGGAACCTTGTTGCCTGCCGTTGTTTTGGAGCTGCTTTGGCAGTCGGTTGTGTTTATTGATACGCTCTACAGAGTCAGGCTAAGGGGCTAAAGGCAGAGTGATAATTGTTTGTGTACATATGGATAGGATACCCAAGTGTCAAGAGTAAAGTGCTCAGTGTATTGATTATCCCCCCGGGCCCAGGTCGCATTACATTCTGCGGTAGCATTGTTGTTCGTTTGGGACGGGGCGGGACGAGCTTTTAGTTGGTCTCGAATCTTATAGTCCCTTACAAAGGCATAGTACTAGGTAAAGCAGGATTAATGAATATTTGCCGAATACGCTACCAAAGAGCTACGGACCTTGGCGCACTAATTGTTCATTGACTGGACTTTGTCGCGGAACATGTGCCAATCGTTTTGTTGAGTGAAGGTGTCTGCCGAGCGTATTGACACCTGTGGGATAGGTAAAGGTCTCAGGCTGGGGTGGGCGCGAATCCCGATGCGTGCGATCCGTATCCCATTCTCCGACTGTAACTCTATAACCGATTCCTCGGTAAGATATTTGGACGGTAGAAAGTGAACCAGCCTTTACTATTGGGTTGTGATGGTTTCCAGATAGTGCAATTCAAGGCTGATTAGAAGGCTTTGGTGATATGGATCGTATATCACTCGCAAGATATTGAGACGGCGCCTTGCCACTAAAAGTTGCGGCATTAGTTTACCGCCGTGATATATGGATGTTTCTCGAGCCCTGTTCAATAGGGGAAAGGGCGCCCCATCTGCGGAATGAGTAGATTTTAGCGTGATCTGTTTTGGGGAACCCATTCATGGAATCCGCCAACAGGGTGTGGTAACTTCGGTTTTCACCACCACCACCAACCACCACCACCACAACACCATCACAACACTATCACCACTCATATAAATTTCATGGTAGTGGAATGGTGGAGTGATGGAGGGGTGGAGTGGTGGAGGGGTGGAGTGGTGGAGTGGTGGAGGGGTGGAGTGGTGGAGTGGTGGAGTGGTGGAGGGGTGGAGGGGTGGAGGGGTGGAGGGGTGGAGGGTGGAGGGGTGGAGGGGTGGAGTGGTGGTGATGGTGATGGCAACAGCAATGGTGATAATAGTGAGATGATAATTATGATGGTGATGAGAGGGACTAATCGAATGGTTAATGATGGTGTTATGAAGGTGTTGTGAAGGTGTTGGGACAACCGAAGTTGCCACACAAAGTACCACCCATTCCGCAGATGGGGCGCCCGGAACAGGATAAGAAGCGCATCATACGACTGCAAGAGCTTACTCCCCTCGAAAATTGCTGCGAGGGGGTTGTCACAGCAGATCTTTGCTTCATTGTGTTGTCCACTAAGCACAAAATCTTGGAGAATAGAAGTGAAGTTATCTCAGACTCAGCTGGATATGAGCCCTGTAGGGTCAACTAGCGCGAGGAGGTAGAAGGTTTCCTAAGAGTATGACGAAGGTATCACACCACAGAAACTTTATTCAATGCCGTTGTCTCCGCCAATCAGAGTACTACTAGTACCCACCACTGCAACCACACCTCTTCAGGTTGATTGAGGGCTACTATTCGGTACCAACTGACACTCGGTCTGTTGCCGTTTTTCAAATGACATCGATGTTCCGCATTCAACCGTCAAAATGCCAACGAGGATAGACCCGCGAATGCGTTTGGTGACTGGTGTTTCAATTGGAGTCGGAGTGGTCTCTCTCGTGGTTGTCATGTTGCAGTTTGTATCGAGACATGCCATCCAGAAACGAATCTCCACAGATGACTAGTTGATACTGATGTCATGGGTATTGGATCGACTTGAATTCGATAGCAATGAGAACTGCTAATTGGCTGCTATTTTAGCTACTTGTCGGTATCTTTGTGCATTGGTACCAACTACGATGCTTTGATGTGGCACATCAACTAAGAGGTTATTTCAGGCACCAGAGTAACCTCGCGCTCCGAGATGCAAAAGGTCTGGCTAATATTACTCTAATTGGTTGTGATGCTAATGGGATCTGTAGTGCCGGTTCGTTTACACCTCTTTATACGTAAGGATTGCCCATACCTGTTGATGGATTGCGGTCTTATTGATGCTCTATGCAGGAACCTGCCTTTGCACTTATGAAAAACTCCATTTTGGTGTAGGCTGAGGTTGAGATTTTGCGAGGCCGTGGGGTGAGGTATAGGAATGATTGATGAATGGTAAGATTTATTAGTTGGTACAATTACTCTTAATACTAGTACTGATTGGAAGGTGTATTGGTAGTCATTGATTTTAGTTGAGTAATTAATATATATAAACAAGAAATAACACTCAGGTCTTGAAATTATTCAATTTGATTGTATTTATTACTGGCAGACACTCAATTTAAGTCTATTTATTTTGGCTAATACAGTATTTAGTATTTATAATTAGTAATGATATTTGGTATTTTTCCAAAGAATGCATACGATACAGTCACTTGGGGGTAATGGATACTGGGGTGAAGCACCGGAGCATCCCCCGCATTTGGCTGAGAAGTTGCAAAGCTTCTTCAACCCCATCATCCAAGAAGCAGCGACAACACAGAGACGAGAGTATCAAGAACAAAGATTGCACAACGACAAGGTGAGTCCGTTTAATGTCATATTATCTCTCTAACTGGCTAGAGTATTGAAGACTGACTTTTGCTGGCAGAATTGATTCTACCACGATTAATCGATATTGACACCATCAGGGAAAACGATCAGAAAGTCGATTTTAACGATACCTCATGTCGTTTTCTGGTATGTATCCTTCAATAAAGGAGATGATATGACGATTAGTTGATGAAGACTTTGTTTTTGTTTGTTTTAATCATACTGTATTCACTCTATTTAGAGTATGACAGACCCCTAATCCACGACGCCTCCGGGCAAGCCGGCTAGATGGCGAAGCTCCACAACTGCTACCCGTCGTCCCCTCTATATGAAGACTTTGTTCTTGTGCAATAGTTTACAAGGTTCTTGGTCCGACTGCGACGGTCGTTGTTGGTGGTTTCATTGGGGCCCAAAATTATCTCTATCGCGCGGGAGTGAAGGACGACATGAAGGAGCTGAAGCAAGAGCTAAAAAAAGACATTAAAGATGTCAACAATGACATGACTAAAAAGTACGACAAACTTGAGACCTTGATTAGCAACATTAGTGGGAACAAGAGAATCGATTCGCTTGAGGCCTGCAAGGTCAAGCTGGAGAATAAGGTGGAGGGTCTCAACACTAAGATGGAGAAACTGGATCTCAAAATCGAAAAAATCGACATGGCCAAGAAGGCGAAGGGTACTGGTTAAATTGCGAGCTTGGTCTGGGATAAGAACTGCGTGGTTGTGGGTTTGGACAAGTTAAGCTTAGTGGTTTGGCAAAACAATGCTGATGACTTTGTCAGGATGTTCGGACGATCAGACTATCGGGTTCTTTTGTTCATTTTTTTACTCGATAGAGGAATGGCATTACGAGCGGCGTTTGCTTTTTACGGAGAGATTATCCACATCGGAATTAATGTGCTTAATTGTTAGACTGCGAATAAGTGATTAGGTTTATTGATTTGTAGTTTTTTTTGTCAAGGGATGGTTTTACAACTGATGTGATATATTATTCAATGAGGAGGAAACGAGTGGACGAAACGTTTTCTTTTCTTCGGCATTGTATGTTCTTTTAGAATTATATAATTTATTATTGATATATTATACTATCAATTTGGGGGATCCTTGAGCCGAAGGCGAAAGAGGAGGCGAAGCCTCGGAGCGAGCGCCACACCAGTGACCGAGTGCGAAGCGTTCTCAGCAACTAAGGAAGCGGGAGCGGGGACGTGGATAAGTTAAGTCGTGAGCGCGATGAGTCTAGGCGGCAAAGGGACAAAGAGATTCATGAGAAAGCAGAGATGAGGCTAGGAGAGAGATGAGGCTAGGAGGCTGCGCGATGAGGCTGCTGCGGAGAGAGATTCTGCGAGGAGTGAGAGGGATGTTGCGTTGACAGAGAGGGACGGTGCTAGGACTGAGAGGTATATGGATTTGAAGGAAAAGGATGAACTAGTTATGGAGCGAGATGTGGCGATTAAAGAAAGAGATGTTGCTGGTGTTGAGAAGAGCAAAGTCGTTCTAGAGAGAGATAGAGCAAGGAAGGAGACGGAGCAGGCCAACTACCAAAGCCTCTTCAAAGGTTATGAGGGATTGAGACGGTGCTCCTGGGCTGTAATGATTGTTGTCAATATCGGTGCATTTGTTTTGACCATGCTCGTTCTATTCCAATGTAAACCTGTGGGTCTTCACATTTATTAAGAGAGTGTAAACACTGATAGTGACAGTTTGATGTCGTCTTCATGGCGAATAACGAACGGATAGAACCCGGCAAATGGAAGTGTTTGAATGTTGTCAGGCTTGTCTATGCTGCAGCACCACTTCAGATCATTACCGACTTTGTAATCCTTCTGCTTCCTATGCCAATCCTTTCGTCTTTGAAATTGCCTTGGAAACAACGGGCTATGTTGATGGTCATTTTTAGGGCTGGTGGATTGTGAATAGTCCCAATCGAATCATCTGTGGATCCTGTTGCTGACTCAAGGAAGTGTTGCTGTGCTTCAGGTTGTGCGGGCTTACTACTTCCAGAAGGCAAGCAAATGTCCGGATTTCGATTGGCCCGATGCTATCTCATTTTTGTGGGCCGAGGTGACTATTTACGTCGGCATCGTCGCCGCCTCCATGCCGATGCTCAAACCACTGATTACACGATACCTACCGGGACGTTGCGGATCCGTAGAAGGCTTCGTGAGTGTACAGCCCGTAGGGTCTCAGGACAACCAATTTATAAGAATTTCCACGCCCCAGCTCGATCCTCGTCTGTCGTCGACACCCTCTGTTATAGTCACACCACCTTATTTGGAACCTTCGGTCAGCCCTCGAAGCAAGGCACCTCCGTCCGGTCAGATCGCTAGCGTTCCACCAGAACCATATGCTGTGGGCATTCACACAGCGTGGTCAGTCATCCCGACTTTAGCTTTAATCTCGGGTCCTTTCTGTATGTAATCGAAAGCGATTCTGTTCCTGCGAGTGATTGCTGATGAGATCGGAGTTCTGTGGGGACTCTCCAACGGCTTGGTCAGCGTGATGTACAAGAAATTCGAGGCCATCCGCAAGATATCTGAACGACAAGCACTTGGTATGATAGCCTCATATTATGGGTACGAATCCCTGTTGCTCCTGATCGGATGGTACTAATCATACACACAGAGCTTATTCCCTAGCACCTCTCACCTTTGCTGGCTATTTACTCAGAAACTACGGCTTCAAAATTACTATAGCTATTGGTCTTTTCATTTTTGGGGGTGGTTGCATGTGCTTCTGGCCGTGTGTGGTGCAACATTCATATCCTGGTATCGCCATCAGTCTGGCAGTTGTTGGCGCGGGTTGTGGCACTATGGAGACAGCAACAAACCCCTTTGCTGCATTAACAGGCCCACAAGAGTACGCCGAAGTCCGTCTTAACTTTCTCAAAGGAATTCAAGGAATTAGGGGTCTTGTGGTAATCTTGATAGAAACTACGAGTTTCTATGCCAGTGTAGACACCATGTCATATTCAGCTCTAAAGACGTTCAATGGATCTACTTATCTTGCGGCTTCGCAGCATTTATTGTTGCCGGTTTTTTTTGCTGTGTCAAACTACCCGAACTCAAAGACTCTGAACAGTCCTTCGCAAACTCTTCTCAGGCATTGTTCAAAGGTAGATACGGCATCAGCTTTGTTCTTGCAATCCTGACACTTTTTTTCTATACCGGATGCCAGGAGATAATTTCCTTATACGCCCGGAACGTACTTGTTGGTGGCATTCATAGGAATGCTACGGACGCGTTGATATACAAGAAAACTGCGCGGGGACTATTTGCAGCTGGGAACTTTGTAGGGGCCTTAATGATGCTGGTTTTCCGGCCCAGATGGATACTTTTAATCTTTATGTGTGCCCTTATTATCACTGGTGTGGTAGAAATGATGCAACTTGGATCCTTAGGAGTTGCTGGGTTTATTCTGAATCGATTTTTTCAAAGCATCATTTTTCCTACGGTCTTTGTTCTCGCAATCCGAGGGGTCAGCAGACACATCAAAACAGCCACGGCATTCTTGATCTCTTGCATCAGCGGTGGAGCTGCTTTGCCAGCAGCCTATTATGCGCTCAGAGAAGAGAAAGGATCACGTTATTCTTTGTGCATTTGCGTCGCCGCGTATGCGGTTATGATTGTGTATCCGCTCTGGTTGAGTTTATCCCCGTTTGACAGAGAACGGACGAAACGGGTGGATGAAGATGGGCGGCAGCCGGTGAGTGCTGTGGGAAATACCGATGGTTCAAACGGAGAGTTGGGGTTCTTCGGTATGATTGGAGATAGGAAGAGGAGAAAGAGTTCGTTAGGTGTGGTGGGGTTTTCGAAACATGTTGAACTGTCAAGTGGGAGAGGAACTCCTTTGTAGTTGGAATTTGGTGTGTTTATGAGGTCTGCAGTTTTTGCTCCAAAGTACATAATCTTTTTTAAGTAGCTTTGGTGATGGATAGTATTTGCACTGGATAGGTTTTCCCGGGGTGTTTGGGTAGAAATGTTTAATTTGCATGTACTGGGCATGGGAGACATCTAAGGGATAATGAATAATGAATAGAGGGCGCAGGTCGCCAGGTTTTATCCCTAAATAGCATGCTACCCACAGCGAATCGTTTTTAAGAAGATAAATACGCCATAAAAAGAAAAAGGTCAGAGAAGCTGCACAAATTTGGTACATGATGTTGCAATCCATTGTTAACTCCTAGCCGTTTTATTTCCACTAGAGGAAATGTATATGGGCACACTTCAAGCGTGGCTATAGATGCAGGTAACTGATACTGCTTAAACAAGCGATTAAAGCACGCAGACCGGGTTGGAGAGTACATGAGCTGGCTCTTCTGTAACCAGTACTGGCGAGAGAGAGGATGGTTTGAACAGGCTGCGAAGGGAAGCCGGTGCCGTTAACTGAAGCTCTGTAGTTCCCGAGCTTGGGAGAAGAAAGAAAGGAAGCCGTGCTGTGTTGGTTCCAGGGGCAGGTTCATATTCTTTTCCGCCATATTCGAACTTCAAATGATGAGAGCACGATTCCCAGATTGGTCTCAACACCACCAGGTCCCAAACTAACCGCCACTTTCACAAATATGTAATGGGGACAACCCCAAAGGGCTTTTGGAAAAGATTTTTGACACATTTTCGCATTCTAAGTCTATTTAGCGCAGTTTTTAATGCCCTTCCTTCCATAAAATCTTAGTTATCCTCAACTTCAAACCAACCCTCTTCCCTCCATAGAACACCATTCTCCAGCTACCAAGCTCCACTTACAAACTCGCTTCTCGTTCCAGGGGCTTTCGTCGCTCGCAATCTCACGCCAGGTTGTTTAGGAAACACTCATACACCGCGGCCATACCACAGCGATACCACTGCACTTTCACTGATTATCACCCGCAATACAGTACTTCACGCCCCCAGACTGCTTCGGCGAGCCCAAGACCATTTCAGTAATCTCGGTGGGGTCTTATTACGTTCGAGGCTACTTAGGATTTCAACTCGCTCGCAAGCTTGCTCTGTCGAAAAGGCAATAATATCGTGACGAGGTATGTCCTAAGCACCTACTTGGAAGGAGGTAAGTATGTAAATATGATATCAGGATATGAGGCTAACATAAGGAAGGATCACTTACATTAAGTACGGATCTATAAAGCACTATATCCTCCGTAGATAATAAGAACTGCACATACGGCTTCCAAGGATTTAAGTGGTAGAAGGGTGTCATTGCTCTTGTTCCTGGGGTTTGCCTCGCTCGACTTGCCAAAAAATTGACAGTGCAATCTCGAACTTTGGATTGAGGCTATCTGACAAGCGATTTCAGGGTGTGGTTGGAATACAAAGCATATATGGTGACGGGATTGAGCTGAAGGGAGTTGGGATCTACAATACGGAACAATATCAATAGTCAATTAGACATTCTTCTTAGTTTCACGTATAAGGTAAGGCCTACTTTCTGTGTTGGTGCTTGGTGTGCACTGGCTTTGGGCTTCAATTGAGAGTTAGCCGATAGGTCATAGGCTGACACGGGCCATTGAACTTGCTTGATATTGTTTGTTTCTTAACACTGAAAGGTACTTGGTAGCCATTCACCCTCGTTGTCGATTCAACCGGTCGTTTCTACGTGGACACCACAACTATAAATTGCCCTCTCCTCCTCCTCTGCTTCTTCTCTTCCTCTTTTCCCCTCTGTCTTCCGTTCGCCAGCCAACTTTGATCCCAACACTGTAATACTGTTGTAGTTTCGATTTCTTTGTCCGCTTTCGAGCTTGGCTGCTTCCTAACTCCACTTCAATTGCCATCCCTCTATCCCACGCTTATCATACCTCCCTCTACGAGTTGATCTCGAAACACCATCATCTTGGGTTCAATTTTTTATCCTTCCACCCTTCTTTCCAACTTGTTTCTGCGGTAACGAAAAAAAAAAGCGGCTGGTGCACGAGCTCGCAAACAGTGCTTGATCCCGAATCCCTTTCCATATTTGATTCCATTTCCATTTATTGTTCGAGCTTCACTTCTTGGTTTGCTGTGTTTCACTTCAATTGCTAACTTGTATAGACGTTTAAAAGATGGCCACTACAACTACTACCGTTTCGAAGGGGGCTTTTCGAATTATCGGAGATAAACAGTTTGTTGTTCCGAAGAGAGCCTTCGATGCTTGGACTGCTACAAAGTTTGCATCTAAGTGATTTATCATGATTCATCTGCTAATATTGTTTAAGTATTAGTGAATGTCCAAGGAATTCCGTTCCTGCTCCCATGAAGGGTAGATTTGCAGGTTTTGAGACGCTCGACCATTATGTTCGCAAGCATTTGATTTCGACTGGTTATCTCAAGTTGAAATTTGTGCCTCCTCATCGTCGACATTCTGCTCGTTTGACCTTTGGTTTGGAACTCGAGATGGTTCTTGAAGGTTATTCGGAGGGAGAGGGTTTTGAAGTTCTTCTTAATTGTTTTAGGGACTTGTATCTTTCTGGTGGCATCAGATATGATGCGGAGATTCCAGACAAGTTGTTTGATCGAACTAAGTTTCTGATTATGCCCGATAATAGGTGAGTTAAATTGATGGGCTTATATTTATACATTGGTAGTATAGTTGCTAATCTAGCTTATTGTAATAGTATCAATCACCGGATTAAGTTGAAAGAAGGGATTGAGATTCCCGTCGTTGAGCAGGACCTAGATTTGCCTGCTGTTGATGATTCATCTTCTGAAATAGAAGGTTGGGACTGGAGCTGGGGTGGAGAAGAGGACGCGAATACGAATGTGCATTTTGACGAGCGAGCTTACGAGCGACGCGAAAATTTGGGAACAAGAGCACAGCAACAGCTGGGGACTCAGCCCGACCAGGTCAAGATCGAGAAGAAATTCTCCGATCTTGACTCCCTTGCAGACTCGTGTTTCGAACTTGGTGCGGCAGTTGAGTTTTGCACTCCAATTCTTGGGCAGATCACATACGGATCGACTCTTCGGAGTTTGTTCAAACATATCTCTCAAGAATTGAAGTGTCATTACAATAACAGCACAGGTCTGCACGTGCATTTGGGGTGCGGCAAAGGTTCTTCTTGGTCCCTCGAAGAACTTAAAGTCATCGCGAAGGCGACGATCCTCTGGGAGGGTAGGAATCTTTCCTATCATCACTCTGTTAAGAACAATTGCTAAATTCTTTCATAGTCGTTGTCGACTTGATGCACGCACCCCATCGCGGAAAGGGAAACTGGATGATCGCCTCCAACAGGTGGAATCCAGCTCTGAGGGACCTCACACTGGTCGAGGCTTTTGAGAGGATCGACAAAGCTTACACTCTCGTGGAGTTCTACGAGCAGATCGGGCCGGAGAAGTTCTTTAAGTATAACTTCATTGCAAACTCGAAGTACGGAACAATCGAGTTTAGGCAGGCCGAGGCCTATGGAGATGGGGAAAAGGCTGTAGCATGGGTCGTAAGTTCTTCCTTCATTTGTCTTTGGTGAAGCATTCGTAATCTAACTACTTCTCTAGCAATTCCTTTCTGGTTTCGTGTCGGCTGCTTTGACGGTGGCGAGGTGGGAGTGGATGGAGTGGGCGGAGGTGGTGGGAGTGGGGGAAACCCCGGTGGAGTTGTTGAAGCTTGATAAGAAGGTGTGGAAGAGGTGAGTTCTTTGAATCTTCAATGCTCAATCATCTTAGATATAACTAATTGTTTTTAGGTTTGGTATCTCAATGGATCTCGTCTCCTCTCCCGCTTCTATTTGATTTTTTTTTCTGTAGTTGTGTTTTTGGGGTGCTGGCGTTCAATATACTATCGTTTTATATTCCAACTTATGATTTAGACGTGATATTTGACACCCATTACTTTAAAGTGAAACACAGTCCTGGTCTGGTATGGTTCCACATGGACTCGATCGTAAAAACGAGGCTAATCGCAATTTTTCTGCTAGAAAGATGAAGTACGAACAAATGCATACAAGAACGCCATCTATCAGAATGTGTACCCTTTCAAGGACAATGTTGTGTTGTGTTGGATGTAGGCTGCGGAACTGGTATTCTCAGCAGGTTTGACATTTGTGGAGCATCTTGGATTAGCTAAATGTTAAACCGGTTGACCAACATCACACGTAATTTAGCGATGATATAGTGGAGGTAACGGTCATTGAATGTGCAAAAAAAAACCAGGGGTACAAAGGGACTGTCGTCTGCATGCTTAATGCTTTTTGATGGTTGAAGGTTTTTATGGTTTATCCTTAGTATTGCCGTCTGTATGAAGAGAAGAAGGGAAACATGAAAATTGGGTGCAAGGGGGGGCATTGGCATTTACATTGATTGTTTGGGCTGTGTATGCGAAGAGGAGAACGTAGAGTCTTTGATCCCAACTCGAGATTATGCCTAAGTCGAGACCGCCAATCAGATTTCACGTAGAAACAGGGCACCAACAAGATCTGCAGCGTTTCTTTTGAAAATCTCGACTTAGGCACAATCTCAAGTTGAGATCAAAGACTCTAAAGGATAGGGTATATAAACTTATTTGAGCCCAGCATACATCTTCCGCGAATTGTCCATTTTCATCAATCAGTTCAAAGTGACAACAGCGGCTAGAACAGTAGATAGTGTACGTAAGTATGATATAGAGAAAGGTATATCATAACTATCCCGCCAATAAAAATGCCGTAACTACTACACCTCTTCTCTCTTTTTCCCAGGACGAGAACACAAGCTCTAAATACACCTATAACCATCGCATCAACAAACAAAAAAAACACCACATAAACGCCACACCCTTTTTTTCCCATTCATCTTTTTTTTCTATTCGTCTTTAAACTCCTCCATAAACGCCTCATGGAACTTCCTCAACCTCTCCACCCACTCTGTCCCCGGTGGCAAAAACGTAGTCCTAAAATGCCAACTCCCATCAACCTGTCCGAACCCACTCCCGGGTACAATACAGATCCCGGTAGCATCGAGTAAACGGAGACAATAGTACTCATCCGGTTTCTTCCCCACCGATTCTGCCTTCTCATGTGCGCGTCTTGGGAGGTGGATCGAAGGGAAGATGTACATAGCCCCCTGAGGATCCTGGCAGCTAACACCCGTCATACTTTTAAAGGCGGTGAATAGTGCTTGAGAACGTTCCTTGAGGCCGTTATAGATCCCGTCGTATTCAGATTTGTATAGTTCGTACGATTCGGATCCGGGTTGTGGGGGGTTCACCATTAGTTCGACGAGACACTGGCCGATCACGGGGGGACAGAGGGTGATGGAGACGAGTTTGTAGATTTGGGCTTGCACTTCGGGGTCGAAGTTTATGAGTTCGAAGTAGCCACCGCGGTGTCCGCATTCTCCGACCATTCCCTTTGAGGTGGAGTGGAGAGAGACCAGTTCGACGTGAGAGTATTTATCCCCGCCATCGCGAGATTGCAGGTCCCGGAGGCCTTTCTTGAAGGAATGGAAGGTGCCGCGGTAGACGTTGGTTTGATAGACTTCGTCTGCCATAATTACGAGATGCTCTTCGGCGGCGAGGTTAATAACGGCTTCGACATCGGATTCGGTTAGGGAGGCACCGGTGGGGTTGCCAGGGTTGATTACGACGATGCAGCGGACATCGGTGCCGGAGGCTTTCGCCGAGGTGATTTGGTCGCGGATGAGCGGAACGTTGGTGCCCCAGGATTTGGGCTCATCGAGGTAGTAGGGGACAGGGGTGGCATTGAGGAGAGCGAGGGTTGCAGTGTAGAGAGGGTATTGAGGGATTGGAATCAGGATTCCGGTGTTGGGAGAGTTGCAGATGGTGGTGAGGAGAGTGTTAACACCACTGGATGCACCGCCCGTGAGGAAGATGTTGTTTGGATCTGAAGGATGGCCGTCTCTTCCTACAAGCACGGGGGTTAGCAGGGATATTGATGGTGGTGTGGGGGGCAGGTGCGGGGTGAACAGAGGTGGGCGGGGTAGTATTACTCTCGATAAATGCTGCAACAGACTTCCGGATTGCAAGAACACCCTGCGATTGCGAGTAAGCGCCGACGCTGCCGACCTCCTTCAGCAATGTGCGGGCGCGGTCCTTGACATCGGTGGGGAAGAGACCTTCGGTCTCTAGCAGCGCCGGGTACTCGAGGATGCTCAGAACTTGTCGGAAGAATGTAATCGGCTTTTGGTCGAGTTGCTGCGGGTTTCCGATATTTGCTGAGATGACAGTTTCGAAGGGGAGGTTATGTGTCGAGGCAAGAAGTTCCTGGCGGTATTTCTCAGATCGAACCGCAATCTCTCCACGAACGGCGTATTGAGCTTTCAAGAGTTTCGGGTTGATGTTTTTGGAGTTGAGAACGCGGCGTGGAGCTGTAGTGCTCATGTTGGAGGATTGTTGATGGTGGTACTGGTAGTGGTTGTGGTGGTGGTTCAAGTGTTGAGAGTAGACTACCACTGAGATTCAGACGGGGCGGGTCGAGGTTAGTTATAAGTTCTTGTAAAGTTTGCGAAATGCAATATTCATGCGAGAAAGGCAGGAAGTTGGTGGGTGGTCTGAATATGGGGTAGGAGTGTGAGGATCGGAGCATCAAGACACCGGCTATCGAGCAACACAAAACCGGGGAACAGGTTCGCCCTATCCCCGATAATTGAAACACGCAGGAGAGGAAGATGTGACACCGCAATGGAGCATGGCAGATAGGGAAACGCGAAACTCACCCGAGCTAGCACCACCACCATTCCCACCACCACCACTCCAACTCCCACAAACTCTGAATCTCAATCGCCCGCCCAGATTCAAGTACCGAGAAGCCATTCTTCGCTATATACCGAATTGATATCTAAAGAATGTTTGTGGCGTACCCACCTCCCTTTGTATCACGGCGATAAGACCGTTTTCTGGGGCGTGGTGGGCTTTTCACCTAGGATTTTCTTTCCTTACCTGGAAGCACGTCAATTATACACCGCCGTCGGCGATCAGCGCGCGGAGGGCACGAAGAAACTGGAAACTCAAGGCGTGGGGATGGGTCTGGCGTGTGGAATGGCGTTCAGGTCTGAGTGTGGTGCGGGGCGGAGTGGGTGCTACGGCAAGACGGCAGACCAGGCTCGGGTGTGGATCTTGTTACCTCATCGGTTTCTAGTTTTCGGGGGGCTAAAAAAATTCGGCACCCACTTATGTCCAGACTTTGTTTCGAGGTTTAGTAGTTGCTTATCGCCGACTAGAACAACATAAATCCCGAGCTTTTTTTTTTTGTTTTGTGAACACGGAAAATGGAAAAAAAATTGTCGCCGATATCTACGGCTTCTACCCCGCATCACATGAAGTCCTATGTGCTCAGTTTATTTGGGGAAGTGTTAAAAAGTTAAGCTAAACGCGACACCCCCGGCCCCGGCCGCTGCTCTCCTCCCAACTCATCGCACAATGGCTATCAAGAAGACATCGAGCAGCTGTGGCTCTACCGTAAAGGCGGATATCCGGATACCATCTAATCGAGATTGGCGACGAGATTCACATCTCAAGACAGGTGGCTATGTGGTTTACCAAAGGATTAGAGTATCATACCAATTCTTGCAGTGTTTGTTCGAACGTTCAGGCAGGTATGAAATACAATATTCTTCTCACGCTCGATATTAGGTGCCTGCATAAAGTAACTACTAGATATATTCAGATATAGATGAAGGCGGATAATTGGCGATCAATATAAAGGCACTGGAGGGGTAAATATGACCCCGCGAGATCTATAGTTAAATGCCGATCAATATATATAAAGACAGTGGAGGTGCACGTATAACCCTACAAGATCTCAGATAAAGGCAGATATATGCCGATCAATATATATATAAGGCACTGGAGGTTTACCCTAAGCACGACCCCGCGAAATCTACAGATAACTGGCCCAGGCTTAATGGCGATTGGACTTAGCCAGCCCAATCGACAGTGGCCTTTGCTCGGATGAAGTATATCTATCCGGCCTGTCGATTTGAAGTACTCTCTATTCGCGGTCGACCTGACCGCCCACTGCGTTCAATATGGATTTGAATTGCAGTGGAAGATGACGCCCGAAGAATTTGCTAACCTTATATACCTGAGGCGGGTAAAGACACATGATGGGTAATTGAATGCAATGATATCAATAGCTACTCACTGGTTTTCTCACTCCTAATGACCGAATATTTAAAGCTAGATATCGATTTTATACCTAAGATCTGCCAGATTACGTCGACTGTGGTTAACAGGTCACTCATAGAGCCCTAGGAAATCTCATTTCGTGCCGGACACACAAGAAGACATCAAAGCCCAAGGAGGAGTGCAGAGAGTCGAGGAGAACGCTGTATTCCAGTACCAGCTGGGTATATTAATGATGGAGGAAGTGACGTTATGTATTTACTTAAGTAGTTTTACGGCAATTATTCAAACTAATACTTATAATTTAGGATTTGGGGGTCCGAATTGTTACAGTTGGCTTCCTTTGCCCAAGTACGGACGCCGGTCCTGGCGTATTTGGCATGCGGCGCTAAGTGCGGGGTCATTGAAATCCCTCTCACTGACCGCCCCACCATCTCCTCTCCTGGGCATCATCATCCCTCACGCCCCGTCATCAACACAAAAGCCTCATTGCCTTCGTTCCCTACTATTTCTACCAGCAATGTCTCTCCCAACCACTTTCTCCGGTACTTATCTCTCCCATTCTCAACTCCACCACTAACCAACCTACCACTAACCAACCCCCCAGACCCTGTCCGCATCGCCATCATCGGCGGCACCGGGATCGAAGCTCTCACCCATGAAGGCTTCACACACGTCGCTATCCTCAACATTACAACCCCATGGGGCTCCCCCTCGTCTCCAATCAACATCCTCCGCACCCCTTCCGGCACACCCATCGCATTCCTCTTCCGCCACGGAATCCACCACGAGCTAAACCCCTCCGAAGTTCCCGGGCGCGCCAACATCTCCGCACTTCGCTCCATCGGCGTCCGGTCAATCCTTGCATTCTCCGCCGTCGGCTCCCTTCAAGCCGAGATCCGCCCCAGAGACTTTGTTCTCCCTGACCAGATCATCGATCGCACAAAGGGGATTCGGGCTTCTACGTTCTTTGAGGATGGGATTGTGGGACATGTTGGGTTCGCTGATCCGTTCGATGCGGGCTTGAGGAGGGTCATCGAGAGATTTGCGTCATCACTAGTACAAGACGCAAAGCTTCACGTCGGAGGAACAGTCATCTGCATGGAAGGACCCGCATTTTCTACCCGTGCCGAAAGCGCAATGTACAGATCCTGGGGCGGGAGTGTGATCAACATGTCTGCGCTTCCCGAAGCGAAGCTGGCAAAGGAAGCTGAGATCGCGTATGTGATGGTGTGTATGAGCACGGACTATGATTGCTGGAAGACGGATGAACCTCCCGTGGAGGTGGCGACGGTTATTGGGAATATGAAGCAGAATGGGGAGAATGCGAAGAATCTGATGGCGGCAGTGTTGGAGGAACTGGAGAAGGAGGAACATCAGGATTTGGTGGATGCTAGGCATATGGAGGGGGCGAGTAAGTGGGCGAATTGTACAAAGAAGGAGGGATTGGGGAAGGAGGCGGTAAAGAGGATTGAGTTTTTGTTGCCGGGGTATTTTGAAGGTTGAAGTTGTGATGATATCCCTTTTGCTCCTTTTTTTTTCGCGTACGTCTGCTACAATTAGATACAGACTATAGATTAGCTAGAATAGGGAAAACTTGGAAAGATATAGATGCGCTCTCAGAGTAACGTCGTTTCAATATATGGAGTAAAATCCTAATTCAAGTGATTGTCTTACATTAGGCACTGGTTAGAATTTGGGTAGCTGCGCTCACAGTCGCGCTTGAAGCGCGGGTGGGCGGGGGAGTAGTACTTTAAGGCTCTTGACAACACCACTCTGACTCTATCACTATGGTAACCAACCGTAACATGAGAATTCCAACTGAGGACAGTGCAGTGGTGACCAATCTTCCTGTACTCGAGTATGATGCGGGCGAGTAACGATGGCAAATATCGCTACATGAGCATGATTTCTCACTCACGCTTATGTGAAGGTAATTAATCTCAGACATATAATATAAGATCCCCTATAAAGTAGTTTTGGTTCCTGTCTGATCTACACTATCGCTATAGTAGTCAGTATATGTAACTCAATTTCTGCACGCCCGCTAGCCATGGGAACGGGCCCGGGATTCCTAGATCGAACATGGCAATCGACGATCACACACTCACTGCATTTGATCTAGATCATATATTCTCATCACACATCCTCGTAGCCCATCAGCATTTATGCCCTTAGTTGTACTCTTATTGCGTTTACCTCCAAATCATGCTCTTCCTCTCACTGATACCCCTCATAGCCGTACCAACCCTCATCGCCGCAGCTCTGGCTCAGGAGGAATCCATTCCAAAGTACAGGCTAGTAGCTGAAGGATGGGGCCGAAATTCAAGATGCACGTTACATTCGGTGACAGGTAATATATTCTACATTCCGCACCTGTCCCTGCATATATACCAGCTACACCGACGAAGCCCGCCTAGACTAGTTCATTAATCACAACGACTCTGCACCGCCTGTGGGCTGGATCGGTCCCGACTCTCCAACAACATATTCCGGTGGGCATTCATGGGCACGCTACGTGTCTTACTACACCGGCGCAATGTTATACAGCTGGAGCTGGGTGTTCCAACGAAATCACACCGCGGTATTACCCCGCCATTCACGGTTTCTTACCTTCGGTTGCTGAATATGAGGTTCCTGCTTTCTCGGCAGATCTTGGAGCGGAAGGATCGTTGGGTGTAGGTTGGGATAGTACGGTTGTTACTCTTTGAATTGGAACAAACGATCTTGGCGCCCAAGGGTTTCTATCGAATTCTCAGAGGAAGGGGAAAAACAATTGTCGATTATACACGTTGTGTATTTGATGCCCTGAATTTGCTGTACGAACTTGGTGCGAGACGGTTTGTGCTACTCAACATTGCGCCGCTAGGTCCCTCTTCCCCTCTACCCCTTCCCCCCATACTCCATATACTCACTCGTGCTGATTAGGGATAGAACTGGCTCCATTATATGCCGCGGACTCGGAGCCAGGGCCTGACCGGTATTGGAAAGGCAAGGAACAAAACACCACACAGATCTCATTGATGATGGCAGAAGTAGTAGTCGTCAATAAGATCTTCGATCTCCATGCCGCAACGCATAAGCTCCACGATACCAAGCTTGCGGTTATAGATGCGTATGGACTTTTTAAGGATATCTATGCTCATCCTGAACGGTACCTTAACGGCGCTGTACCGTTGGATATTAAGGGGTACAATAGTCATTGTAATGTTGATTCTTTAATATGTTGGGAGTATAGGATAGAGGGACGGGATGCGTTTATGTAGTTTGATGAGTTGCATCCTGGAGAATAGGTGGGACGGGTTCTGGCGAGGGAGCTTACGGAGATTGTGGAGGGGAGGGGGAAGTGGGTGAGGTTTTATTAGGGTGTTGAAAGGAAGTCTAAGGGTGGAGATGTTCTTGCGGTCCAGGGATGGATACAACTGAATGCTATACATGCAGTGCAAACCCACAAGCAATGCAACTAAGACTCACAAATATACAAATAGAGGACCGAGTGAATGACTGTGATCTCATCCATTCCGCAAGAGCTTCACTCAGTATCAGTATCAGACCGAGTGCTACCACTACGCCCCCAGTGACCTAGAGGCACAGCTTCGGTCTAAATTCGCAAATCTAACGCCTTGATACGAACTCAATACGAACGTTACGGTTATTTGGTGTCCCTGTTACATGGAAATATAACGTCCATCTACTTACCCTAGAGTATAGAACTAATGGCGAGAAAGTCGAATAGGATTGATACGTGCTGGGATGGGTCGAGGAGAGAGAACTCTTTCTCCCTAGTTTCGATTTAGTCACACACCAAGCCCCTACGGATGGTGGTCTAGCATCTACAGTCTACAGAGATATCTGCCGTACTCTTGAGGGTCCTTCAGCTTACTCGTGGTATCTAATATTTTAATCACCTAACTAGAAGCACTTAGTTCGTTTTCGCCAAGTGACTGGTCGTGATATAAAAGCGTTAGGAGCGTGATCAAGAAGATAGCCTCGATCAGGCTTCTGCGGGGTGGACCATTGCACATCGGGGCGCTCGGGCAACATAACTTCAGTATCACTTCACATGGGACGGGTGGATTGTATTGCCCTAACTGAAATTTCTCGAGTACCACGTCATGATGTAGACGGCTGATCGATGCTATTAGGAAGAATAGCGACTATGACGAGTATATAAAGGGCGAAACAACATTTCCTCCACGGCCGGTAGTACATAAGCCACAAAACCTTGGTACCCTACTGTACAAGAGGCAGGTCCAGCAGAATCATAAGTTGATTATGGCCTGACCCATGGCCACACGCAAACTGCGGACAATAAGTGGCAATATTAATGACGTGATTTCAACAAGGTACACAAATAGGAACGAGATAATGCGCCCAAAAAACGATATATAGATTGTGACATTCTCAAGGAGCACGATGTTTTTTGTCATCTCCGTGGCACATTACAGAAGTCCAGCATGGATCGGTAGATGTTTTGCCACAGTCATAACAAGGTCTTCTGAATGCTTCTAGGTTCAAAGATCCTTTTTCACATTGATATCACATTTGAGGCTCGGATCGGAGGAATGGTTTGAATATAGAATTACCATCAACAACTTGACGGAAGAAGTGACACATTCGGGAGGCAATCCAACTGCAGATCCGAAGCATCCCCTCGCTATATTTCGCCTGAGGACAAAAAAAACGCCGCAAAGTATTCCTCAAGCCTTCTTATATTATCTGCTTGGTCTAAGAAGGCTGCAAACCTCATTTGTAGTCTGTGGTTGCTCTCAGGAGAAAATAGATTGGTAACTACACAGGACAACACCAAAATTTGCCTCAGGCACCAATATTTTTGTAGAATACCGACGTGGCAACCATATTGAAGAACCGAGGCCTTTTGGAAAGATCTTCGAGGGGATTCTATCAAACCTCGAGGTACTTCGGCTGATTCTAACGAGAAAAAACGTCTCTTATCCAAATTCATCGTGGAACACTCCATAGTGTACTCTTCAATAACGACAATAGACACATACCTATCACGTATACGGTAGCGACATTCTATATGCAAAACGGAATGGAATGTGGATGTTTATTACGAGAGGGCCTTTTGCATTGAAATGTTTCCTAGCCTTATCTGCCACAATTTTCTTTGCCTACCTGCCGGTTTTGCCGTTTCGATAAGAAACCTGCTTCCTCCGAATTTTCATGCTTTCCATCGGATTCCGTGGGAATGGTCCGTCAGAAAGTAGTACAAGGCTCCGAGTTGTCACATGTACCTAAAAGAGCTGTTCCAAGAAGCTCAAGAAGTCACCTTTTACTCCTTTCTATGTATGTGGGGAACTCTGGCTAGAAGAACGGTTTACCATTTTGTTTGCAGCAACCCCATGGCCAATGTGCCCTTCTACATGGAGCAAAGGAACAATAGCCCACCCTTTCTCCCATGTTGGATGGAAGATAAGGCGGCATGTATAAAGAGGTAGAAAGTCTAGTGGACTCTCTATAGGGAGACGGTAAGGTGCATGATCCCTACGAATTCGAATCTGAAATGCGGGGAGGCAAGTACGAAGTGCGTCCGGACTCCGGAGGTCCGACTAATTTGCAAACAATCTGTCGAAGATTGTCAGCATCATTGACTCCCTTCTAAATCAATAGCGCAATTACCATTGTTTTACCGGATATTTAATCCACCCGACCAACAAACTCGTACAATGCGCACTTGGAATGCACTCGCGCGATGGGAATTAATTGTACGTACTAACGTATACGTTCCACAGTCTCATCTGGCTCTGACTCGACTCTTGTTTGAAATCCCGTCGAATGCCGAAAATTGTTCCAGTTCTTCGTCATCAAACCTAGTCCCTTCCGTTGCGGCCCGATTTTTTGTTCGCGAGCACGGTATATATATGCGGGGATGGCCATTTACCCCACATTTAATTGAGTCATCCATCGAGACGACTGAGATGCGACGTCCTCCTCAGCTGAATGGGCTCACCGGAGCAGCCCGCATGCACAAACCCTAGTAAGACACCTCAATCACGCACAGTAGATCACCTGTCAGCGATAGAATATGGTAGAGAAAGAAACTCCATAAAGAATATGCATTGGGCAAAACTTCGGACCAGGTACGCTTATGAGTCAAGTGTTGTGCAGAAGCGATGCGCTTACTCATGACCTGCATGGGGAAACACAACGCGGCCTCAAGCGATTCCTATCAGACTCGCCTTTTTTTAATCATCTGTACATCTCATGCACGTTGGGGGTTATTTTGGCGCAGGCTAGCTGTGAGGAATATTCAGACTGGTGGCATGCAACAATAGATACATCGTAGAATATCCCTGAGCTTCAACCAAGCGGCACAAGTATCTTGCTTTTACCCGTCATATACATAGCTGTGCGCATAAGTTGCGCGCAAATATATGTCATGCTTAGGGTTCCTATCCGGGCCAAAAACAGGTTTCACGCTTCAAGCGCAGAAAACCGGCTCACTTCCCATTGATCAATTCATAATGGTAATCCAGTAGCTGACAACTGATCTACTGATGCATCTCAGCCACGGGAAGTCTAGCTCGACTAGGTAAATGTATATGGGGAATCATCCACTCTAGTCACAAGCGCAGCAAGGACATATTCCTATCAACGAGGCTATGTGACCACGATCCCATAGTCCAACGACTCGATGTTTCGCAGTACGTTTGGATGAGGTATGCACCGAGGAAAACTGAGCTTGGGTAGGAATTTCTAATTAAAGGTCAGATCAAAGAGAACGGGTTGCGCAATGCGTCATTAGCAGAGATACATGAGGCACAATTGTTTTTCCCCACCGGTGACCCACCCCATCTTCATAGTCTATAGCTGTCCGGGACGCCCCCACTCTTTGATCTAGTAGCATCACAGCAACAATTTGGAACACCACTAAGAACATATTTATTGCATTAGTTCTCCGACAGTCACATCATACGCCACCCGAACTAATCGGGCATCCACTACCGCAGCTTCCAAATCATTCCTATTAGCCTGGCTAGTACAGGTAGAACCCTATTCTACGCTTGAAATAGAGCTAGGGATAGGCCACAGGCAGCAGCCGTGAGACTGCTGTTTGCCAAGCTAAATGTGAACACGCGATATCACTCGATATCTTGAATCTTCGTCTAGCTTCAGCAGTCGCCGACCGAATCACCGTTGCACCGAGGTACCGCCCGATGCGAGAGCGAGAGGGCATGCCGTATACGAACCCGCATGTGAACGCCGAAAGTATTTTAACCGACACAGACATGGTACACAGACGTATACGTACGTTGTGGGCAATTATTATTATCGCTCCATAAATTCAAGTCCTATTTCGGCGTGATCATGATAGCATTAATGTTATTTGTTAGCGCAAGCCTTCGATAAATTGAGTAGTACCCCTCTCTCACCCAACGTAGTGGAACATTACGTATTGGCGGATTGGCCAATAGGTATTGAACTGTTCCTGAATCTCACAGGGCTGGATCGAACGAATACACAGGCACAGCACAATTCGGCGGTACCGATAAAAAAAGGAAAACACAAGCTTGTATGAAAATACATATCTAATATTTGAGGATCAAGCCCCGTAGTAATAGCAACCGCCCGCTGCGAGAGGTAGCCATACGTATACGAAAGGGGTTTGGTGTATGAAGTTTACGTGGCTAAACATATATAGTGACAAGACAACTGCGACAGCTTCTGTCGCATCGATATCATAGGCGCCCGGAAGGAATAGACTAAATACTCGGAGCGGCATTTACGTCGTTCGAGACTACAAAAAAAACAGATGGAATAAACAAAAACAAGCTCCAATAGACAGGTTATGACGTGACAGGGGGGATAGGAGGAGGCTGAATGTTTGTTAGCTAGAGGGAATAGTTGCTCAATTCATTCAACACGTATGCTCAGCCCTGTACAACGACGTACCGGACCCCAGCCTCAACGCAAAGATCCCTTCATCTTGCAGTTCCAATCTCTGCAGCCATCGTGTTGTGATCGTGCATACATGGTTTCCCCAAAAGCCTACCTACTGAAAGGATGGGGTCTTTAGAAATTTCCCCGATTGGTCATGATGTGTGAAGTTGTGCAGATGTCAGAAATTCCTTGCTAGCTTTCCAGGTACGCGAAAAAGGGCTATGAAATATTTAGGCGTGGTCGAGACCAAAGTCATTTTCGTTTCTTGCATGCCACAAGATCAGACGGAACAGTATATCACTTATCGGGTGTCATGCGTTCAGATGCGCTGAAAACTGGCAACTGTACACTGAGACAAAGATGATAAATAATACAGATTCCTAAAACCGCGCAACGGGAGTTCCCAAACGCCCCCAAGGCTATCATGATCAGGTCTGCCTCTCCGCTGATTAATCTGCGCATACGCACCGACCAGGCAGCAGTGGAGGGCTCAAAACGCCACCACGTTTAGAGTAACATACATACACGTACTTACCATGAAAATAACCATTGGGGGAAATCAAAAAGCACCTCTTCACCGGGGTTGTCTGGCTGTGCTGCAGGCAGAAATATTTTCCCCTAAAAGCACAGCGCTAAACTACTCTACTTGATCACCTTCCAAACTAGGAATATTTGTAGAGTACAGCCACAGGCGTACACTTGCACTCTCCACCAGTGGTGCAAACATTCATGAATTTTGGATTAAATTGCTATACTTAAATTGAGATTTTTAAAACAATGAAGAAGTACAGCCTGGTATAACATGAACTTGGGGGTGACCCAGAAAAACATTTATTATAGAAAGAAACGAAAACGTCCCACACCCATCATTTGGGAATTAACTGGACAGCCATTACAGATGAATACCAACGCTCATCCCTCATAATCATCTTCTGCAATACAAGCAACCCTCGAAAAAAGAAGAAGGAAGGAAGGGTGGAGTAATTATATAGTTTAACAAAGAAGAAGAAAAAGGCACATGTTCTATAACAACTAACGTGACAAGACTTCAATCTCTCCCTTCTGTTTCATTGATGCACAAAGTTCTAATAGCTATGTAAAGAAGTTCATTGAGTACGTTTTAAAAGGAGCAAGGACCTCAATCTTCTCTCTTTCTTCGTGCGGCGCATTTGGATCCAAGGCCATAGAATGCATGTTTTGTTAGTAGGTGGTTGAAGAGCCAATTTCTTCCTAAAGCGGGAGATCGTCAAGCGACCAATTGAGCTTGATTAATAAAGGCAATTTTCTGCCTTTAAAGTTCGACACTACGACATCTCGGAAACGCGCGAGTACGACCACTATCGAGTAGATAGCTAATTACAAAAGTATTGCAAAAGTATATCTATCTCGTGAACTCTACCACCAAAACCCAACACACCGTGCAACCTGTAATCTTCAAAACGCTGCAAGACTCAGTGAGTGCTCTTTCGTAGGGACCAGAAATTGGCTCCGAAGTTCCCTTTTTCGGCTGCCTTCATCACAACCTACTCTACTCATGACAAATGACAGGCCTATAGTACCTGGTCATGCAAGAGATTGAAACTTACAGGATATGGTAATTTCTGAATCCTGATTTACCTGTTCAAGTAAGTCTGCATGTCCGGTACCACAGGCCTGCCGCGAGTACTTGATCACCTTCCAAACCAGGAGAATATGTACTAGTACAGCCACAGGCGTGTACTTGCACTCGCCTCCGGTGGTGCAAACATTTATGAATTTTTGAATCAAATTGCTAGGCTTGGGGTTTTTTTAAAACACCAAGCCACAGTCTGGTATGACATGGACTTAAGGGTGACCCAAAAGATGAGAAATATTATTCAGAAAGAAACGAAACAACGTCACCACGCACACCTTTTGGAAGTCAGGTAGCACGAATAGTTTCGTGGGTCGGTCTCAAGAAAGTCAACTGATGCAAGAAAATAATAGAAAAGTGCGCATGCCATGACTTCCAAGACAGAAAACACATGGCCTTGAACTTGACATCAGAAAAATGTTTTTCGAGGAAAGAAAACCAGGGTTTAGATCAAGTTGTGCTTTTACTGCTGAAAAGCGTGGGAAAGGGAAGGAGGCTGGTGACGGCTACATCTCGCCTCTGACCTCTTGTTTGGGTGCAAAAAAAAACTACCATTCTATGTTATTTCATCGTGTGCCAGAGTGTTTCCCCTGATGCATTGAATTTGTAGATTTTTTGGTGGTGTGGAGCTTGCAAGGCTGAATCCAAGGTGGAACTCGTACGACCTATTTTCTTCGTAGTAGGTAGGTGGCTCCCATGACGTCGCGAGAACCCATCTTGTTGTTGAGCCAACCTTCGATCACAAAATATCTGTTCTTGCTGTTGTTCTTTGGCGCCGTAGCGGTGAGGATCTCACCCTCTAACGTACTCAGAATTCAGATGAGGTAGCTGCACATGTACTGCACGGTTTGGTTGGGGCCAGATCAGATCCTCTTCTCCACTACCGCAGCCCTGCAGGTCCGTTCCTTACCGATGTGTCCAATAGCAAAAATCATGTTAAGCAGCTCGCATCGTTAACGTTAACAAAGAAACAACGCGGCCCACCATGACGCACCTCAATCTGTCCCTGCTTCGTTAGGTGAAAAAAACTGAATAGCGTGATGTGTATGGTCGTGGATTCGTCTGAATGTGTCGTACACCCGTTGGCCACGACATTTCTTACATCCCTCGCCAAAATTTGGGTGTCAAATGAGAGTGGTCAATTCGAAGAGCCTCCTCCATGCAATGCGGGAAGCCGTCATCCTCACCACTCAGAAACGATCATTCCCAGATTCTCCATCGCATCAGGTAGAACCCTTTGATTTACACGATGTGATCCGAAAAGACAACATCAATTTACATACATCCGAAACAAACTTTAGAACGTGGCATCTCGAACTTCGCCTTAAAACACACACGAATCTGGTGGGAGGAATAAGGTTGCATTCGTGGTATTCATGGGTAACAAATAGATGTGGAAAGAAAGAGATGGGATGGAAGAGAAGCGAGGCGACCGACATTGCGGCTACAGTTAGCCGACATCAGCCCTTTTCTGCCGGGGGTCTTTTGTAGGAAAGCAGGTCTGTTGGTTGATTGGAAGGGAGAGAATGGCTGCCGGAAACATTCCTGCTCTGCAGAACTCCTGGGCGCCGAGGGGAGAGCGCGCGGAAGACGACGACCAGTATGACGAAAAGGCCACTGTTGCCTAATACCATTGGTTGTGTAGAGTACCAGCGGTTATTAGTTTGCTGCGCAGCCAAAGAGGAAAGTAGCTTTAAAAAAAATAAGTATTTTAGTATAATGCCACATAGGAAGGCTGTGCATACTCGAAACAGTTTATGGTGGGCGACCACTAGCTGGTCACATCCATACAAGGGTGGGTGACTCTATCACCCAGATCCTAGACAAGGCCGCAGCTCCCAGGCGATACCAAGTTGTGAAGGTACAACATTAAAAGCCCCTCCACCCCACCATAAATCAACAAACCACTCTCCTCATCCACAGACCTGCAGCATATAAGTCCCTGGCATATCCCACTACCTTTCTCATTTCAAGATATCCATCCTCCAGGCACATCAACCCAACACCCTCACAATATAACGGCTTCAACCACCACCGACAAAATTAATATCACCATCAAGATTCGTTCCACATCTCCTCCAGAACCAACAGAAATGATGTCTCGCAACAATTATGGTCCCCGTGCCACCGATGGCATCGCCCACCAACTTGACAGCCAAATTGCACAAACTTTCAGGGAGTTTCACATCCATTCTAAGGATTGTCGCGCCTGCCGCAACCCCATTCTTGCGTATCAAGAGGGACGAGATCTTTGCCACGACGGCCGCGCTCTCTCTGTCAACATCACCAAGCTTCTGTATAAGAAAGCAGAGCATGTTCCTCAAGGAACATTCACAGTCGAATACAAGTCGGGTTGGGAGGCAGTAGATGGTCTTGTCAGAATCATTTGCCATTACAACCAAGGCTATTTCACCAACCAGATCGTGGATGTCAGGCGCTTTCCAAAGGTCTCTCAACCGCCAGCTATCGAGCCGGCCCCTGCTCCTATTCATCGTGGCTCCCAGTGGGAAGAGGACTTGGCCCGTCGTCAGCGTGCCGGGAACAACAGAAGGGCCAACCATGCGGTACACGGCGACCCGCGTACCTCACTCTTGGATGCTTCCAGCGGCAGAACTCAGGCCGACATCTCTCCAGCAAGCTCCTCGAGGAGTGTCCACTTCGACAGCTATATCCGTGTACGAGAGTTCGACGCTTAATCGCGCCAGTCGAAGTGCAGTGATGTCCTTTTCTTCGTCACCGACAAACGGGAGGACCTAAATATTATTACCCACATTCGCACGGTTTGACAAGACGACCTGGAGGGCCCTTCTCCTCCATAACGGCACCCGGGAGTATTACTTCCTACCCCACCTTCGAAAGCAACAACCCCTGCAGTATTGTTTTCTTTGCGGCAAGAAGTCATACTTATTCCACAACCCCCCGAAAACCCGAAAAAAAAAAACAAGCCAGACGATGGCACGAAGACACGATAATGAACCCCACCACTCCTTCGAAACTGGTCGGCTGGGACAGAACCTCAGTCGATTTATACGATATACCGGCGAAGCGCGCTGTAGGCCTCTGAATACCTATAAAGGGGTATGTCGCGAGTGCCCGAGAAACAGCTAGCTACCCGACGAATCGTGAAAACCACCATGAAAAGAGAAGGAGGATGATGAGGATTGATATTATTGTATTATATATTTTTTGTGCAAGGAAACGAAGAGCTTTGTATTTTATTTTGTGTACTATTTCCGACTTCTTGACAAGTGTGTATGGTTGTGTATCTCATTTTTCTGTACCTGCTTGAATGTTTTGTATGACGGGAGGAAATCATCGATCAAACAAATATCTTTGTGTCCAGAACTATGCGTTTTCCCTTACTGTTGAATCCACTCTCGCTGCAAGTCTAAGAAAATGAAATCTCATTTGTTTCGTAACCCATTTTCAAGCTCTCTCTGAATCACAAAATATGAAAGAATGGTTTCGGACGTCGAACAACTTCCACCGAAATCTTTCATATTCCCTGAAAAACCGCAAGATCCCGATGTGATGTAGTGGTGGGTGGTGCGTACGAACGCGTTTGGGTAATGTGGCACGTACATGTGATTCGTGTTACTCAAACGCGTACAGGGGTTTGGTTTTGCGCCTCCATGCATGGAAGCAGAAGGAACCTGCCAGGGGTTCGTTCGTGAAACCAAGATAAACATAGCAGGTTTTTGATTTCAGGAAACCCTTCGTTCACAATTTAAACCTTGGCAGTGTTTTGCGGGGCAGCTCAACGGAGTAAATGAGATGTTGGAAATCAAGATCCCCCGCGCGTGTTTGTACTCGCTGACGATAAAACTTGCCGGGGCGAGGCTACTCTAAATGTCCCAATGGTCACTACTTTGGGTCTAAAGCCCGCCTGCAATGAATGCTTGAAGAACTGATATAAATCACGTGCCCCTCTAGATAGCAACCAGGTCTGTAGGACTATGAATAGAGTACTCTAGGCAAAAGAGATAGGAACTTGGCCATTACGTGTTGACAGAGGATCTGCCTATTAACACGAGGATCAGGATAGGAATCACACCAGTCCATCAGCAGTCATGTTCTTAAAACCGACCTGTTTGAGGATCCAGCACGCGCAGCTATTCCCTTCATAATATCTGGAACAGTAAGTTATCCAACCTGCTCCTATGAGCAAAGTGCGCCTAGCTGACACCAACCAGAGCTGACAGACCAATAGAGGTAGGGAGGCGAAACCCGTTCTTTTCCACCCATGGCAAAGTCTTGGGTGTGATACACAAGATCATATCACCGGCAACCACCCAACCGAAGTTCGCATTCGGGGAGCGAGATCATTACCACCATCTTCCACCATGCCCGGGTGTTTCATCCATTTGCATTCTTCGATTAACTGTTTCGTCTGGTAATTGCGGACCACTTTGTAGAATTTGTTATACGAGTGCTGTGGAATGGTCATGGTCGGGGAGCGTTTTGGCGCGTAGCACCATCCATTCCACCTCCTCCGTTGCCGGTGGACTCGCCGGATATAATTGCAGGACATTGGTTAATTTTGAGTTTTATCTCAAGATCAGGCAAATAGAGCTCGAGATATCTCAACCGGTCTCGGGGGTAAAATTCCGATACAAATTCCTGAGCTGTATCGTCCTTTACTCATCATTCCATATGATGCAATACACCACATCTGCCTGCTCGTATGTGCGGCACATAATGATAATGGAGAAAGGCATACATGTTCCGGCACACCAACCGCCGAGGCTGCCATCATGTAATCCCTTTTGCCCAGTATCATATCTTGAAGATGAATCATGTTCGTTTTTGCAATACCCACAACCTCTCGTACGAGCAGTAATACAGCGCTCTGTATTCGGAACAAGCCAGTCCAGCCACCGGGCCAGTCGGATATACGATAGCTCAACTCGAGATAAGCCGAACTCCGGATATCTATCAATATTTTACCAGTCTGGCTCGGCATAGAATGGAGCCGGCCGGAAATTGTTGATCGACCGCTCTTGAACTCGGTGTGTTTCTTTGATTGGACGAGTATGTATGGTTCCATACGAACCCTGCCGCTATGTATCCCGAGTTCGCGATTCCGAAGCCTCGTCGTCGAGCACAAAAAAACCATCCACCGTATCGTACCTCGGACTATGAACGATTAGCAGTTGTGGTACGTATATACTCTAATTTGGGAATGCTATTACTGGTAGATGCGTGCAGTATTGATAGTAACTAATCTGAGTAAGAAAGAAAGACGGGATTGGACCTATAAGAAGCCTCGAAGCAATATCGTCGAAAGCGAAGGGAATGTTCGAACATATTGGTGTTTGTAGTTCTGCTGAAGGTATGGGATGTTGACAGAATAGGGCTAGCTCAGGTTTCTTCCACCGCGGTAATATATTTTAAATCGCTTTCCCAACTGCAATGGAGGAACAGTATGACCACAGCAAAGAATGGATTTGAGAACCTCAGATTTCCGAAGGATATTCTCCCGTCAGATTGGAGATCGGGCGTCGTGGACTTGGGCTGGGATGTGAAGGGCGGCGCCCAGGAACTAGACGGGTATATACTCGATTCCGGGTTGGTGATCCATGGTTAGGCTATTCAGCGAATACCTAAACACGCTCAATTTAGGGCTTTCCTGACCGGGGTCTTGACTCCCGTACATATGAACCAGGTATATATACTCATCGATATCGTTGACGCGTTTTCTGCCCACAACTTCAACAATGCTTCGATTCCCATGTGCTGCTGTCCTGGTCTTCTGGCTTGCATCAACGACAATTGCTATTCCGAGCTTCTCCGCGAAGAATAAAGGTGGTACTAATGGCCTCAATCCTTCGCAGATTTTAGAGGACCCGTACCCTTATGAATTCCCTGTTCTCGGGAATGCGACGGAGGGCGGAAGGTTTCCTATGCCGATGTGCAATGGCGTAAATCTGGAGGAGGCTACAATTGATCAATTGCAGGTCGCAATGAATGACGGGAGGTTGACGAGTTCTCAACTGGTCTTGTGCTACCTACAACGGATCTGGCAGACCGATGAATATATTGAGTATGTCCAGAAACAACGTGCAACCGCATGCCAGCAGCAATGACAGATGCTAAAGATAGTTTTTTTGCAGTGTAATAATGGAACTCAATCCCGATTTCCTCGAGATTGCAGACACTCTAGACGAAGAACGTGCAGCTGGAAAATCGAGAGGCCCTCTCCACGGAATCCCATTCCTCATCAAGGATAATATCGCGACAAGGGATAAAATGGAAACTACCGCGGGAAGCTGGGTATTGCTTGGATCCGTTGCCCCTCGCGACGCGCATGTTGTTAAGCTACTCCGTGAGGCTGGAGCCTTATTGCTTGGGAAAGCAACACTGAGTGAATGGGCGGTAATTATTTGCCTCTACCGTTTGAATTATTGGCTGTGCTGACCAGGTAGCTAGGATATGAGGAATTCGAACTATAGCGAAGGGTATTCAGCTAGGGGTGGACAAGCCCGTAGTCCATATAACTTGACTGTCAATGGAGGAGGAAGCAGTACCGGCAGTGGTGCGGCGGTTGCAGCAAATGTTGTCATGTTTGCGTTGGGGACAGAGACGGATGGGAGTAGTGAGTTGCGACTGAAGCGAGTTGCAAAGCAGGCGGTTGCTGAATTTGTGATATAGTTATCAGTCCAGCGGAGAGAAATGCTCTGGTAGGGTTCAAACCCACCGTTGGGTTAACCTCGAGAGCTGGGTATACATCCCTTGGACACCATTTCCATAGGTCTCTAACATCTCCCAGTGTTATTCCAGAGAGTTCCCATCAAGACACCGTCGGCCCTCTTGCTAGGACCGTTAGAGATGCAGTTTACGCTCTCGACGGTATGTATGGAATTGACCCGCGCGACAACTATACCCTCGCACAGAAAGGCAAAACGCCAGCTGGGGGATATGCTCAATTCCTCACCAATAAAGATGCGCTCAAAGATGCAGTGTTTGGTTTGCCGTGGAAAAGCTTCTGGGTTCACGCCGATGAAGCCATGCAGACAAAACTTCTTGAGCTGATCGTTCTGATTGAAGAAGCAGGCGCGACTGTCATTAATGGGACAGAATTGCCGAACTATGAGATTATTGTTTCTCCGGATGGTTGGAATTGGGATTATGGTACCACTCGCGGTTTCGCCAATGAATCTGAGTATACCGTTGTCAAGGTACGTGTGTCTAAAAAATAATAGGTCGCGATCGAATGTCGTCAGATACTGAACGCAGTAGGTTGATTTCTATAACAATATTAAACGGTACCTGTCAGAACTCGAAAATACAAGTATCCGCTCGCTCGAAGACATAGTGCAGTACGTTGTTCTGTCCATTTCTTTCCATCATATTAACCTTCATTATTCAGGTACAATATCGACAACGTTGGCACAGAAGGTGGACTTCCCGGTATTCACCCTGCCTTTGGATCTGGTCAGGACGGCTTCCTAGCCTCCTTAGAAACAAAAGGAATCATGGACGAAACATACTATCAAGCTCTCGCCTTCTGCCAACAGTCCACACGGGAAGAAGGTCTTGACAAAGCACTCATCCATAACGGCAAGAAGCTCTCGGCGTTGTTGGTACCCGCTGATGTGGGTCAAGTGAGTACATGTTTCCTCAGTTACAATTATTATTGATACAGAGTATTAAGAAATGGTTGGTGTAGACTTACCAGATAGCTGCACAGGCAGGCTATCCAGTGGTTACTCTGCCTGCAGGGACTTCAAAGAGTACGGGAATGCCGTTTGGATTGGCACTTATGCAAAAGGCATGGGAAGAACCAGAGCTAGTGAAATGGGCAAGTGCTATCGAGGATTTGCAGCTTTCAAGTGACACGCCATACAAAAGAACGCTCCCAAGATGGTACGAATATAGGACGAAGAACATTCCTGTTCTTAACATTTAATTCCACCAAAAAGGTTGAGGGATTGATGCGGTCGAATAGAAGCCGGACAGGAGTCCTTCAGCTTTGGAGTAAACGGTAATGAACATATCTGTAATGTAGAACGTATGTACGTATCGGGGCTTGAAAAGAGTAGCCCTAACCCGTCTCTGCTTACAAAAACTTGCCCACACTCTTCTGCTAAGTACAGTTACCATGCTCTTCAGAGTTGCGCGAGAGTGAATTATTCATGGATATGCTGGATCCATCAGAACGGCCTTGACCCTGGTTATGATTCCATGTTGAGAATATGTCGGACTTATTCTAGCACCAATTATATGGCCAAACAGTATTATATCATGAAGTAAAAACTCTGGATCCGGATTCAGCCACACCAATCTCAACTATCATCATCAGCCACTTACTTATTCGCATTCGCTTGCGCGATTTGATATGTAGCAATATATGAATTGATATCAAACGGATATATAATTAGTTTGGCCGTCGGAGTGAAAAAATTTTCATCAATTGTGCGAACAAGGCTGGCTGACATGTGCATACCCCCGGAAGCTCGACGCTAACACTCAATGGGGGAGTAGATCCTCCTTCAGCCTTGTATTTCTGTGTTCTTTGCTTTTCGAAGCGCACATAGTTTCTCCGATTCTTCCGCGAACCCGATGACTGCATAATACACAAAGCCACCTGAATGCAGAGACATGATCCTGTATGCAGCCTTACCTTTTTTCCTTTGCTTCTCGCGGTCCATAACAATTATTTGTCATTCTGTATGCTTTTGGAGGGTGGGGTGGACGCGCAGACTGCAGTGCGGAGCCTTATCCTTGCGCAACATCCGGTTCTTCGGGACCCGAGGAAAAAAAGAAACAAGAAATCCGTAAGGCACAGCGTGCGTAAGGAGCAACATTATGTGGTGTGATAGTGGGGTGGGAAACCGGAAGGAAGGTGGGTTTTAGAGCCGTCTTTGTCGTCTTTGTAAGATCGAATAGACGGAAAGAAGCAAACATAATGGTTCGGCACAACTCGGGGCCTTGTTGAACTCGAAGCAGTGACACTGGTGGTGTTTCTACACTCGATCACAGTGACTCAAATTAAAGACGAGACCCGCGGTACCCGTCATCGAAAGTATATTACTCTGATGCCACTCGAGGGCACTTTTTCGCGTGTTTTGCTCTCTCCTGGGTCAAATGGTGCGCATTTCGATGTTTCAGTTCTATGGGGCGGATTGAGGCTGACAGGAACTGATCGTGTTAGACAAGCCTCGAGGAATTGGATGGTGCATACTATCGGTGGATATGATGTTGAATCGGTAGTTTCTGTCGGGGTGGATAGCCTCAATGGAAAAAGTAAGTGTGTAATCGTGTAGAATCCTCTAGTCCTATGGTATTCTAACCGTCGTATAGTCGTTAACCTGTACTAATAATTGCAATATTGAGTGGAAACTGGACGTTAAGGCAAACATATTGCTGCTGCCGATCGATGACGTACTACTGAACCTAGCTATATAGTAAAATTATGATCGAGTGATGAGTTTTGATCCGAGTTGAACTATAGTAGTGTTATCAATGCTATTAATGCGCATGACGGTGATCTCGTAAACCGTAGAGGGACAGGGAGCTCAAATTCTGCGCACCTGATTAGTGTGAAGGCTTTTCGATGTTGTGATGTATAATTTGACTCATTATCCCGTCTCTTCCAGTAGCACATGCACATCCGTCTATCCATCCAATAACTCCTCCAACAGTTGTTGTTTGCTTCCATGTCCCATTCGCATTCGATCGAACCTCATCTTATTCCTTCCTATATCCCAATACCTTCGAGCCTCGTCCTCGCTGTTCAAGCTGACGGTCCGCCATCTGGAGCTTCTTCTGGCCTCTCCGATCGCGGTCCTTGGACTGGTAGCGGTAGTGCCTTCACAGATGCATCACTCCTGTCGTCTTGCGGTCCCAACCTCCACTTTTCCTTTCCGTCCCCCGCCTCCGTTGACCTTTCCGTCCTCTCTTTGCCATCCATCATCGAGCCTTCACAAATCCACCACTTTCCATCCCCTCGCCCAGCTGTCCATCCATATTCTTCCGCATCCATTATTGGTGGTTGGTGCTAGTCCGTCGGTGGTGTTTCCCAAGGAGAAGTGTGTTTCCTCCCGAGGATCCAGCCTTTATATACGTCCGCACTCTCTTAGGCGGCGGGCACAGCAAGCAGGCAGCGTAGTGACTCACAACGCATCTGTTTCTCTTGCCCGCATCCCGTCGCATATTACAGCCGTCTGCCTTCCTTTCATCTCTCTATCTTCCAATAACGGATGCAGTCTTTCGCTGGCAGATAACCACTGGGCCCTCAGTGACGGGGATCTTGATAGTAATACGGAGGCAAGGCAACGGCTAGGAGTCAGTAGAAGAGCGTGTGTGACTCATTACATTTACGGGATGCAACGTTTGATTGGACAACATGACGATGTTATCATAGATAAATTATGTGTGCTAGCAAGCTAGTACATAGGGCGACCAATCAGATGAAGTGGCATCAGATGCTGTCGTCATCACGCAGATGAAAATTTCCAAAGACGAGTGAGAGTATGTGACTGGTGATAGTCAGTAACCCCGAAGCACATAGGAAGGAGTACCAGCTGCCCAACGTAAACAATAGAGTTGTATGTACAAAAGTCATAGCTGATACTGGATACCAGACCCATCGTCCTTCTTAGCCAACACAATCAACATATGGAACCGTACGCATGATCGCCCAATGTAACATGATTGCAGTACTCAGGTTCAATTACCACCCTCTCTCTGCCCTTGACCAGGTGTCCACGTCATAGCGAGGTATTCAATAATGTACTCACGTTAGGGCAACACAATTTATGGTCGTGTAAATTTGAGTAATGTTTGCCGAGTTCTTCGCTATGCATATGATCCACCACCCCCGCGCTGATCGAGGAGGCTACTGTTACTTACTCCAATTTTAGAAACGCCAACCGCATAGTGTTCGGTCGGTACTGGACGCGGGTACTCTTTAACAGAAGTAGACACTTACAGATGTCGCCGGATAATGTCGAGACGAGAAGAGTGTGGGGATGCGGGGATGCGGGCGCGGAGATCGATATCCGGGATTCCTGGTATAGATATTGGTGCTAACTCTATTCAACTCCACCACATCGGAATATCACGAAAGAATTACAGTTGATGAAAACAACTTGATAGCTTTTGGGCGTGGAAGTGGAAGTGGATACTATACGTAAAAAATCCAAGTGAGATAAATATGAAACTGAAGAAATCTAAAGTAAATGAAGGTAGGGTTTCTCCCCACACTTAGATCTAGATAATTTCCCCCCCTCGCATCTCCATTCACAATATCCGGGATCCTCGACTAAGGGTTGGCACTGCTAGCTATAGAATAGCCGGCTGGTTCTTTCCGGAGTAACACCAGCCCAGGCCTCATCGTTCTTGACCAGTACTCGCCTGGGTGTTAACTTAGAGTACTTTCTTGGTGTCACGGGCATATTTTATGGATACCACCTTTTCGCTTCCTGAACCGCACATATGTTATGACTATCGAGGCATTTTGGTACTCACACGAATTCGAAGGTGAAAGCAGTATTATTAAGTACAACCTGAGGGACGAACTAGACAATGGAAGCTCTAGAGAACAGAACGAACTATCTACGCCTTACAAGTATTAGTGCCTACCAGTTACCGAGTATATTTCTTCAATAGCAAAGTTTCATAAACAGTCAGTTCGGAGGAATATATAAGGAAGAGCCTAGTTAACGGCTAAGCTGGATATCAAAGTCTCACAAATTACATTGAGACACGGTTAGATTTCATGCACACATCCCTCGCTTGTGGTGTCACACTCTGCATGTAGTTAGAGCACAAATCTGTCATTTTCAACAAATTCGTTCTTCCACGGCAAAGATAACTATGTGCGGAAGACCAGCTGATCAAAACCCCAAGTTCATGTGTGTATAGTGAGTGGAAAAAAGTATTAAGTAAACGGACCATAACTGGCTATTTTCGGCCATGCAGCTCAAAGCAGGTGTTGCACTCTACAAATATTGTAGATAATGGTTCTAGTTTCTTTGAGGGTGGATGTCTGACCATTGTTGGCCATTGATTCTAGCCCTGTTGTGAACCTATCACTTTGAGGGGAGAAGATTTGGGGATAGTAACCCCATATACAGTGCCTGCTCCCACTCTATGGAAATGGCTGTAAATGTATTGAAAATTTCTAGGGATATTAAGAGGACCTCTTGAGTATTGTGACCAAGTTTGTATCTCTGTAAGCATTTTTTTCTGCTATTAACACGGTTGGCCGCTTACAGCGCGTCTACTTAATACTCTTCCACTCGCTGTGTGTAATTACTTTGCATTTGGGGAGCCAGGATCTAGGACTTGGGAGGCGCGTTTCCTTTTTGACATCAGCCAATCGATATCGATATCCTAATTATATTCGGAATTACTTTATTAACATCTTATAATTAAAGTAATTGTGGGTATTATTACTTATTTATTATCGTAATAACAAGCAGATTTCAATATTGAATGTTTAGGCAATCAGTTCGCAAACTTGACAGTGAAGCACTGATTAGAAGACAAGAGATCCAGAATATTAATGCATTGTCATCCACTGGACCATAAGGTCTGACGAGCCAAAACTATAAAGCGCAGACGTACACACCTACATGATACATCTTCGATCCAGGCTGTGGATCATGATCTCTTGTTCCTATCGAGAGTCAATCCGTACTCCTGGCTGGTCATGCAGACCGCACACGCTAGACGCCTCGCGCCAGCGCTTCATACCAACCTGCAAGTGCTATAATAAGTCATGTGAGACGTGTCATATAAAAGGGATTATTGCACCAGTATTGGTTGTTCTGAGCTTGAGCACTACTCAGACACCTTTGCTATCAACCGGACGAAAACTGCTACATTGCTGCTGCTGCTTCTCTTGATTGCATCGTCATCCAAACCTCGACCACTTCTCTTTGTCAATATTCTTTGGAATTTACAATCAACATAAAACTCTATTCGAAAACACATCCACCGAATCGTTCACACACATCTCTCAGGCTCGCAATTTTTCTCCTACCCTTCATTGATCGCAATCCATCTTATCTAGCCATGGCTTCTGTTCCCTGCTACGAAGTCATTGGGAGGTCTACCGAGAGGTCTGAGTGAGTTCGGTGGCAAAATTCAGGGACTAGAAAAGCTGACATGGAGAAAGATTGATGATAACAGACGTCATTCTCCGGCACCACCAAGATTTGGACCACTTCCGCTGGCTCCCGTGAGGGATATGTAGTTCTTCGTCACCTGGATGTTAGTGAGGAGGATAGCAGGCGGATTAGAAGGAAGTCGTATTCGTAATGTAGCACTAGGGATGAATAACTAAAAATTTGGAAAATTTGTTTCTCACTCTGAGCGTTCTAGTTCTGGTCTCTGAAAAGCTCTTACAATAGAACCACAAATTCGCTTGCTCGTGTGCTTGTACCTCCCCAGTGCAGTTACAGGTAAGTAGGAATTCGAAAGCTCTTGTACATACGAGGCTGGGGACAAAAGTCGTGAATAGTAGCGAGCACAACAACCGAGAATTACTATTACGCCACAACCAAGAAGAACACAAAAGTGAGCCTATAGGATTGAATTGAATGAATTTTAGCATTAGAGAGACCACTTTAGATTGATTTCGGGGGTGGGGTGGATACAACATTTTTTGTTTCGTCTGGTAGCTGTGGTTGTATATATCCACGACTTTTGTCCCTAGCCTCGTACAATTATTATAGATTTTCAAACTCAAAGCTTTCAAATTAAATTCAGTTGCCCGATACCTAAACATCTATTTTATAATCTCCCCCACCTCTTCTTCCTTACAAAAATCGAGCACGCGTACGCTGATATGTCAGACTGCTAACTGTTTCAGTTCCAACACTTCCTGTAACCACAGTCTGGTTCCTCCTAACACCTCACCCATCATCAGCAGGCTTGATCGCGCCCGAATCATCGAAACCTTCAGTATTTACATGTTTACCAATTTCTATTCTATCTCTCTACTCTACGTCTACATCCTCTGTTGTCAACGGCGAAAGCTTCTCTATACGCACACAAGCCCCAGTGAGCGGAGATGAGAAGGGTATCCCGTCCTGACTTCGACCAGTTAACATCTAGAAGTCTTTTGAAGGGATCATTCGCCACGGCGATACCACCCACTACATATTCGCGTAGATATTTCGAGGCCGTGGGCGACCTCGACTATTCAATCGTAAGAATTGCTCAATCGAATTCTGCGACATCTGCATCACCAACCCAACTGGCTTCGTCATCGTGACCCTCACCGCCAAAACTCCGCTACTCAAAAGCGTTTTAGTCTCCTGCCCTTACTATGCAAATGGAAGTGTACGCGGTAGGGTGGTGTGCATGGGAGTTGCTAAAACCTGATGTTCATCGATCATCTTGGCAAGAGAATCGGTTTTCATGGCAGTAAAATCAGACCAGCATCTAAGCTCCTGTTTTTCACAGCCAACACGTCGCATCTCCAGTCCTACAGGCCTCGTTACTACGTTCCTCTCCATGAGCGAACCGATCTTGGTACGTCTCGTCACTACCAGGCCTCACGATACGAGATAAAGCTACGGAGGGAGGACCTGGAGTGTCGATAAATCCATTGGAGAGCATAGTAAGTGCGGGTATGTTCACGATGGAGGGATTAGACTAGCATCTAATTTCCGTCCTTCACAGTAGGCACTTTGTATCTCTAGTCCTACTGGCTACCTCTGCACGATCGTGAGTGATATCTGATCTCGACCACGTCTTGCTGCCCTCACGACGAAGGAGAAGGCTACGGATTGACGAAAAGTGGCGAATTAAGACTTACAGCGTGATCTAGTGGAGAGAACACGAAGTGCGGGTATCTTCGTGATTGAGGATTTTATCTTCCTTATTTACACCGTGGTGTGTAATAGGCCTACATGATCTTTTGCGCGCCAAAAATCCTTACATTTAGTCACTCTGTCCTGGGGTAGCATGCAAAGACCTAAAGTAGACCGCACTTTATCGATCAGTCAATCATTTCGGTTGCTTTCTCAGAACACCCGTCGTAATGCAGTTGCTAATGATATATGGTAGTAGAACTTAAGCACGTCAAGAAATGCCAGGATTTATCGTTGTACAGTACATATGCATATAAACATACAAGAGTTTAAAGATACCTTTGACGGAACGAATTGCAGCCTCCACCACCGTCGCCGTTGACGTACATGTTATGCTCAGCAACGTCACTGATATCGAGGGGCGAGTGAGGACCGCAAGTGAATTCGAGACACTAGAGTATAGCAAGCACTGTAGCGATATTATACGTAGTGATCATGATCTTTCAAATGAAATTTTTGGTTAACCAGCCTTAGAACGCCTATACCATTCTAACGACTTTTCGGGCAGAGCAAATATTGGTGAATAAAAAGAGAACATTAGCAAACTAAAATTGCCTGGTGACCGTTCGTTCCATAATGGTCGCTACAGTACTCCGGAGCATTCCGTCCAAAAAATACAGAAATCTGATTTGTGCGTTACGGTACTTAGGAACAGGTTCTATCTATTCACAAGTTGAGGTTGCTGAACAAAAACCGGTGATAAGCGAAGCTTGGCATGCATATGTCCGATGCCGACCAGCTCAAGCTTTATCTACACAGAGCTGGCTTTTGGAACCGAAATATGCATGTCACTGGGGCTTACTGGAGCCAGCAGTGAATAATTCCATATCAGCCGCTAGAAGTTTTGGTATCTGCTTCCTGTTCCGGCTAGCTAATTACTCGGTACATCTTTGAAGCTTCTCCCGCGCGATATATATCGCGATGCATTTGCATTGGTGTCCCAATGTATGAACGGTTTGATGTACTATTATGGCTTGGTCTGGCTTGCGCTAAGGCAGCCAGGCCGCATCCCACAGGCCTTGCAGTGCAAGCTTTTTTCAGACAGGCCGGGCCAGGCTTGATATCACAGACTCTATCCTGATACTGGAATATATGTGCCTGGTGTGCCAGACCCGGAAGTGCCAGTCATGGTATGGACTAGTTCTTCAGCCCACAATATTTCCTTCGGTGATAGCAATAGCTTTATTTCCTTTATCGATTCTCAGTCTTTTTATAATATACCACAATGACGCAGCAATCCCACCCACTATTCCTTGAGCTGGTAAATACTAGGTTGCTTTCAAAACGATTGGCAAAGTCAACAGTCATGTAGGTGGGCGTTGCTATCATCTATTCCTCCTTCTATCATGTGATTTTAGGGTTAGATTTACTCCTACGAATCAGGCTTGAAATAAGGTAAGCGCATGCACATACTAGAGTACATAGGCACATGTAGGTATGTCAGCGCGCGTTTTGGGTTCGTTATTTGTTTGGCTGAAGTTTGGCGAGCGGTTCAAAATCCATGTTTTGTAGGTGCGTTAAAAATATCATTGATCATTGGTCATAGCTATGAGTGGAGCATGCGCACACCACTTATTTTCTGAATATATTGAAGGACACAACTCACAATGTTATCTAGACCCCAATACATTGGACTAATAAAAACCAAATGAACGTAAAGTTCCTATAATCAGACAGTGTATCACCTAAGCGTATGTAGTTGCCAGAGTCCAGTACACATATATCCAAACCCCTTCAATACAAAGGAAGAAATGGAGTAGTTGAGACTACCTAGATCATTGGAACAAGCACCGAAAGGATCCATGAGAAAAAGCAATAATGAGAAAAACAACATATTCCAGAGCCTAGAAACATATAAGTACCTATTGTGTTGAGTGTCATGGTTCGTAGGAGATTTCAACTGTGACGATTGTTTTCGGTATATACGTATCGAATGCCCAAGAATGGGTTAAAACCTCTTCGGATGGGCTCTCTATTGGAAATTGTAGCGGGCGCTGCGAGAAAGTCCAGAAACAATAATGCATTAAGACTGATTACCGTTTTCTCAATATACGTAATGACAAGAATATGTTGGCCGGTCCCTCACCGGATCCGGACTCGGGAGCTGGGTCGAGCAGATTTCTACCCTCCATGATACATGACGTACGAACTTGGACTCTCAGTACAGTATATGCTGTGTCAACACTTCCCGATGGAAGGCAACTTTGTAGCTTGCTCACCACCATCTATGTAATTCCAAAGCTCGCCCAACCCTTTAATCTTTCCAGCCTGAGATCCTGAAACGTGGCCTGGTGAACGTCTAACGAGTAACCCCCCACCAATACCACAGATAACAATATTTCCCTCCTCGTCTTCATCTTTCCTGATAAAGACATCCCCTGGACATGCATCCCACGTAACATGAACACTCTCCATAATCCGAACCGCCTCGCATATCTGCCTCTTCCATTTCTCCTTTATCGGCGTGCTGTACGCCGTTGGATTAATCTCATCAAGAAACACACCTTCCATATAACCCCGCACCATTCCATCAATATTACCATCTCCCGTCCCCGACTCCGTAAGACCCACCAAAACAGGGAATTCCTGACGACCGTGGAGCTTGAGAAGGTTGTTGACGAGACGGACGAAATATTCGGTATCGAAAAAGTTCTGAAGGGATTTGAAATGGTAGTCTCTGCCGTCAATTTGGACTTGATGGCCAAGGCGGCCTTGGGTCTTCGGTCCCATGTTAATGCATTCGGGCGAGAATACTTTGAGAGTTGGCCACACGTTCGGAAGAGGGTCGTGACGTGGCCATTTGATATGCTCACTGTGCTCCATGGCTGAGAGTTTACCGTCCACGGTGGCGATCTGGAGCTTGATTATTTGTTTTTCTCCAGTACCACCACCGTCTTGTGGTCGCGGCTGCACATTACGGCTTCTGGATATACAATCGGCTTTCACAAATGGATACCATAATTCTTCCAGATCACGCCAGGCTTTTTCACGCCCTTCGCGAGCGTCGTTTTCGATATCGCAGTTGATGGCGGCTAGGAGTGTCTTTTCGACGCAGGGAGGTGTTTTGTCGGTGGCCGACAACAATACATGGAAGCGAAACGGGCCGCAGTCAAAGAATTCGTGGAGGGCACATGTGTAGCCACCGCTATTCGTTTTCGACCTCCGGATTTCTGTCGTAAGAGGGATTCGTATTAAGTCGTATTGACTATAATCGATTGGAACGTCATTCAAGGTGTATTTTCCGCCGCCGTCACCGCCGCTGGATAGAATTTCTGGTTTTGGATTCGCTGCTGCCATCTCGTCGTCGTGCTTGAAGTCGATCTAGGAAACGTTGAAGACTTTGTTTAATGACTACCGACCAAACAACATCTGGTTGCGTGGTCGAGATAGAGAAATAGTGTGATTATGTGACTGAATTTGGTGACTACTATCTCTTGTATTATAATAGGGATGAGAGAAAGCAGAGAGGAGACGATACCATTTTGATCACAGCAGAGAGGCATCTCCTGGATCCAACAGGCTATCCGACCACTTCGATTGTTTGTAAATGTTTGTATATACTGAATTAACACCCGGAAAGGGATTCAATGTGGTGAAGCGGCGCAGAGCAAGTAGTGCAGGCGGTTGGCTAATACACATTTAAACCCGAAGGAGTATCACTCGCTATCGAGTGAGATATTATGTGCGTTTATCCCAACCAGAATAGGAAGGTTGTAAGCTGCGGTGCGCTTGAAGTCGTTTAGACAATAACGGTTCTGCGTCTAATCACATGGAACTGACCTCCATTGAAACACAAAACAAGCTCTAAGACCCGACACAATGCGGTCTCTAGATATCCATCAATATCCCCATCCCCTGATCAATGCTTCCTGAATTGATCCCCACATCTGGTAAAGTCACAGATGGTCCAACGTTGAAACTGCTCTCTAATCAACCAACGCCGCATTTTGAAACGCAAACTCCGAGCGAACAAGAATTCCGGTTTACAAAAGCACATTTGAATTGCTTTCACGCTATGGATGTCCGCATGACTGGAGTGAACTGTCAAGAATGCGGCTTTTATGTCTATTCGTTTGTTCGGAGCCAGAGACGAGATGTACGTGTAGCTGGGAACAATCTATCTTGTAGTGTGCGAATCAAATACATGGTTCATTGTGGTAGATATGACGTTTAGGCGTGATTATGTATGTTACAAGAGGTGCATCGGTTTTTTTGCTTCTTCTAGTCGAATGCTCGATATCATGCCATAATTTCCGGGAGTTTTAGCATTTCAGTGCATCAGAAACTTTGTTGAGGAGTTGCACATGCCTCACGCCTGCATGATGATGATGATTGTGGTGATTGTGGTGGTGGGGGGGGGGTTGGATGTCTGCACATCGATAGGCGATCGCGATAAACCCCGTCTTTCTCCTGCACCGTTTGCCTAAAAACGTGGATTGCATGGATGCCTACGAGGAAGTTGGCGAAAATGACGGTGATAGACCTTGATATGTGTAGCTGAGTAAAGTAAAGCAACTCACCAAACGTTGAAAGCTCTACTTTTGAAATAGATCCATGCGCCAAACGATCTATTAATAATTATAACAGACTGTGTGTTATATCCAAACGCGCTCGCCGACCCAAGCTAGGGTTCTAGATGAGTACCAGCAAAAAATCTTCATGCAGCGACAGCCGTTCCCTCGTCTTGAAGATATCTGTTGATAGGTTCCTAAGACCACATGTGCCTAGCGATTCTTGGTATTAATTGGATTGCCCGAGCTCAAGCGCTCTCAGCCTTTCGTGAACCCCTCACAATAGAAGTGCACATATATAACATAATTTAAACGCCCTCTAATTGCCGTAATAGGTCCTACGTTCCTTCTACTGCCTGCAGTTGTTGCTGCTATCACAATAGTTGTTCGGGATTCAGTTACCGAGGCTGTATAGCCCTTCTAACTTCACTCTATGAAATGACTCGGATAGAGCGGACCACTATAGTATTGTTCCATCTGAAACGGGTTTGAAAGAACAACACTTCATGTCTCTTGACCGTAACCGCATACAATTTCCTGTTTTAAAAAAAGCGTTTGTAGATGCTTGGCCCACATGAACGAACTGAAACCACGTAGCCTCAATATAATGATCAAGTCGTAGGCTGGGATCACGGCAATGTCAAACCCAATCTTTCGCTGTTCTTTTCCCCACTTAACGTACAGTTTTTTGGGGTTGGTGCTGAATATAACCCGAGGACTTTTTCAACAACCGCCGCCGCCGCGTGGAGAATGCACGTCTCTGCAGTGCGTTTGTATGGCTACATCCTTCTTTACGTATCATCGCCTCTTCTCTATGGATATGAAGCTCTGATCGTCTAACCACAGATGGAGGTACCGCCTGCCGAACATATGCCGGTTCCATTCGGGTTATAAGCATTTGTGCCTGCGAATAACGGTCTTATGGCCTTCTGATTCAATGATAATCTGGATATAGGAACGACGCCGACATTGCCAGCTCATACCTTGACGCTACACGGTACTGTCTTTACCCCGGCTCTTTCGTCATATCCAAAAGTGCTTGTTATCTCTAGTGGGATTGAAAGATTCCCCGTTTAGCCCTCGATAGTGGGGTGTCAGTCCATATTGTTCCTAGTAGTAACAGAGCCACGTACCCCACCAGCCAAAATGTTTGGTACACTCTAAGCATTTTACCTGCAGCACAGTGTATGGTTAGGATATAGTCGGTCCATAAACCCGAACACACCCTTCTTAATGCAGTTATACTGTATGTATTCTGTAGATTGAAAACTAGCTCAACGTAGTCTATATACTGTATAATTCCAAGAACAACCTACAGCGATTTGCAGCGAGTTAGGTTTATTTGCGCCAAAATCGCAGCAGCTTATTCGAATTCTTGGAATTATACGGTAGCTTGACATGAGAATTCGAATGCGTATACTCGACCACGCGCACGGCCGAAATTCAGCCGACGTATACGCGTACGTAGTCCTGGGTTTATAAACCAATAAAACGCACGCTGTGATAGTCAGAAGTCGGAGGAGATAAATGGTGCTGGATGAACACTTACCTAAGTACTTAAGTACAGAGACTTGTGTACTCGGTACAGGCGTTTGGAGCGACAACAGCATGCATATGCAAGTTTTGTAAAAGATAAGTACTAGTACTTGATTGATGGCGCCTACGTTGCCACCTAATACAAGGAAAAAAATAGCAACGCAGGCGCCACTGCACATTTCTTTTTGGTCTGGCGATACTTCAGAGAGTGTACGAGTACATTATGCATTTCTATATGAGTACTTAAGTAGTTATTAAACTTGGGGCGCGGGGGTTTTGAGTCTCAACTTCTGATTGTATCAGCCACCCGAAAAATGTTTTCATAAATCGCTTCACTAAGGTCTTCTTCCTCTTGCTCGCAAGCTCGCGCGGCTGCGTTAGCGAAAAAAAAAAAGCAGCTGGTGTACGAGCTTAGGGTCTGCTATGATCTTGGTTCATTTTCCCCGGCCTTTGTTGTGATATTATGAATTTCTAAAAGCCGTATGTAACAGAGGGGTCAAATGTTACCAAAACAGGCAATTTAAGGCACAAAAAGTCCTCTTGGCTTGCAACGATGTTTGGTACCTAGTCTGGATTCACAACCGAGCCTGCGAGAACCCAGACCATTTGACACCTTATTAATCCTAAATTTTTAATTATTCTTCTTTTGGGTATTTTCTTAATGTCCCTCCAACATATACTCTACCTAACGGGTCTTAACAAAATTGGCCTCGTCTTTGGCAACTTAGCCCCATAATTCGGTCTGTTACCCCCCCCGAGTATGGGTTTCTGGAAATTCACCGGCTATCGCTATTCCACGCGGATGCTCAACCCTCACGGCTGTGGATCCCGTACCAGGAGTTGATCCCGACGGGTTCATGGTTTCTGTAACCTCGCTGATGCTGCTTGCTGACGTAGCCCAGCTCCCCGATTTTGGATGGCCTCAGAGAAACCCTGCCACAATTATACATAGACCTATAAACAAACCACAGCCAAGTGTAGCCAAAGCCGAAAAACTAAAGGAAAACACGAACTATTCCCATACGCTGCTCTTCGTAAATCAGAGCCTTCATACAGTGAAAGAGGTTTACGAGATCACGGTCAGCCAAACTTCTCTCCTCGCATATTAACAATAGCAAGCATACATCAACAGCTGCAAAAAAGTATATTGATGCCAAGCAAGAAGTCCAACTTTTCAACATGACCTCCAAAAAGGAAAACGCTGTAGCCCTTCACCGACCCCAGACGGACACCCAGAGGAATTGATTTCCCACAACTCACGGACGTCCCCCCCCCCTCCGGAGGAGAACTCACACTTCTGCCAAGTTAATAGTGTCCACTGTCTGTAGGACGGAGTTCTTAACCACGACTCGCCGAAAGTTCGATTCGAAGATGACATGAAAGAGCTTAGGATGCACTGGACAAAAACTGAGCTTAATTCGTGGTCAACAATAGGTCTAGACTTACTGGGTTAATCTCTCGGCTGTGTTAGTTGAAAATCAACTATGATATAATCAATCATCACGGAGGGTTCAATGCCGAATTTGTACATAGGGATGTACAGGTTTATCCAGCCTTTGCTAACCTCGGGGTCGGAACTACCGAACAGTGTTCCGAGCGGCTAGGCCGGCCGCCGATCGGACTGCAGCCCGCATAAACCTGGGTTTGCCTGCATATATGACTGAATATACCTTCGTTATTTAAAAGAATCTGTATATATCTTCATATAATGCGTATATCTTGGCCGTAGCAGGCTTCGGAGAGCGTTTTACAGGTTTCAAGACGACCAAATCGAGGGGAGTGATGCGTCAGACAGGCTCAACGGAACGAATCGACGTAGAATTTCGAGTGTGAGCTGAAGGGGGTCTTTTTTGGAGGGTCAGTTGAATGCGTGCGGGGATTAGATGCCTTGCGACAATCCTAAAGAGAATTCGGTATACTAGATAGCCATTGAGGAATCGTACGCACCATTTATGAAGTAGTGATGGAAAGACATAACCCCGTATGCTTCGCTTAGTACATCGGTACTAAGGACAGCCTCGTGAACCTATCTCATTGAATAACATATGTCTAATGCATTATTCCTTGGGGCTGACGGTACGTATCCAAAGGGTGCGCAGAGCAGTTGATTCAACGCTGACGCGTAACGATCATCCGTAAAGCAACTCCTGGGAGGAAGGCCGCGACTAAACGGGGACTCTTGAAGCAGATCGTAGAACCTATTGCCCAAAATGTCACAGAATAAATATTGTTCGCAAGTGCTGGTTATTGCTAGTCCCTTGAGAATATAATGTCTTATGATGTCCTGTAATAGTCTCGTGAGTACATTCCCTGGCCTAAGGCGACGCACAGTTATGATACATACTCGACGCTTCGTCACCTTTCCAATGAGGCTGGCCAAGGCCCCAGCATGTTTGGATGTAACAGCATACACGTAATTCCGAAAGTAACGCCATAAAAAAGGTCGGTCATGGTGATAAGTCGTTTTGTCGAATATTTCATCAGCCTCTTCTCGAGAGAGGTAAAATTCCACCGCTTGATCCATCAGTCCTGTACCACTAGAGCCCAACGCTTTGGATACGGCTCAGAACAGGTAGTGTGATGGAAAGAATTTCGACTGGGTTTGATCCAGCTCTACCGTATACAAATAAGCAAACTAGAAAAGATGTGTCACTCGGCTGGACCATGAGATTTAGGAACGTATTCTAAAAGTATTTGTCGTCTTTCGTTGTCTGTGCCTCGTCCACGAGAATAACTGTCGGAGGAACCATGGCGAGTTTCGCTAGTGAACACCCCAAAAGCCGCTCTAGATAGCTTCGACTCTGAAGTTCGTTCATTGCTTCTGGCCACATAGTGATCGAGATTACCCCCAAGGATGGGCATTGTACACGGAGTTGTTGATGCAACAGATTCAGCAACATTCAATGGATCCTCCAACTGAAGAGAACCATCCCTGCGGGCAGCTGCAAAAGTCCGCATTGCAGCGATCGCGGGTAATCATAACGGTTGTTTGCGGACTGCTGACTGGCGAAGAGACGGCTGGCAGGGAAACAGAGGTGGTCGATGAAGACGGAGAAGGGAGCAGCGGGCTGGGAGGAGCAGGACTTGTCCATGGCCAGACGACTTGCCAAAGTGGTGAAAATGCAGTGCTATACTACCCATTGTATGCTCCTGATTTGCGAATAGCCTTGTGAATAGCACCCTGAGCTGTTTATCTTCGAGGGTGGTGCGGTGACGTGGTGTGGGGAATGGTGTGGGGAATGGCGTGGGGAATGGTGTGGGGAATGGTGGGGAATGGTGAATTGCGGCTCTGCTCTCCAGCGCGCAGGCGCAGATAGTGAAAAACCAAGGGTTGAAAACACACTGCCAGAACCGAAGTATCCCAAATACACGCTGTGGGCACGTTCCGAGACCGTTTCTCCACAAGATCAGTATGGAGCATACACTGAATACGGATTTTCCACCCTTCCGGGACTCTCTTTATCTAGAGTACTTTCCTCCCCTACCAAATAAGTACCGAGTGCGATAAGAGAGACAAACGCCATGATAATCATGGTTCATATATACTTAAGTAGCATTCACATACACGCGGTAGTTACGGGGTATTTTGGCGGAAAAACGCTGCTATGGGGATTCCAGGTACCGAACCGAACCACATTTCAATCATTGCCTAATAACGCTGTTCAAATTTCTCCTCTTAAATTGCTGATTGCGCATTTACAATGTTATGGACAAATTTAGAGGATTCAACCAGGCGATCTAAAATTACATATCCGCAGCAGCAGATAGCTAGAGGAACTCATTTTCCAAACATATTCTAGACAGAACATTCGTATAGACAAGGGGTGTGTCCTTCTATTTGAATTGCTAATTGGAGTTGTGGCTATCCAGCGGTTTCTATTCACCTAGGTATCTAGAACAACGAGAAGTCGAATTTGCACTAAATTCTAGAGGAGCAATGAAACTACACTTTTGGTAATACCAGGTATGTTATATTTATGTGCCTCCTCTACACATATAATTACCTCAGAATGGGTCTGAATAGCGAAGAGTACTTCTCGTACTTGCCAATGACGAGTTCCGGGCAGTGAAGATGCTTAAACTAAGTAGTTCTGTTGGAATCGATCTCCCAAAATATCAATCGCCGGTATCAGACTCCGCTGAAGCCAACCGACACACTAGAGACGAGCCTCACATGGGTGCACGGCGGTAGCAGGTCTAGGAATTCGTTACACCATTTTGTTGATCGAACTTGAAGGCTGGAATTCCGTGCTTATAATCGATCCTTCTACTGCATGATTGCTTCTAAGCCGTCGCTTCGCATGCAGAGACGATGACATGACAAAACCAACAGGGCGATAATAATACCTTTCATCTAATCTGCATCGTGGAGTTGGGCGGCTAGAATGGATCTGGACGGAGGAACGCTCCGATGCGGCGGGGCGATGTGGTTTACCTGGTAAACCAATAGTGAAAAAGCGAAGCTTTCGGGCTTCCTTCAATTAGTTATCAATCTATTTGATGCAACACATAATATTCCGACGATATCGCGAACAGTACTGTGAAATTCTTTATAAGTTTACGGAATACAGCTGTTTGATATCGACGGTTCCACTAATTCTCAGGGATGTCGAGAAAAAGGACAATCGGACGTTTAACGAACCGCGCGGACGAGCATCGTAAACGTCAAATAGCTATTTGTTTGCTTGGAGAGTACGACCACGACACGCACCCAAAACGACATGGTTGGATCAGTAAAGGTTGATGACTTGCTAGTTTAACTGGTATTCTCGAAGATCCGGCGTCTGCCACATCTAGTCTGGAGATCTTTATGTGTAGAGATAGAATATCTACTTGGATTGTGAAGCAGAACCGACATGACAATGTACTTGTCGTATCCGGTCATCCAACCACAAGCCTGAGGAATCCTCGGGCCTTTCGGCTTCCTAGCTCTTCCCAGTAACTTAGTATTAGGCTGGATGAAGTTCTGCATTCGTGAGTGGTTAGGTTAAGCACAGGCGATACGTCAAACGAACCAATTAGGATTGCAGGCTTATATGGCACGTTTCCGTTTTACGAATCTACACCTACATCCATCTATTAAGCGCCCACCCTTATTTTTGTGTACCAGAATAGAAATCCTTCATAACCAATCCTCACATCATCACCAACAGCTCTCTGTGTCTCCTTGGCAACTGAAGTACAACCTTACAGGATGCATAACCAACACCGATCCACTTCAAAACCTAAGACGGAGCACCTGCGTCAGACACAAGTATACATAAACACTCCGAGCCGTCACCCCACCTCTTTATCAACTATCTACTGCATGTTTCTTCCATCTACTCTGTTATCTCTTCCCGTTTTTTCCTTGCTTTTATCTAGCTATCCATCTGGGCGCTTAGGGAACATATAAGAGAATCACATCCACAGGACGACAACTTGGGTTTCTTCTTCATTGACGTTTCACTAAAAAGTATCCTGTTAACCTAAGTACTTTTTCCACTGAGCGAATCCTTCAACATGCGCTCCTTCCGAACGTCCATCGTTGTACTTCTGGCCGTCGCAGCTTCAACTTGCTTCGCACAATCCCCAACATCAATTACACGGACCAGGTCCTCGTCATTATCCGCCGAGCAAACCAAATCAGCCACCGCAACAGTCGAGACTACCGAAGTCTCCTACGTGGCTTCGCCCACACCATCCTCCACTCTGGAGTCCGGCGAATACTTCCCTCCTGGCGTGTCATACGATGACCCAACTCAGGCTGGTGGTGACCCCACTATAGCAAACGACAAGAACGGCGGAGGTGCGGGTAGATCAACTGCGTTCATGGGTGTCGGGGTTGGAGCTCAGATTGGAATCATTTCTGGCGTCGTGGCCCTCGCCATCGCGCTTTTCGTTGGTACCGTCATTTATTATTTCCACCGGAGAAAGCAGTGGGAGAAGGAAGTGAAGCGGAGGTCGGCACTGCCCCCAAATGCGAAACTTATATGGGATAAGAAAACGGGAGAGGTCTCGTTAGCAGACCGAAGCAGCTCGGCAAGTAAAGTGGGGTTGGCGGAGCTGGAGAAGGGCGGTCATAAGGTGGGGAAAATTGAGGGTGAGATTAAGCCAGGCTTTTTCAAGATGCTGTTGGGCCGGTTTTAGTGAATGATGGATGGGTGGGGTTCTGCATTAATATTCTTTCCTTTATTTTGTCTTCGGCGCTTTTACGATGGGTTTCTACGGCTTGCTTAACTTTCTATCGTTCCCTCTCTTCCTGTTATTCTTCTGGGACTGCCTATTTTGCACATGGCCTTTTGTTTGATATGATGAGAAGAACGCAGAGATGGGTTGCACGTTCTTTTCCCACTTAGATTCTTATCGATCGTGGCTTTCATTCGGTTCGATTCGATGTATATACATGTTCATTGGACTTCAGCTTTTTACTCTTGTTGATTGGGCATACTTTTTTTATATGTGGCTAGTAGTGCGGGGGATATCAAATTCAATCTGACAATTCATGATATTATTTATCGAAGATTATTTTCACGCCCCGAAGGTGAACAGACTTAAAACTGAGTACACAACCAATACATAGCGTAACTATTGTAAACGTTGTTGCCGCTACCGGTTTTGCTTTTTTGGATGATGCTGTTGGAACTAGACATGCATACGCGCCGGCGGATTCTCACAAGTACTGGTGGATTCGGAGTCGCAAAGCAGCACTTTGTAACCTAGCCGCTCACAAATAAGAGAATACGAGATAGAGAAAGTCCATACGCAGTACAGATTGGGGTTATTTAGAGCAAAAGTGTTATTTTTATGGATCATGAGTTTTGAACTGCTGGTTGCTATGACTGGCGAACAGGCGTATTTTGCTCATCGGTTGGCTTAAGTTTTGAATTGCTCTTGTTAGCCCATGCGACACCGGAGGGTGCAGGGATTAACTGTCATTCGACGAGTGCTCTGTCATGTTTATAGAAGAGTTGGATATGTTGCTTGTTAGCTCTTCTGATTGTCGGAACTTATGTTGTATGTTCAAGAAGTTCTTTGACAATCTTTCGGTAGAATTCATATCTATTGAAGTGAGGAGGGGCGTTCTGGTTACTCTACTATTTTTATGAAGTATTTCATTCGTTTTCCACTTGTACATACATACTGCGGGTGCACGGTGGAAAAACCCTTCAGTGAGTGGGTAGTAATTCAAAGAGCTGCAAAGGCCCTCAAAATTACAATGTAAAAGGGACTCTCCTGACCATTCTAACTAAGTTTTGCCCAAGAGGGATAGTTTCATCTAGATCTGCATTAAACGCGATACTGATTTGCCGCTTATGGTCCCATTTATTTGAGACTTCCTTCATCTCGCTGTATGTATACGGACTGAAACCTGCTGCCAAACTGCTCGCCTAGAACTCTCTACTTTCTTTAGAATAACGGCGTTTCAACTTCCAGACTATACCCCTCATGAAACAAAGCTTACATTTCAAACGACGCGACATCAACACCTGGAGCCATTCATACCACGAGTTCCTGGATATCGTCACACAAATTTGCCGCTATCATGAGAGTATCCCGTCATTGGCAATAATCAGCTACATTCTTCGACCGAATACACGTATATCGCCAATTGCAATTCATCTGAATACTGAATATCATGTTACATATGACGTTTAGACAGATCCATTCATACCTGTATCTTTGCTCTGGCGACGTCAAATTTGTTCGGGTCACCCTGAATTGAAAATACCAAATTGTGTTCATACTCGTCCCCGGCTGCAGAATCATGAAAATCAGTCATGAGAAACTACTAGCTCTGTAAAAATTTGTCCTCCGATCCGGTGGCCCGAATATGACCTTTGGAAATAAAGATTGGCGTCTGGTCCATTGAAGCGTACTATTAAGCCAAGCGGCTCGCTGAGGGATCTCGTTGGCTGTTAAATCGAGCTCGAGACCAACTAGGTACCAAACGTTTTCGTTCAGAATATATTTGAATGGCGAGTCGATTGGTTGAAGTGTCCGTGGCGTCCAAGCTCATACACACCAAAAAAAAGTACCCTAGGGCGTGAGCACAGGCTCATCAGAGTCTATGACAGTGTTGGGAACTAGTGAGAAGTAGGTATATGACGGACGTGGGATATGCATGGCTTGGCACATTGGGGCAATACCGAAGCTAGAATTTCTCGAATCTCTTCGTACGTGACGCTAGCGCTTCGGGTCGCGACCAATTCTGGCCTCCGAAAACCATGGACAATATCACTAAAAAAAAAATCCCAATTACATTTATTCAAATTCGAGGGCACCCGAACTGCATAATTATGTACAGAGCAAAGAGAAAGTATTAAAACACATTAAAAACATCTCTAGAAGACCACAAACAACCAAGCTACAAAAAGTCGTACCCTCTAACATGGTGCGCACAATCCGAGACTGACTATTTCTCCGGATCTCTCTCTCCTGGTGAAAAGTCTCCCTCAGTCCTAATAGTAGCCATAGTAGTAGCCCCAGGGGCTCTCGCCTCATCCACCTCCATCCTATCCAGCCCCCTAAAACTCCACCAAAACCCACACGTTCCAAAAAACAGTATCACCGCAATAACGGTATAATTCCACACCAACAACGGGTCATCGGACAACGGAACAAACGCCTGCCCAACCGCTGCCGCAATCGCAGTCATAAACAAATAAATAGCGTAAACCAAGGAACGCATATTGGTTGGAGCCTTTGCAAAGCAGTATTCCATTCCGGTAGTGACTGATAACAGTTCCGAAAGAGCGATAAGGCTAAATGGGCCTGTTTGCCACCATACACTGATGGGTGCTACTTGTCCGCAGCCGTTTGGGAGGCTTTTGCATGGTCCTAGCCGGTAGATGTAGACCTGGAGAACGGCGACCCAGATCAGTGCTAATGTTGCTGCTGCGAATCCAGCGGTTATTCTCTTAAGAGGGCTGAAGTTGATGCCAGCCTTTCTGAGCGCTGGGTACAGGAATTGATCAAAAAATGGGATGATAATAATGAGTGTGAAGGGATTAATGTTGGAGTAAAAGTCATTTGGCAGCCCTGTTTTGTATGTTAGCGGGGGAAAAGACCATGTGAGATCAATAGGGAAATGTGCCGTGGGTTCTCAAGGTTGCGGCCTGGCTCGTAAGGTTGTGTAACATCTGATTATATCCAAGCCCTTAAGACTTGATTAGTTTGGAATTTTCCTACGGAGGGAGGACAGGTTATACATAATAGAGGATACCAACTAAGAACCTTGCAGGCTTTTAACCCTCGGTGCACTTCATCAACCCAGTTGTCGTCGAAGGTCATCCAGAGCGGTCTCTGATCAGCCGGAATCTTGCTCGGTTTGACCTGTTGCCAAAGGTCGGGATTTGAAAGGTTTTTGTAACTAATTATCATATCTTAGTTAACTGAATTTTCAAAAAGATGGTGATTTACTTACGTCCTAATAGGGTTCAGTGACCACTGTCCTTTGGTCGCTAGCCTCCACAGCTTGAATGCCTTCGAAAGCACACTTCCACTTGGCGGCGATCTCACGTAACGTTTTCGACCCCAGAGCATAATGATAGGACAAATGCAGAACATGAACAGTGGTATCACATATGCCAACCAGAAACCGACGTATTTCTCGGCTAGAAAGGGTTAATCACTAGGACTTCGGTGTAATGGTATTGAGTAGAACGTACCATATACCATTCCTGAAGGAAGGTTATTAGTGGCTAGTATTTAGGGATGAAAAGGAATACACATACCTGTCTCACCGACGATAGCTCCAACGTTCAAGAACAGGTAAAAGTACATGTATGATCGAGTTACCGTCAAGTCATTGTCAATGATTACCCGCTCGCCATTCTTCAATATTTTAATCTTTGGCCTTGGATCCACTGTCTGTTCCGCCATCAATGTGCTATAAATTCAATTACTGACCAACACGTGCGTATGCAAAGATGCCAGATACATACCCAACACATGCTTTGAAGCCACCTGTTCCGAGACCCTAGGCCTTCAGGTTAGTGACATTCTGATAAAGCTCATCGGGAAGAGTCACCATGATTATGATCCCAACTATCAATATGGCCAACGAAGCTTGTGCTCTCACGATAACGGGAGGGATGGAGGTCACGATCAGTAGACTATGCCCAATTATTGCAGTACCGCATGCAACCATGATTGTCTTGTAACGACCCCAATGAGCATCAGCCATGTATCCTCCTATCAAAGGCATTAAATACACCCAAAGAGAATCAACTGGCACCGGCACGGTCGATTAGTAATCTGTCTGACCATCTAGCAAGATCAATGCACTACGAGCTGCATTGTCTTACATGTAGTGATAGCTGTTGCTGGGCGTTGTCCCATTCCCAACGCACCAGACTGTCCTTCGAATCCAGCACCTGTGACGGACCCTTCAGGGAGAGGTTGTTGAATGAAGTTGACAAACACCGCAATTGTACCACAGAAAGACAATCGCTCACACATTTCCACGAAAGCGATGGTGTGTGCCGTCCATGGTAGTCTTCCGGGGACTCGTCGTAGGGTCTTTAGCTCTTCTTCAGTGGGCTCATCCGGAGCTAGAACTGTTGCCGGGGTGGAATCATCGGCAGAGTATCGGCTCGATGCCTCCGTTCTGGTAGATAATGCAACCGAAATGTCAGGATCCTTGGTGGCCATATTGCGGTTCGGATGAGTCGTGGGTATGTTCGAACTCAATGGTCAAATGGTCAAATTTTGAAGGCTCTTTGTGGTAACTTTCGGTCTGGTTTAAAACCAAAAGACAGTCAGGAGGACACATTCACCAAAACTTTCATACGCAACTTTATTCCCGAATCAACAATCCCAACGATTCGGTGTAATCGTACTAAGGTGTTATCTTGAATCTAGCGCCAGACAAACAGATGGCCAACAAAAATGTCTTGCATCAATAAGCCGCTTCTGAGAGTGCTTTCTACTCCCAAAAAACTTGGGGTTGTTTGTGCGAATGTATTATCTAGTCGAGTGATATTCTGTGCCCTCGCTTCTGGAGCTCTCATCCACTCCACTGCATCAGTCTATGGAAAACCAGCCAGATAGAAGCTATCTCGCTGCCGCTTCTTCCCTCTTAAGAGAGTCATGCTCATTACGCGCACTCTGTGATTCTTCCGTCAATTCTAACCAGGTAATTGGTGCCCAACGATGTCTATCCAACAGTGAAATTCTAGCATTCCAGCGAACAGAGAGCAACCGCATAGCACCGAAATTTTTGGCCTGGCTTGCCGTCTAAGGATGCGAATAGCCACTATTTACGAGACATCAGTAGAATCTGCGGCGATCAATGCGCTTCGAAATTTGAGAGATACCGTTCTTAGCCACGGAGTGGGGCCTTTCTTTTCTATGTATCTTCATTGGGCTTGCCGACTAGATATTGTTTAATTTAGGTTTCGTATCAAGCAGAGCGTGCAATTAACTTTTAGATAAGAGACGGATGCTCCAAAAAATGCACGTCAGTCAGGTTCTCTGAATAATACCAAGGACGCAGTTGTACTTGCAGTTCGGGTGCTGGTGCCCAAATAACAGATATATTATTCAGGTGTGCTGCGAGGCACCAGTTGCCTCGTATCGCAACTTATTTGACAATCTCATTCCAATAAATTGCATTTACACAACTTTCGACAGTCATGTCTCACATGCAGGGCGTTAGATGAAATTCCGATCGAACGATGATCGTCATGTGGGAAGCCAGCGGAAACTCGAGTACAAAGCGAAACGGAGATATCGGGATAATATATAAAGATCAAAAAAGAAAACGTCCGCTGACGCAGTTGGCCGAAAAATGTTCAAGAGACGTTTTCCATTCGTCCTGTGGGGATCGATCCGCGGGAACAAGCTTTTTATTGTGGAGCTTTCGGAGAATGTAAACCTCAGAATCTATCTGTAAAAACCCGTTTTTTCCCTACTTCAACTTTTAGGTTTCTAGCGGGTACCTACCTCTTCTTCCTTAAACATGAGATTTCTGGATGGAATTTCCAGATTCCCATATTTTCCCTTGGAGTGTCGTATATTGATATGGGTCAGTGGTGGTGTGGTGGAATCGAATCTGGGTTACCAATCCTGCTAAGCAAAAGAGCTGCTTGGCGGAAGATCCGCGGCTCTGGTTTAATTGTTTACCTTTTGGATTCGGTGATTTCATCCAATCACAAGCATTTTCGCTAGCTACCGTATTGAATTGGGCTTTCCTCCATCCAACCTGGCGGTTTATATTCAAATTCGGCGAAGCCCATCCCGAGTTCTCTGGGGTGTGGCCGTGATTGGTTGGTGGTGGGCAATAGTAAAACATTGTAACTGCACTCTGGATCTCATCTGAGTTCCGCTCGCCGCATCTTCGATTACCTCTTGTATCGGACCGAAAAAAAGTGAAGGCTGACCAGCGGCATCGGGCGCATTCACTGGTTGTCCAAGCGATGGGGGATTTTCTGGCGGCAAATCCGCGCTGCACCACGGTGCATTTCGCGGTGTGCGTGTGCATCCCCATAAAGTAGAGAGTGGAGTAACCTCCACGAAACTTCTGATTTACCTGCAGAAGCTCAGACAATTCCTACTAGGGGAAAGGAAAAGTCTCCCAAGACATGGCCCGACCTTCTTATTTGTTTTTTTCTTCTGTATATGTAAGGGGATACTGGCGTCTATGATATCCCATCTTAACCTAGAATTTCTCACACCAATGGGTCCAGCTTCATCATTGGAGCCGCAGCAGTAGCATTGCTATCTTCACCCACCACTACCACCACCGTACCCACCCATTCCCCCAACCAACACTGCCACACCTCCTCGGAAAAAACGGCCTTCGGAAAGCGGAGAGATTAGCTTCCCCCTCCAGCAACCTTGCAGCGCAATCCCATATGCAGTTGCACACCTCCGCAATTCCACTTGAAGCCGGTCGAAAACATACTTGTATGTATGTATTTTTGCTGGTTTCCGCCTTATATCTTGTCTTTACCACTTTTCCAATACTGAAGGGGAAAACCCCCATATGCAGATGTTCTCGATGAATTCATCGGAGGGAGGGTCGAACAGAAACCTAGTTCCAGTGACGTCTTCTGCCTCCACAAAAACATCATCGTCGCAGTACGAATCGAGTACTGAGAACCAACAATTGCAACCACCTGCATCGTTCGGATCGTTATCTTCAGATGCCTCCGACCGAATCTTTCCCATACGTTCCATTGTCCATGTCGAGCCGCCACCTTATCCCCAGTCTCCGGGAGCTGGAAGTAGTGCTAGCTTCCACGGTAGTAATGCCAGTCGCCAGAAAAGTGTGGCTGGAACGCCAGGTATAGAAGAGTCATATTTTGGTTTATCGAGATCTGGTTCAAGCGCTGGACTGTGGCGAGGCTCTTCTTCGATGTCGCCGTCATCGACTATCTGGAGCGACTTCACGAAAGAAGCAGTCGGTGATAGTGGTGGTGACGAAGAAACGACAAACCCCAAAGAAGCCGAAACTTCTGGCTTCGTTATGGCTAGGCACAGACATATTATGTCGGAAGATGGCCACATGATTGTAACCGGGGTTTCCGGCGCAGAAATAATACAGCGCTGCGAAGATGAACCTATTCACATCCCTGGTGCTGTTCAAGGCTTTGGCTGCTTAGTGGCTCTGCGAGAACAACAAGATGAAGCGGTTTTGGATATTCGGGTCGTCAGCGAAGTATAAATCCGCTTTTGCAAGCATTATGGTGGTGCTGCAGCAGGAGCGGGTTTTTTCTAACCAATGTTCTTTTTCAGAATTCAAAAAACATTATAGGGTACTCACCCAGCGAATTGTTCGAAATAGGGAATTTCCTTGAAATTTTGTCGGAGGAGCAGGCGGGAGATTTCATGGATCACTTGGAATTCGTCAGGGAGGCTTTGAATCCTCGAGTAGATGGACCGGAGGTGTTCTCGGTCATTGTGACGAGGCGGGATGCTATGCAAATCAAATTGTGGTGTGCGGTACATATGCCAGAAGACAATCCAGACTTATTTATTTGTGAGTTTGAGTTGGAGAACGACCACAAGTTCCCTCTTGTTCCTACTTACGATGAGCCTTCATCACCAACTGAGACACTTTCCTCGAAACCGACAAGTGAGGATTTTCTGGAAAGCACTATGAGTGCGAGCAGACCTCTCCGAGTTTCCCGATATTCACGAAAGCGAAGAGGGGAAGCTGCAGCTATGGAGGTAATGGATACACTAGCGCCCCCACTAATGATATGTTGGAAATTGACCTTGTAAATAAGGTGTTTTCTCTGATGAGCCAAATTCAAGGTACCACAACCCATCCACCGAGGCTTGGATGGAAACTGACTCGTAAAGAAGACCAACTTGCGTCCGCAAAGGATTTGGGTACCTTTTTAAAGATTGTTGTTGGACTGACGAAGGAGTTGTCGGGATTTCACCGAGTAATGATATACCAGTTCGATGAAGCGTGGAATGGAAAAGTTGTTAGCGAACTAGTTGACCCAAACAAAACGAAAGATCTATACAAAGGTGCGTGCGCATAACGATCTTACGAAATAAGCGATCCGTTGGATACTGATTTCTTCTCAAAGGCCTGCATTTCCCTGCGTCGGATATTCCTGCGCAGGCTCGTGCGCTGTACAAGATAAACAAGGTTCGACTGCTCTACGATAGAGATCAGACGACTGCGCGTCTCGTCTGCAAGACTCAGGAAGACTTGAGTACCCCGGTGGATCTTACACACTGTAAATGCTCCTAAATACTATCCCCGTTAATTACTTCACTGACCCAGGCATGATTAGCATAGTAAATACAGACTTCACATCATACCCCCCTCCGTGCACTTTACTAATGCAATATGGATTGGTAGTTTACGAGCGATGAGCCCGATACATTTGAAATATCTTGGAAACATGGGAGTTAGAGCAAGCATGAGTATTTCCATCACAGCATTTGATAAATTATGGGGTCTTGTCTCATGCCACAGTTATGGGAATAAGGGCATGCGTGTGTCTTTCCCGATAAGAAAGATGTGCAGACTCATCGGGGAAACTGCCAGCAGAAATATTGAACGTCTCAGTTATGCACGCCGACTTTCAGCACGAAAACTGATTAATACGATGCCCACAGAACAAAACCCGGGTGGGTATATTGTTGCATCCTCCGATGATCTTCTCAAGTTATTCGATGCGGACTGTGGACTCCTCAATATTCGGGATGAAACGAAGGTGTTGGGAAAATTGGAGAATTCCCAGGAAGCGCTTGCGCTGCTTGAATATCTGCGCATTAAGTCGTTTACATCGGTTCTCACCTCTCAAGATCTGGTGAGAGACTTTCCAGACTTGAAATATAAACCTGGATTCCGATTAATAGCGGGATTACTGCTGGTGCCGTTAAGTTCGGAAGGCGCAGACTTTATTGTTTTTTTTCGGAAACCACAACTTAAGGTACGAATTGCCACTGAATGCTTAAAGGTACTTGTTTCTAATCTGGGAAACATAGCATGTTCATTGGGCTGGAAATCCATATGATAAAAAGATGAAGGAAGGAACCGCTGCGTGCCTTGAACCAAGGGTTGTCACTCGTTACTCCGGTGCCATATATTGTTTGCTAACTGGTTAACAGAGCAGCTTCAAAATATGGAGTGAAACGGTAGTAGGCACGTGCCGGGAGTGGACTGAGGAGCAAGGTGAGCAATCAGAGAGTCTATCCACCCACAATATGCATGCCCTGGAACGGAACTATCCACCCGGTTAGATTGGTATAGGTTCTCCGCTGATGTCGGAAATTCATAGTCGAAACGGCAGCGGTACTTTGCTTAGTGTATGGTAAATTTATTGAAGTATGGAGACAGAAAGAAGCAGCATTGAAAAATAGTCAGCTCACACGGCTGTTGCTGGCGAATGCCTCTCATGAAGGTATATCATAGTAGGGTCATTCCTGGATGTATATTGATGCTAAATCTTAACAGTCCGGACGCCTTTAAATGCAATCATCAACTACCTCGAGATCGCCCTTGAATCTCCTCTTGACGCTGATATCCGGGAAAATCTTGCACGGTCACATTCTGCCTCAAAGTCGCTGATTTATGTCATTAATGATCTCTTGGATCTTACACGGACAGAAGCGGGACAGGAGTTGATTAAGGATGATGTCTTTGACTTACGGCAAGTTATACTTGAGGCTACAGAGATGTTCAAAGTGGATGCGACACGCAAGGACCTCAGGTTTGAGGTAATTGAGTATCCGGGCTTACCCCCGCTTGTTAAAGGCGATCCAGCTCGGTTAAGGCAGGCTGTTAGCAATATCATTGCCAACGCCGTTAAACACACAACTAAGGGGGGATTGGCGATTGAGGTGTGGACCGGTAACACACAAGATGGAACGTGTGAGATCGAAATTGCGGTTGAAGATACAGGGGAGGGAATCTCGTCCAGTAAATTGGACACTCTCTTTGGGGAACTTGAGCAAATCCATACTGAAGAGGACTCCGCCCTAACGGGAGCACAGCAGGAGAGCGCATCATTCAATGCGCTATCGAAAATCCCTGGACAGAAAATGTTGGGTCTTGGACTCGCGGTTGTGGCGAGGAGTATCAGAAATATGAAAGGACAACTACGACTCAAGTCTGAGGAAGGGAAGGGGTCAAGATTCACGCTATGTCTACCGTTTAAACTACCCCCGAACCAGGTTGTGGGCGGCGAATCAACAAATAGCCCTGAGAGTATACCAAATAATCCAGTAACGCCATCCTCAGCTCCTGGAGAAGTCACTCTGATACAACCACCTGGCAAACTGCTGTCCCAACAACCATCCGCTGGCAGCCAGCTTGGCACTGCTACGGCTCAGATTGATAGGCTTGTCGAGGCCATCTCTAGCCCGACCTCCATGGGGACGCCTTCAACTGCGACTGGATACTTCTCAGCGAGACCAAGCTCTGCCTCAATGTTACCTTATTCACCGCCCGCCCAACCTACGCTCCCGACACACTCAAGCTCAACCGGAGGACAGACATCCAATATTTCAATACCCGAAATTCAAAATCCAACCGTACCCGAACAAGAAATCGTTAGTGGTAGTAGCAGTGGTGGAGTAGCGGCTACACGCCCACAGATGCCGAATTATGATGGTGTACCAGTACCATCTGGCGCAGTGGTTCCATTACCTCCGTCGGCGAGACCGGAGGGTCAGATACCAGTAACATCATCATTTCAGGGTAGTAATAGTGATAAGTTCACTGTTTTGGTGGCTGAAGATGATCCTATCAATAGCAGGATCATTAAGAAGCGTTTAGAGAAGATGGGACATAAAGTTACTCTAACCGTTAATGGAGAGGAATGCTATGCAAAGTTCATGAATGCGTATTCGGAATATGACGCTATATTGATGGATATGCAGGTCGGTTTTCGTCATTCGTGAACGCAAAAAACGGTTTAATACTAACAATCTACACATAGATGCCGATAATGGATGGCGGAACTTCCGCAACCTGTATTCGCAGCTTTGAATCAACGCTCAAACAGCCGGTATCACCAAGACACAGTACATATGGCCGAATCCCGATCTTTGCCGTCTCTGCATCATTAGTTGAACAGAGATGGTTGGAATATTTGGAAATTGGATTTGATGGGTGGATTCTTAAACCGATTGATTTTCGACGGTTACAAACGTTGCTGGAAGGGACGAGGGAGAAACAGATTAGGAGTACGGCAAAGTATGTTCCTGGACAGTGGGAGCAGGGTGGGTGGTTTTTAGAATCCCAAACGGAGGACGTGATCACGGGGAAGGAGTGATCTTCCTGATTGGTTCTGGAGGTTGAGGTTGTGGTTGCGATAGAGATTGTGTGGTTATAACCGCTCGGGGAGTTTTTTGTGGTTTTTTATACAATGTGTTTTGGCGCATTTTAACGATATCGGTGGACGGGATGGGTGGTATGGCATGGCATTTATGTTTTGCAGCTACGAGAGGTGTCGGCAGGCGTAATATAAGAGGTATGTAATGGGGGTTAATTGGCATGTTTTGGTATTGAGCTGGATCTCTAGATATGTTTTGCCTGATCTTCGTTTTTCTTTTTTTGGGGGAGATTTTAAAGGCGTTGGAGGTTTTTTTTTTTGTGAAACTTAATGGATGAATCGGGTTTTGTTTGGTTTTTTTTCATGCAGGTAGGGATTGATGATAAGGAGATTTGATGTGATACATGCCGATTGCATATGGCCATCTATTGTGCTTCTAGATCGAGCAAGGACAGAAGGGGTTTGTTATACCGCCGAAGGTATGGTCATGGGTATGTTGAGGACCTTTGGCAGTGTAGGTACCCGAGTATCTATAACAATGGACATGGGTTTTAGGGCCATGCCAGATAGTTAGGGCTAACTCTGGTTAACTGGTTGCAATAAATTTTGGAAGTTGGCTGGAAGTCGAGTGATGTGTTATGTGTAGCTGCATTAACGTTGCAACTTCCCCAAATGCAATGGGTTTTTTCTGGATTTTTTTACTTATCGTGGATCAAAAACATGGTGTTTTCGAGGGCCCTCAAGTTTATCCAGTAAAGGAAAAATTGGATTTCTAGTTCTGATTAGTTGGGGGTTTAACTCAATTATCACAAGTGACTTGAGATTCTATGGATGAATGTTACCAATTTGGATACGGGTTTTTTGACTTCCGAGGCTTATATGAACAAATTGTATCCCAACAGAGATGTGCGTTGATCTCTCGGTCATGAATAAAGAAGAGTAGATAATCGCGGCGCAGTTCACTTATTAGTGATTCGAACAGCGAACTTACCATCGTGGGACTATACCAAGAAGTACGTTACAAGTAAGTTCCATACTTTCATTTAAAATTCACCTGAACTTTTTAAACTCAAGTACCAGTAAGAAAAAAGCTTGACTACATCATTACAATTCAAAGCGACGAAGACGACGGCACGACACCCAAAAAGACAATTGAATACACCCCCCTCCATCCATCCCATTATAAGACCCACCAATCCGCTCCCGACGATAACAACAATACAACAACAATGCTCACCTATCAAATCCTAAGAGAAGACCTAGATGCCGCAGTAATGCTACGCTCATTCTTTACATGGTTCTTTTGCGTCTTTATCACGCTGATGACGTTATGGTTGTTGGCCGAGTATTTATGGGAGTGCCGGACTGCATCTGGGAGGCTGCAGAGAGCTACATCAAGAGTTGAGGAGGGTCCGATGAGGTGGGATTATTGATGGATTTGTCGAGTCGAGTGAGTTGATGTGCTTTCGGAGGGGAGGGGTTATGATTTTGAAGCGCAAAAAAAAGTAAAATTCGGCGTTATTTTTGCAAATTTGAGAGAATTGAATGTTATAATTATATGTATGGACAAGTATCACTGATAGCCCTAATGAACTCCCATCAGGGTGGGAATTAAGCCCAAGCATTGGGAAGTGCCATGATAAACATTGAATGGTCTCCTGCCATTATCAGCTTCGTGAGACGCCACATTTGCCGGGTAAACTCACCTTCAGCCTCAGCCTCACCAGGGCCTTCACCCCCGAAACTATCACCGCCGGCTTCACCTCCGATCGACGACACCGCAATGGCAAAGAAAGGTTACAACACTCCACCCTCCAACCGATGTTCTCCCAATGCTGACCGTGCCCAGCAAAAACCCGTACCATCGCCGTCCGCCTCATCAGCATGGCGCTGACAGGCTACTACAAGACCCTCGTTCGTCCGAGGGCTCACCGACCGCTGAGCATGATTAAATACGACCCGATTGGTACAATCTAGCAATCTACTTCCTTTTCCGAGATCGCCGAGGTGGATGTGCGCTCTACTGGATGTGCTGACGATGGCCTAGTAAAACGCTCCGTCCTTTTTCTCGAACAGAAGCGGAAAGGTGGGCGATAAGAAGAGGAAGAGTTTGCTACATTCTCGGCGGGAGAAATCATACGCGAGCGGATTCGCCATAGTGCACAACATGACAGCGAACGGGGGATTATGGAGTCGAAACGGAGTTCCTTGTATCAATAGACATCCTTACATGTACCATTTTCAATCGGGGCCATTAACAGGACGGGAAAGCAACAGGACTCTGTGGGACTATACGTTGAGCTTTTCTATATATCAAAAGACAACTGGTGGGCAGATCAGCAAATATATACCGGTATAATGTAGCCGCCATCCATTGATTTCTATGCAGACCACCACCACATTTCTCAGAGCTCTAAGTAGAGTATACAATCAAGAAATAAACGCTTCAGCGCGAAATATCGCTCATTAAGAACTTTTCCACTGAAAAAAACAAAACACGTCAGCAAATTAAAACATCCTCACCCTTAAAACAAACATCATCCATACACGCCATCTCATACAATCATTAAAGGTAACACCAATTCTACAAGATATAGAGTGCAACTAAGCTGTCGGCATCTCATATGTGTCAATGTTTCTGCAGTTTCTTCGTCATCGCCTTACCTCCCTTACGCGAATTGGCCCGTCTCTGGGTTTGCAAGCCCGGAACTTGGCCCGAGTCATGGATTGGGGATTTGAAAGCATCACTGACTCCCTGACGATATGAATTATCCAGCTGGGTTCGGACCGCCGGAAGAATATCGTCTGAATAATCTGAAGGTCTTTCCGACGCACCGACTGATTCCTTGAGTGGCTTGAGTGAATTGGTGGTCTCTAAATTCTGGCCATCATATAACAGCGTTCGATCCGGCGCAGATTTCCTATCAGTAGTCTTAGTTGACGGAACACCCGAATCTCTTCTGTTGTCGGCGAGGTTTTTTCGTGGGACCCGCTTCTGTTTTGGTTCGCCATCCCGAGATTCTTCAGTCCGGGACGCTCTTTTTCTCTTCTTGCCTCCAACCTCGGGTGGAACCACGGGTGTTTCTGCTTGCTGGCGAGGTGTAACCGGGATAGTCTTAACCTTATGTGTTGGTGTCTTCTCCACAGCAGGTTCGGCGGAATTTGGAACGAGAAATACTAGGTCCGAATCCGGATCGTCCAGACTACCGGGTTTACCAGCACTGTCAAAATTCTCGAGTATTTCTGTGAGAGTGACATCCTCTGATCCGGCGTTTGCTGATGCTTCATCGTAAAATTGAGTAGAAGGGACGCCGTCGAAGGACGGTGGACTGCTATTAAAAAGGCGTACCCCTTCAGATGACTTTACTGGGGTACGAAGAACAGTACTGGCGACATCCCACCGCTATAAATTTTAGGTCAACTTCAGTGATGCAATCAACCAGGGCACTTACGTGATTTCTCTTGATCTTATCCAACGCAGCACTCAGTTCGTGGGATGTCACTTCAAGTGCGTTTATCTTGCTCTGCTGTCCGTCTCGAACTTTGATAGCGGTTGCGAGCGCTTGTTGAGACTTGTCCCTTTCTTTTTGAGCATCCATGAGAGCGTCGTTGAGGAGCTGCATCTCCCTTTTAACCTTTTCCAATTCACTCTTGAGTCCATTGATCTCATCTTTCATTGTCGAACATTTTTGTTTGTCTTTCTCCATGTCTAACTGAAGTGTTTCCATCTCACACTGGAGCTTACGGTTGAGCTCCAAAAGTTGTTGCTCGTGTGCTTTCTGGCTCTCAACAGTATTTTCAAGCCTTTGAACCGCTTCCTGATATGACTGCAGCAATGTATTTGTTTCTGCGTTCTTTTTCTGCTCTCCAGAAAGCATTTCTTCCATGGACTTGTACTTTTCAGTGGCAATCTGAAGGCCACGAATTTGAGCTTTGGCTTCGTCGTTTTCCCTCAGTATGTCAGAAAGTCGATACTCATTGGCCTCAAGTTCTTTGACCGCATCCTGGAGCTCCTGATTTCGGGTCCTGAAATCTGCTAGCAAAGATTTGGCTTCCTCATTTTCGCCTTTGAGGCGTTGCAATTCACTTGCCTGTTCAATGACCCTGTCCTGCAAACCACTTCTCTCTGTGTCGAGAGACTTTATCGTATCCTCATGCCTCGCAATCGTCAGTTGCTGTTTTTGTTCCTCCGTGTCGATTAAGGTGTAAGCTTCTAATCTAAGTATATCTTGACTCCTCTCATCGAGTATTCCTCCTAGACGTTTCAACTCGGAATCTGAAAGCTCAAGCTGTGTCCTAAGATCGCAATTTTCATTTTTCAGCCTTTCAATCTGTTCCGCACAGTCAGTAAAATCGCATTATAAACACAAGAATCTAACTTGCGCTGCGCTTTAGTTCCCCCGTGTCATCGATACTGATGAGTTCTTCGAGTTCCTTCAGTCTCTTTTCACGTCCCTCTTTCTGCCTCTCCAGTGAATGGATGACTCCCTGCAATTTCTGCTGTTGCTTTTTCCAATGCGCAAGAGACTTCAACTCGTGGTCCTTTCTTTCGTTTTCCATCAACGTGACATAGCGAGCTCTCTCACTTTCAAACTCTTCAATTCTCTGGGCAATATTCTCGTTTTCTTTGATTACAGCATCAAGTTGCGATTGCTTCGCCTCAACCTTAGCTCTCTCTTGCTGGAGTTCAATTGTGGCGCTCTTTTTCAACTTATCGATATCCTTGAACAAAATGTCGATTTCATCTTGCTTTGCCTGCACCTTCGTATTTTCCAGCTGCAATTGCAGAGCATTCTCGACCTGAATTTTCGTAAAGTCGGCAAGCTTTTGATTCAGATCAGCGATTGTCCGTTGTAATTCTGGATTTTCCTTGGGCGGCTGTCGTGCCAATGAGCTCAGCTCGGCTTCAAGAAGATTTATTCTAGCCCCGAAGCAAATTAGTAAGTACGATAGAATAATATCGGACTTGAAGAATACGCACCTCTGTTTTGCATGTCCTTCTGCTGCTTGAAGACGAGATATCTGCCCCAGAAGCTCTTGACATCGTGTTTCAACTTCAATACGACGTGCATCATTTTCCAGCCGTCGAGCTTTACTTTCCTCTAACTTCTCATCGACGACCATTCGATAATCGCCGTTCACTTGTTTCACGCTGTCTCGAATGGTGGCCAAATGTTTCTTGAGGGCGTCGTCAATTTGCGAGCGAAGATTTTGGGAAAGATTGGTTGTATCTGCATTCATTTGTGTCTGAAGGGTTTGAAAGTGCTTAGCCCAACTCGAGTCCACCCGAGACTGAAGAGCTTTAGAGAGATCATTGGTTGCCTTGTTCAGACATTCTTGGCCGTGTCTCGTCTCAGTTGTAAGTTCGATAATGCTACATGATTGTCAGAAATGTAGTTATTGCTATATGAAGGAAATACCCTTGAGAGATTGTTGTCGTAGTTTCGTTTATATGTTCTCGTCCTTGTCTCATTTCAGTCGTAAGTGTAGAAACACTGTGGGGTTGTCAGCAAATCAACTCTCAATAGAAAAATGATCCACCAGGAGTTTACCTTTCGGAAAGATTAGTAGTTATAGCATGCATTTGCTCTTGACCCTGAAGGGATTTAGTGGTAAGAGATGCAAAACTAAGCTACTATCAGCGACTCAACTCATTAAGAAGTATAAACATTACCTTTGAGATATATCTGCCATTGCTGCATTTGCCTGCTCATGGTATTGCCTCGTCTCTGTGGTAACACTGCTCGATCATCAGTCACTGGGCTCCTGTCATGCAAAATATTGGACTTTACTTCTGAGTCGCAAGGTTGATGGCATCCTGCATGTCATTGAGACGTGCCTTAATCTCACCATTATGGTTTGATACAAGGTCGCCAACCTGCAAAATGCAGTCGTCCAGTCTACATATTTAAAACACCGTCAGAGATCAGAACTACATTAAACAGATAAAGGGTCTTCGAAAACAACATCCAAGAACCGGCTACTCACTTATCAATCTTCACCTTTTCACCATTCTCCAGCTTTTCCACCAAACTGCTCTGAAGCTGTGCCAGTTTTTCAGAGATCTGAAACCTGACCCTCTCCACAGCCTCCGTGATATTCTGGTTCATTTTTCGATCTTCCTGAATTCGACTCTCGAGTTCCTGAGTTCTGTTCCTCTCTTCAACGAGTAATCCCGTTGTTTGGTTGAGCTCAGACTCTGTTGAATCAAGCCTGTTTTGCAGTCTCTTAATCTCAGATTGGGTCTCTTTGACTTGATCTTTTACTTTCCCCCACACTTCGGCGGCAAATTTGGCCTGCGTAAGAGCAGCCCTCATACTGTCCAGGTCACGTAAAATATCGGCCTTCTCAGCTAAGGTTTCCTTCAATTGGTTCTTCAACTCGATATTCTTTCGGTCTAGGAGGTTGTAATCACCCCCAATGCCACTCAGATACTTTTCGAAGTGTACTTGCCGATTTATAACATCTGCTAGTTTCTTTGCTCGCTCCTCTAGACTCTTGGAGAGCTCCGTAATCTTTGCCTCTGCGGTTTTTGTTGACTCCTGCTGAGATTTTAGGGCGAGTTTGGTCTCGGTAAGGGTTTTCTCAAGAACAGTGTTCCGGGTGGTCAGTTCAAACATGGTTCGATTTACTATGTCTCCTGTGTTATTCAGATTGTCGGCGTCCGTGGCTGGAGTGGAAGGTGTTGCATTCCTAGAAGCAGAAGAACGTCGACTGTGAACTCCTGTTTGGGTACGGGTATGAGTACGCGGGATTATGTTTTCGATTTTTCCAGGTTGATCTCGAGACTGATGCGGGTTTCGAAGACCGTCTGTCTTTTTCCTGGTCAGTAGCTCGATTGACTTGATCACATCGGTGTCGTCATCCCGTTCTGCTTTAACCGTAGAAACCACTTCGTCGTCATCGTCCTCAAGCACGATAACATCTTGTGGGGCATTAGTGTTCGGTATAACCTGGTTTCTCTCCTTCCGGGGTACATTTTTCCTCATTCCATTCGAACCTTGTGGATGCTGCTGTCTGCCTTGTTGCGGGTACTGTTCGCCCTGTATTTGTTGTTGCCGTGTCCGCTCCTGAGGCCCTTCCATTCTTTTCTGTTTTCTGTGGGCCTGTTGTATATCCAGGCGTTGTTGCTGGTGGAATTCCATTGACCCTGGTGGATGCATCTGCCACTGCTGCTGTTGATGCTGAATCTGAGGAACTTCCGGGGGACCCATACCTCCTCCGCCGCGGATGATAAGTGGAGGAGTGGGTTGAGAGACCTTTGAGGATGCTGCTGTTCCCACCTTTGGAATGGGTAACTTCGCACCTATTGACTAGCATTTACAATGTCGAACTTGCAGCTAAATCGAAGGGAACTTACTTTCATCTATTGCTGCCATGCCTGGATGTCCCTGCCCTCTTCCTCCTCCAGACATCCTATGGTTCTCTGCTTCATTCAGGCTGCGGATTTTGTTTTCAAGGCCGAAGGGTGGTAGACCTTGTGTGAGAGAAGGTCCCGGTAGAGTGATAGCAGGGGGTTTGGGGTGTTGATTTGTAGGACCATGATCTCGTGGAGACGGAGCAAAACTAAAGACTTTTGTGACGTCGATTTCAGAGCTCACTGTACGTTTTAGGAAGCCACTGAATGTCGAGGATCCAGAATCCCCAGGGGGTGATTGTGGTGGGGCGTCCATTGTGAGATGGGATAGTACCGAAACGCTGTTCGACGATTGAAGATATATTTGACTATTGAGAGAAGGGGGAGGGAGGAAGGATTTGTAATAACAGCTCCTCACTCATCAACTGTAGTTGGTGGAAAAGTTGTAATAAGAGTTGGTTGTTTATGCTTACTTCCTCCAAGTACGGATTTGTACCTAAGTGCCTACTGGGTGTAACTCTTGTATCATTCGTATACTGTCAGTATGAAAGCGCTTTTTTCCGAGATAAGTCTTCTCGGTAACAAGGGTGACAATAAAAAAGGACCTTCAATACGTTCACAAGTTTTGTCGACCTCCATAAGGTGCCTCATTCTCCAGTTCATGAATTCACTGGTATATCACCGCAAAACAAGATCAATAAGCAAGTGACAAAGTTATCCAAAGAGCCCACCAACCTTAATCTATGTACAAAAGACCTGCGCTTGATCCTGCCAAACGATAAAGAACACAGAAGGACCGTATGCAGTGGTTTGCGATTGCAACAAACCCAAAACAGCAAAAGATGCAGGAAAGAGAGGTAGTGAATTATGTACTCGCTGCGGTATAAGAATGGTATGTATATGCGCGTAAATGGTCTTAGTATTGAGAAGAACCGTGATCCCTAACAATTAGTAGATGCTAGAACGAGCAAATGAAACTCATTAGAACAAAAGGAAATGTAGTAAGAGTAATATATACTTCCAGAAAACCAAGCGCCAACCTGTAAACACAAACACCTTGACCAATGATCCCATGTAAGTACTTTGACAAACCATCGGGGGTTTCAAGACACAATTTTCCCCTTTCCATGATGACACTCCAATAGCAACCAATGCTGAGCCCAGCTTTTGTGCAATGCAGCAACGTGATCAAGGCTCGCAACGAGTGAGCCGATCCGAACCCTCCGTATTATGTTCGGATAGAATCATCGAAAGTTGTAGATGCCGTATATCCATCACAAGTCGATGTCAAGTTCTCAGGATACCCCATTCCCAAACCCCTGTAGAGTACTCATCACAAATCCATCTCTAGTCCCACCACCAGCCTCCCCACCTCCTTCACTTTGGCGACCTCTTTCACCGCTTCCTCACCCCTTTTCAATAGTTCATCAAGCCACCTCCGCTCCTCACTCTTGACTATATCACTGTCCAATATCACTGGAGCCTCTAATACCGGGCTCAATGACGGAGGACTGGTCCTTTCCAGCAATCCCCTATACCACTCACCGCGACTGCTTGGAGTGATGCTCATGCTTGCGCCTGTAAGCATGGGCGGCGCAAAGATGTCGATGAGATTTTCTGAGGTTTGTGCGACTAGTCGGTCGAGATACTCGCGTTCGTGAAGGAGTTGTTGCGGAGCGACTGTAGGCGACGGTGGGTAACCAGTGTAGGTTGCATAGGTGTTTTGAGGTGTATCGTTAAGGAGAGGTGTGTGTTCGGACTGGAGGGAAGTGTCAGTCAGGTCTAATCCTTCTAGAGCGCAGCGCGATGAGGTGGCTCACATCTTCTTTCCGCCGGACGCCGAGGCAGGACTCGAGACAGCTTGCGCAGACACCCATACTCGCTGTGTAGAAATGTGGCGGCGACGGAGGAGCTATCAATTGATCGACTTGAGGTCGGATCGGATCGGTTGGTTTCTATACGCAGCTTCCCGATAACACAGTGTCGGAATCGATGTCGTCGCTTGGATCTGTGAAATCCTGCTACTTCGCTGTTTTGAATCGGTAGAGAAGGAGAAAGCGAGAGGACGTCGGGGCGTTGAATAGACCCGGCTTGTTCAATGAGTGAGGCAGGTGAGTGTTGATGTCCAAAAACGCGGAGGCGGAAAGGCAACCAGTTGGATGTTTAAACACAGCAACCGGAGTTCCCCGGAATCAGGAAGTTCTCGCTTTCGCTTTGCTCGCTTCTTCTAAGATGGATGGTTTTAGTATCCACCTATGGACGACAGGATAATCTTTGAAGACAACACAGGACAGGACAGTCTGCGTCTTGTGGGAAGCTAAAAGCTGTGTTATTTATTTATTTATACGTCCTATTTTGTATTGAATGTTGCTAAGGTCTCGGTATCAAATCATGCGTGCATTATCTGCATGTACTTACGACATCGAAAACATCAACTCCAACCACCAACCACCATTTCCGCGGGGACCTTGGAACTGGAATCCCCAGCCAGTGACACCATCATGATCGCTAACGCTAAATGCATTCCCCATTCGCAGATAACGACCCCCGGATTAGGGGCTTTGGGAGGAACAATCGTTTGCCTACCGATTTCATGAAATTTCCAGATTTACAAATCATGGCTGCTTGCAAGTTAATCCGCTACAAAAAAATGACAATAATTCCGCCTGCGGAGCCTTAAATTGCGGTAAATTTCTTGACAGAAATCTCCAGATTCGGTTAACAAAATAAATATATCTCGAACATCAGTTGATCTCGAGCTCTCAACAGTTTCCCAGGGTTCGAGAATGGTCCATGATACTGATTGTTGCCTTCGATTTCAGCTTGGCTTACACTCCTCTCCGACCTATCAAAGGGTGAATTTGTCTTCCTGCATCTCATCTTGTAGGTGACTGTTGTGGAACTTTATACCCTGCGCATACACCGACCTTTATCTGTCGGATGGACCTTCTTTTAGTTGGTACGAGACTCAGATCGCAATCAGACGGCACCTCTTGATATGATATCATACATCATTAGCATGTAGCCAATACAAACATTCATTATAATGAAAACCCCGCCTCGAGAGAACGCCAACAATCCCAGAAAACATTTCAAAGCACTTTTACTTCCCCAATCCGTCGCGTCTAAAGGTGTTCCCACTAGCACTTCTCCGGTCTTTCCATTTCCTTCCTCTATCTCCTGTATCCCCTCTACCTGCATTCCCTCCTTCATCATTACCGTCTTTACGTTTCGGCTTTTCACGCTTTTGAGGAACAAAAGTAACCTCCTTATCCCCCAATCCACTCCCCCCGAACCCGCCCCTTGGCTCTCTAGGCACCTGTTCTTGTACACTAGCAACTCTGGAACCGAACGACTTCTCCTTCCTCTTCGCAACCTTTTGGTTCTTTGACATTGGTGCGAATCCTCTGGTGTCGTGACCACTCTTGCGATAGGCAGATGAAGAGATGCGCATTTCCGGCTCTTTCTTCTTTGGTTGTTGCTTTGATTGTACAGGTTCGTTCTCGTTGTCGCTGCTTTCTGAGCTGCTGTCGCTGCTTCCGCGATGGGAATCTGATTCTTCTTCCTCCTCGACTGCAGTCTTGCCGCGCTTTCGCTCCGTAGAGTGGCTGTCGTTCGGTGTCGTGGTAGGGCGAGTGGAGGGGTTGATAAGTTGGAACTCCCGCGAGGTTTCGTCGACTTCGAAGTCGGGGTTAGAGAAGAGGCCCTTGAAACGGGGGTCTTGCAGTACACTGCCCTTCTCCATTGGCGCTGCAGTCTGTTCGGTCTCTGCTTCTTCGATATCCTTGTGTTTGCGGTTGAATCTATGCTCCAGTGTCTCAAGACGTTCTGCGAGACGTTTATTGACTTTAACTCTTGCGGCCTTGTCTTTTGCCGATGTGCGAATGCGTGATTCCCTGTCCTTCTCGATCTTGGCGGCGACAAGTTTTTGTTTTTGTCGCTCCCACTCAAACGGATCGGCAATCAGGCGGGCCTCGTCATAGAGTCGTTGGTCGACAAAGTATCCATGCATATACGGTCTGACGACGGTTGATCCCTTTCCAGAGGCCAGAAGGTGGTCAAGGTTGAGCTGGCGCATCTCCGGCTTGGTAAGGAACTTGTAGTTGTCGTAGGTCGCTGCGTCCGCTGTAGCAGAGGCGTACGCATTTGGGTCGTTGATGCTGCGATCCGCAAGCTGTTCGATCTGCGTATCCAGGTGTGAACACCACCAAGGAGATGGACCAAGAGCAGGGATGAGAAACGAATGCATTTGTTGTCCTTCGTTGGCGGTGAAAATCATTCCTGTGTTGGGGATGTGACAGACGTGGTTTATGTCCACTGAAGGCTCCACAGATGTCCACGGGGTGCCATCAGCAGAGTCCCAGATCTTGATGATCCGTTTATCCGCCGACAGAACCTTCTCCTCTGAAGTAGCTTGAGTGTGCAAAAACGATAATGTCTGGATTGGGAATCCGTAACCTTGATCTTTTGTGAGTATTGGCGTAGGGGAGCGGAGATCGTAAAGTGTAACTATCCCCGCCTGGTTTCCGGTCGCAAAAGTGAGGCCGTTACGGTGGAACTGTGTCGCCGTTATCGAAGGCGTATGCGATTCACCTAGGGTATCGATGACGAACCCTGCATTTGCAGGAGGTGCCAAAATACCCACGCGATTTCGTGACCTGGGATCCCAGAATTCTGTTGTTCCTACGTTTGTACCGAATGCCAATAGACCGTGCGAACTGTCTGCTACACTCACGCACTCCGCCGACTTCACCTCGCCTCCTAGTCCCTCGAATCCACCTAGTTCGAATGGTTTGAGGAAACGCCCAGCTTTGAGGTCAAGACGAAAAACTTCATTGCCCTCCGCCGTAATTATAGCATGCGCCAGCGGCTTGAGGTATGCTAGCGCTCGACCGTATCTGGGAATGCGAGTAGCGTAATGGCAGCCCATCGGGGTGTGGAACTCTAGCGAGCGGTCCGTTTGCAAATGCAATGACTTTGAATAATCCTGGGACAGGAGAAGAAACGTGAGGTTCAGGGCAGATGTGTGACGTGAATATTTGAGGGAAGAGGAGGGAAGGTGGTAGATGTGCATTTGAGGTTTATATGTCCCTGATAGCCGTTAGAATTGGACAATTTGTTTTTGAGGTGAAAGGTGTTCACCAGTTGCCATTGCGTATTCTCCATCTTCAGAAACTTGTATGCATTGTGAAGCTTCCTCAAATTCGAAATCTTGAATCAATTCGACACGGTTCTGGTATGCCTCATCGTTTTTGAGAGAGCGCTTTCGTTTCCGCGCCAGCCAGTCCGGGAGAGAGCGTGAAGTATTGGAACCCGAAATGGTATACACGGATACTCCATTCTGCTGGGTTACCCTAAGAGACATAGCGAAGTCTCAGTTGCGAAGAAGGAAGAATGCGCAGGGCTCGATATTAGAAGAGACCCGAGAGGAACAAGTTCAGCACGAAGATAATTTCCAAGCGCTAGCGCGTTAGGTCATGTGATGGCGCCTAGGGTCAGTGAGAGTGATGGTCTGTGACAGCACGGGAGTAATCTTCGGATACTTGGTATGCCTAATGGATCATTGACCAGACACGCTCTGACTGCGAATGTGAATTATAAGGCACATAGTGCAACGCCGAGGGCAGACTGGAGCAAAAGGCTGCGAGTGGATGGAAACTAGATATCGTGATGATGCTACAATTAGGTAGAAATTGACGCGACTGTGGAGATGCTTATGACGATAGAGATGGCGCAGAGAGTCTTGGATTCTGTCTGGTTGAAGATTCGATATCGAGATCGATCCCGAACGTACGTGGAGTGCTATGTGCTCTTGACATGCCAGCTCCACTTGACTCGAGACTTCTACCACCCCTGCATTCCTCAGCATCCCTTGAACCAACCACACTTCTTCGTTTCCTCGTACCAGCACAACCGTCAACCCCACAACTACCCAACCACGCCGACGACGAGACACTCAAACGCAGAACAGGTTCCAAACGGCGCACAAACAGAGACAGACAAGGCGACTCCCCAAGCCTCGATAAACATTTCTCATCCCGATTTCTTGCTTCTTATTATCGTGGTTATGTCGTCGGCATTTTGAAAACTCCCGCGCCATACCTTCGTCGAGTCAATACTTCGAGACATGCTCTCCGCTTCTCCCTCAACTCCCGCGCCCAAAAGATACCGACATATGCTTCACTGTTGACTATTACCGCACACCCAGCTATCCTCCGCGCTCTTTCTTGACACGCGCAACCGCGCCTCCCGCCCTGTCCTTCTGTTGTCGCAAGATGCAGACCGTAGCTCTACTCGAAATTCCAAAGAGCACTATCAACCTCAGTACCCACTCCACAAATCTCCGAATCCTTTGCAAAGACACATTCTATCCATTCTATTAAACAGCGCCACATTGTGCCGGCTCGTTCTTCCTTATATCGAACCATCGAACCCCGCGCTCACACATATCTTTCTGTTCTGGACATTGACGCGACACGAAACGCCCCTTCAACTCTTTCTTTTAGACTTGTGGTTTCCGGGAGAAGGGGACCTCTACATCGTTGGATTTGGGCATATTACCCTTGTAGACGAATTGGATTAACCATTGTTTTTCTGGCTCCCGGTGCATCGGAACCCTAGAGCTTGACGAGGCGGCTTTTTTTTTGTCTTGCTCAATTATTTCTTATTTACTTAGTACGTAGTAGTTTTATTGGTTTACGCCCATCGCAGTTTCAGTTCCAGCATCAGTCTCGGAGGACGACAGATACCCGGTTGCATACGGCACATCTCGGCTCAAGAACTTGATTTCCAGTGCAGCTCTCAGAATTCCATCTCGAAGGGTTCAAATTCCGACTCAGATTCTCGGCGATAACCACTTAGCACTTACGTACGCTGGTAACTCGTGAGTTCAGGGGCTGTGGTTGAGGCATATCTTCCCGACTTTACCAATCCGAGAAAACCATGGACTCGCCCTCCAACGCTTTAACCAATGTCCTGAAAATCGTAAGTTTATATCCTGCCCCCTCTGCTCGATACTGTGGGATAGATAGATGCTCACCGGTTTAGGATAACCTCTCACGTGTGCCATATGCAACCTACACTTTCCCCGCATCGGACACGACTTCCCTCGTCGGATCTATCCCTCTTGTTGACCGGCAATGCGAGATTCTCCGTGAGGCTGAACGAACGTTAAAGTCCGAAGGCGTTCCAGCCCTCTCCGATCTTGAAAAACACTGCCTTTGGGTATTCCACATCTCTGGTGTCACGAAAGTCTCGGCTGGCGCGGAAGAAGGAGAGATTCTTGTCGAGGAGTCATCGGCAGTTGAAGAGAAGGATGAGCTGTGGTTACAGATCGAGGAGCGACTTGTAGAAGAATGGGGACTGAAAGGTGAGTCTTGTATGCTCTTCAACCGCAGAAGAGACTAACGACGGAATGACCAGAATCTTCCACTGATGTGTTCCTTGCATCGTCTCTTGCACTCCATCGACCACCCCCCTTGACTGCATCTTTTCCGACCCCTCATTCTACCACTTCAAGCCGCCTCCCCTCAGCACCTCCTACACCCAGTCTTGGTCCCAAATCGGACGGACCAGTGACGATCGATCTTACCTTGGATGACCCTTCAGATGGTGCCGAGGAAGCAGAAGAACCGGCACCAATTTCACATGAAATCATTGTGTATCGTAATCTAATAGCTGCAGTCCTTGCCGTCCTGACCTTCTGCCTATCTTCCCGGGAAGGTTTCACTCCTTTGAACGTCCGGACGCTTGTCTCGCCGTCATCTGTTCCGACTACACACGAATACAAGAGTCAGGCTGAGAGAAACGGCAAGGAGGAGATTCTTCCATCACAGCCTATTACAGCACCGGAACTTGTGACGCCCCTTGTGTTGGAGTTGGAAGTGTATATGACATCTGCCGGAACTCTCGTAATCATCCCACACTCGGAAAAACAAACTGCAATTCGGCGAGTTGGTACATGTGGTCTCACGACCGCCTCACTCCAGCACCGAGAGGTTTTCATAGCACCATGGGGAGAATGGGGAAGAATTCTCCCACCAAATGAAGGCGTGGATAATTCTAGGGCTGAAGACAAGTGGAAAGAAAACGTAATTTCATATCTCAAAGACCGCGGTATCATTTCGCCTACTCCGATCGACAAACCCAAGAAGAGCGTTCTACAGGAAGCAGTAGAGCAAGGTAAGTGGCTGAATGTGGAAATCTGGCTTCGCTCGTTGACAGATCCGTCGACGGGTGAACTCCACCGAATTCTCTGGCCTTCCGCGTTATTGTTTCTGAGGGCTTCGGAAGGCGACCAGAGGACAGCTGTACCACTGAAGGACAAGGAAGACCCCGACTTCTGGAAACTCGTATTTGAGGACCAGGAATATTCTCAACTCGCTTGGGGGAAACTGGCGTCGTTGATATCAACTCTGTACCTGGACAACGCTTTGGGGAAGAATGGGGAATTGGATTCGGGGGCAGAGTGGTGGAGCGTTCCAAGCGCTGTTGAATGGGGTCTTGAATGGTTCAAGGGCCGAGAGGAGCGGGCAAGGAAAATCAAGGAGAAAATTGAGGAGAGGAGGAAGAAGGAGCTAGTTGATGCTAGGTATAATGAGGACAGGTCAGTCTCAGAATCATTCGACAAAGGGAAGGGCAAACTTGGCCCAGATACCAAATCAGGACCAGGTGGCGTATATCCAACACCTCCCGATGCAGCAGTGACCGCCCTAACAGGAGGTCCAGTCAGTACATCTTCAACCGGTGCGATGGATATGTCAACCGCTTTCTCAACCAGAGGCACAAACGGAATGGATCATGACTGGACCGGCGGCTCAACAACCGCAAACAACGGTACTCAACCACCAATTGGCAGGGAAACTGATTTGTTTGGAGACGAGATGGACGATATGGATCTGCTCATGAAAGTTACCGAAGATGATTTTGACTTTTTCGACAACAACGATGGCTTTGACGATGGAGATGGTTCAGGGGGCGGTGGTGGTATGGACTTGGATGTCGGAGGTGTGGATATGAATGGCACCAATATGGGGCCTGACACTGCCGATTTACGCATGGAGACACCACCACCAATTCCGAACCTTGCTCCGGATGTTTCAGCAATGATCCCCGCTCGCCAACCTGAAGGGCGAAGTAAGAAGAGATTGAGAGCTCCTGTTCCAACAGATGTAAAGACTGTTCAAGCAGTACCAGAAAACCAAGTTCGAACTCCTCCACTGAGTCCACATAGGGCTATGAGCTTATTAGTCCCTGGATATTCCCCACCTATGACGAATATGGCCAACTTTACTCCACCAGCATCAGGGCCCTTCAAAAAGCCAGCTAAGACTACTATGGCTGTCGCGAAGACTAGATGTTCTCCGGATGCCACCGTTGCAAAACGACGGATGTCTATGTATTCGCCAATCACGTTTACGGAAAGCGTGGAGATGGCAGATCAAAAGTATGCTCCAGGCGGCAGATTTTTTCTTCCACCAGAGGACACGAGAGACCATGGACGAAAGGAAGGTGATGCCACAAAGGTCGACAAGTCACAAATCCTCAAGCGAAAAAGGACGGGATTGTCAACTTCTGGTCTAACAGCTGCAACACCGATGGATGTGGTTACAGTAGAAGATGATGAAGAAGCCATAGAGTCGGCCAGTGATTGGGAGGAGGATGATGACAGTGAAGAAAGTGATGCAGATGATACTACAGAAGATGATGAGAGTCGATATCACACATCACCTGATCGAACTGGCGCTCCACGGCAACTAGGATTCCTGGGTTGGACGGGTAGAAAACGGAAATGGCCAATAGACGGTGGTGAAATGGAGATTGACCTGCCTGAAGGGTTTCCACAACGCAGGGATGTGGCTATCAATGCCGAGGGCGACGTTGAGGTGGTTCGTGACATTGCACCGGCGCCATGGAAATCGATGCAATCCGATCCTTTGGATGGGTCGTTGGTTGGTGTCTTTGAAGATATGACGCTTACTACCGATGCATTGAGCTTGGGATCGTTAGGAGACGCAGAATTTCTCGATGTAGCGACCGTTTTAGCCAGGCAAATGGCTGGCTGGGTACATAGTTCATGGAGCGGAAAGAACGAGACGGTTGGTTACGATGAGGAGGATGAAGAAACGTGTCTCATTCGTCGACGTTGCGGGAGAGATCAAAGTTTAGTTGAGGATGCGGTCAGGACACTATTTAAGGACGGCCCTGTGGTACGTTGCAGTCTCGAAACATATGCTTCAATTGCAGATTCAATACAAGGGCCTGCACCACTACCGCCCCCTCCTCCTCTTGCACATTTCGGTGGAATGGAACCAAATATATCACAGCGAAGGAATAAGGGACCTAGGCAGACCCCCAACAAGGGCTGGGATATCTTCCATGTTCCACCTCCCCATGTCAGGTTGCAGCGCGGAGATAATGTTTTGGAGATGCTACCACCCGCGTTATACTTTTGGGAAACATTCAGCCTTGCTCCAATATCTGGGGGAAAGAACGTCATCTCATTTTGCTTCCATCCTGCCTCTGGTGCGCTGGAAGAAGGGGCAGATTTCTTGCTCGACAGAGTGAGCTCCTCCTATGAAGCCGGTCGGTTTGGTGTCCACGTCAGGGCGGAGGTCGAAGGTGTTGTCATAAATGGCCTTGTGCCAGTGGAGATTCCAGACGATGCTCCCAGGGATTACGAAAACGGGATGAAGTCATTTTTAAGCCATCTTGAGAGTTTCGGGTCCGTCATTGCCAATGGAGTTGCAGATGAAGGCATGAACGTCGTTATCTATGTCATTAATCCATTCCAGCACCCATCGGCACTCGTCGATATCTGCACTGGCTTTGTTCGCATGCAACGATTATACGAAACCTGCATCGCGACTCTTCCAGAAGCGAAACTAAACCATCTCGTCTTGCAAATCGTGCCTGCAAATTTTGTGGCTCACAAGCTGGGTGGAGTCATGAGAGTGGGAATTGTCCACCGTCTTGCAGTGGAGGTTTATTCTAGGTGTATCCCTACCGATGCTAGTACAGACTACGATGAGGCGAAACGTGCATCATCTCCACCGATTCAGCTAGCTAGACTGATCCCTAAGACCATCGAGTTCCGGATCACCCCAGATCCAAGCCCAGCATTACTAAAGGAAAACCAACTCCTTCACATCGCCTACTCACAGAGCTTGGACGAGAGATGGGTGTCAGTAGCATGGAGTGACAATACTGGATCCTTGCAAAAAACGGCCATCATTAATCTCGGACGACAAAACACCACCATTCTCCGCCCTTTCCCCGATGTCATGAACGAGATCTGGGATACCACTATAGAACTCATCAAGTACCCCGCCGTCAAATGGAGACTATGTATCACTAAAGTTTGCAACAACGCCACCATGCCAGACGATGAACGGGAGACCTGGCAAGCACTCGTCAAAGCCCACGATCGTGTATCAGCCACCTACCTCCTCTCTGCAGATCTGTCATCACCCTTCAGAATATCTGAAAACCTCCCAGAACTGAAAATGGAAAACTTCTGGCCGCAGGCAAACCTTTATTCTACCCCACCAGTTGTCATAAATACACCCACTCCTACGGGGTCGTCTTCTATCGTCTCCCCCGACGCAACAGCTACTACGCCTGGCGGCGGCTTCTCGGAGTCGGTAGCGGAACTAGACGCAGATGCGGAATTGCTGGACGCAGTGGACGAATCCTGGGGGTCGTGGTGGGACACACTCTCCCGAAGGACCAAGGGAAACGGAAGCGTAGTCCTACTGGGCTTTTACTAAGAAGAGACGGTGGGGAAGAAGGTGGTGGTTGGAGGGTAGTTGTGTGTTTCTCTGTGCTGGAAGGAGGAGGTGTAGACGTGGTGAGGGAGGTGTTGGAAGTCTGGAGGGGGTTGGGAGTTTTGGGGACTTTTGTGGGAGGTAGAGGAGGCGTTCCATGGATGCTTACATGGTGTGACGGCGTGGGAAAAGTTGCGAGGGTTATGTAGGGTGGATTTTGTGTTTGACTGTGTTTGACCTTTGTTTTGCACTTTCGGGGGCGGGCAAGCGGGCTTATAGGGATGGGATAGGGGGGCGTATTTTTTCTTTTGAGCTTTATTTCTTCTTCTACCTTTGTGAGTGTGGTTTTTCTTTCGTGAGGTTGCTACTTTATGTACGCTTTTCTACGATTCGATGGATGGGAATACCAGTATGTGTGTGTGCAAATGTGCATTGCGGTTGGTTAGTTCGTTTGGGTTTGTTTTTTTTACCATATGGTTTTGGGATTCTATGTGTATGGCGTTCTCTTTTTTTCGTTTTTGCTTTGTTTCTTTCGTTGCCAATAACTTGTTGGGCTTTTTGTCTTGCTTTTTGATCGAGTGGCTTGAAATACAAAAGAGCTTTCTCCTCCTCAGACCACTGTCATCAGTTCTATGACGCCAAGTTGTACCTCCAAATGGGCACATTTTCATCAGGTAGAGTAATGGTACGAACTACAACAACTACAGCTAGATGGAGGTGAGTGGGGGAAGGAGATCGGGAGATACGACTTGGAAGCAGCTCTGGCTGTGGAAGTATCTAGGACTAGGATTATGTCATGGCCGCAAGCGGCCGAAAATATAATATGATTACAAACAAACAAGCTAGATGGAGGTGGGTGTCAATACGGTAGCCCCCAAATAAAGTGATGTCATCTTGTGATGTCTGATTGGCGCGAGCCACGGATCATCACTCTCGTCTCCTGCTTTTCAGCTTTGCTGTGAAACTTGGTTATAGGCACCCCGCTTCGTTTATTAGAGTAACTTCCTCCAACATCCAGAGGGACCCGTCCAATCCTCCCTTGTCCTTGTTCCCGGAATCTGTCCGATCTGCCTCCACTCAATCTACTACGCTTATTTATTTAGTTCACTCCATATCTCAACTCTCACCCCGCTCTGTACCACAATCACCAATAATGTCTGAAAAGACACCAATCTCTCCCATCGGCACAAGCCGTGCGGGTACCATGGACACTGTTGGTTCTGACAATGCCATCCCCGCAGAAGTTGGCGATGTTGTGAGTGTCCCCTGATATATCCCAAAGGTTGTAGCTAATGCGAACAGGGCGCACTCCTCGTCGAGCGCCTTCGTGCCTGGAAACATGCCGTCGGATACCTCGAAGCATACATCACCCAGACCGAGTCGTTACACAGAGTCCTGCACAAGGAGTACGCCAAAGTCCTTAAAACGGTCGACGAGCCATTGCGCGAGGGCCACCACTTCAACCAGAGCGTTGGAGGAGTTGCCAGTTTCTTCGAAAATCTCCGCGCAAACACAGTGAGGCTAAGTCAATCACACACCGAGACGGCGTCCGAGCTCAAGAGCACCGTTCTTCCAATCCTGGAGCGTCTGCACAAGGAGATCAGGGATCGCCAGAAACACGTCCAGGCCGAGTGCGAAAAGAGTAACAAAGCCGTGACAAAGGCTAGGAATAGTACGCAGCAGCATATCGAGCTTCTAGGACAGCATGCGGCCGCCTTTGAGTCCGTCGGTGGGGTCAGCGCGGGAAGCCACGGCGGTCTCCTCCTGAAGCTACATCATACTAACACGGGAGGAAAGCCGAAGCCGGAGAATGATCCGTACTTGCTCAAGAAGGGCGTGATGAACAGGCTCTCCAAACAGGTGCTCGAGGAGAACTCCCAGCGGCAGGATCTGATCGGCGTGCAGAACCACTCACAGCAGTTTGAGGCGCATGTTGTTGAAACTATTCAATCTGCGCTTACGGCGTTCAATCATACGCTCGGAACGCAGGGTGATATTCAAAAACAGTTGTACGGTGATATACTTGGTCCGCTCTCCTCTCAGCCGCTTCGTGGGTACTGCACACACTGACGAAAAGCAGAGAAGGGAAATTCTATACCTCCCGACTTCGAATTCGTCAACTTTCTCACCCGTAATGCCGAGACATTGATTGATCCCAGTGCGCCGAAACGTACCGTTGAGAGTATTCGTTACCCCAACGAAGATCATCACAGCACCACGCCACTGATGGAAGGATCACTGGCACGCAAGGGCAAGATCATGCGTAGTTATTACTCTGCATATTACGTCGTAACGCCGAGTAAATACCTGCACGAATTCAAAGACACTGACGTGAGTCCCCTCACCCTCTTCTCTCCTTCTACGCTGACCCTGGTTGTGCAGCATCTCAACAAAGACCCAGAACCGGAGATGTCGCTCTACCTCCCCGAGTGTACAATAGGCGCGCTGTCTAAAGAAGGAAAATTCCAAATCTCGGGCAAAGATGCGGGCTCTGCGCTAAAGGGGCTAAGCACGAAACATGATTTTGCGTTCAAGGCTGGCAACTATTCAGAGGCGCAGAAGTGGTATGAGGCTATTGGAAAGTGTGCGGGGCTCAAGACGGATCAAAGCCCAGTTAGCACACCGACTACTACTCCCGCCGCTGTGGAGACGGGTCCACCTGCATATGAAGCGCCTGCAGGACAGGAAACAGGAACTACGACTGTTGCCACGAGATCATCCGCGCCTGCAGGACAAGAAACGGGAACTACGACTGTTGCCACGGGATCATCTGCGCCCGCACCAGCAGCCGCACCCGCACCCGTACCTGTGGAGAAAGCGGCTTAGGTGTGGATGAGATATACGCTTGCGGAGTAGAAGTAATAACTAACCGATTGATCGTTGCACTTTTTTGGTCTATACAGGAAGGGAGGGTGTGATGTGCATTTGTTGTGCGAATACCTCGTTTTATGATTATGAATGATGATTGTGGTCATGCTATGTTCGCGTCTAGGTTTCTTTAGTACATGTATTATTTCGCTGTTGTATACTGGTGGTGGTATTTATATAATAAGAAGATAGGAAAAATTACTAAGGGGCAATAATTTGATACTTTATTTATTAAGTACTTAAGTATGTCAAGAAAAACCGTACAGGACTTCAAACGAATGTTTGCCGTCAGGTCCATGAGTGACAATCAATGATCAAACCATAAGAGTAAATCCAACACTTAAAGAACAAGGTACCCCACATCTTCCTCCTCCCCCTCCACCACTACCACCACCACCACCGCCGCAACATGAAGGTACCTTACCACCCCCCCTCCCCCTTCCTCCCTTCTAACCCCCCCCCCCCCAGGTCCTCGAACCCAAAGTCGGCATGCTCAGCAACCACGAAGTACTCGCGCACATCACAGCAATGAAAGCACGGTACACCGAGCTCCACCACCGCGTCGGCGGTGCGCACGCCATGAAAGCCGAGAACCTTGAAACAGTCCTAAAAGAAGTTTCCTCCCCCCTTTCCCTCCCCCGCTTCCCCGTTAACCACTTACACCCACTTACACCAGGTCCGCGACTACCTCTCCCACTCCCCGTGCGCGCTACAGACACCCAAACATATCTCTACGTTCATGGCGGCTATGGCTCCGTATGCGCTGGAGAAGGGAGAGTTGCTGCAGATTTTGAATGAAAGACCGGAAACGATCGCGGAGTTGGATTGTATCATTGAGGAGATGGAAGCAAGGTTTGAGGAGGTCAAGGTACAGGGGATTTTGGACGTTGTGAACAGTACGCTGCCGAGGAGACCGAAGGAGATGGGGGAGGGGGAGGCGTAGGGAGCGCGGCGATGCTAGGTTTGGTATGTTGCTCATGCATTTTTTTTATGCTTACTGTTTCAGTGTGGATTTGTATAACGATGTTTTTTTCAGCGAAGCTGCCTAGTCCCTTTGTCCGGTCCCACGATACTGTTTGGTCTGGCAAAAGGCCACACTACAACCGCAATGGAAGGGTGTTTTGTCTTCACTGGAGTAACACCAAGAAAGGGCTGCGATGCAGACCTGAGTTACTAGTAATGCCTATAACCGTAGGCAAACTTTCCAGATGTCCACTACCACGCCGTCCTTTCTGCTGCTGCGCACAAAACCTCCCATGATTAAGGTACAGCTCTCATCAACGAAACGCAAAGCGCGGTAAAGATCAGGAGAAGTCATACTGGAACAAACACTGGAACTGGCACGAGTTGCTCGATGCACGTGTCCCATAAAATAAAGCACTAGAACGCTGCCCTTCACGTCCAGCGATAGGCTTATGTACATGCCAACCTCCTGTGTGTAGTATGAGGAGCCAGTATACAAATTAATCCAGCGATGCGAGAGGCATGCCTTCATGGTTGCAGGTGCGTGGCGAGAGATCGATCATATTCGCATATATGTAGAGCACTCTACCTACTCTACGATGTCTTGACGAAAACAGACCCATTTGAAGGTACTTGGCATCGTAAAAGGGGTCTCTGTACCCATTTTTCGGGCCCTTTTTTCGTCGCGACTTTTTCGAGCGCGGTGATGTGGTATTGGTTTTCACAATTGTAGTTTGCACGATCATAGCGGGCGGTTGCACGTTCTAAGTATGTTTTGCTCTAGAGGTTGCTGCTTAGTAGCCGCCAAAAATGCCAAGGGATTCGAGTAGTCTATACATTTAAGTGATACTTCTATCCTCAATCCTCCCCAACACCCCCATTCAATCGAGTACCGCTCCTTGCTTTCCTTTTGGGTTTTTCAAAAGTACAAGAGACCAATGACAACAGCTCCGGCTAGCAGCTACGTTGCCGCAGCTGCACCATGGCGCCGGACTCGCTAGTGTCTCCAACATGTTCACAAAAGCTGTCACAGAATGTCCTCAGACTTCGATAGTTCAAGCGTCCATAACGAATTCCAACCCCTACCCGCTAGGTTACCGACTCGCATGAAACAACCTATCCGATGCAGTGCAGCTCCTCGAAGATGATGGAAGCCTCGCGGCATCATTTCCCCAACCGGCGGCTCTATGAATTCTAAGATCTATAATTCAGAAGTACGCTCAGAGAGGTGATAGCACATTACTGATGGGAACCGTCTGTGAGAGGTTCGTGGCATCGTGCTCGGATGTATCAACGACCGTCGGTTCCAAGAGGAACGCACGCTATTCGGGATAATTCCGAATGTTTTAACTCTGAGCAAGCTGATGCGAGACGAGCGTCGTTGCGCGCAGGCAATTGGGCCGGTCCCTGCAGGATTCATGAAGGACCCGATGAGTAACGCTTCGATCATGTTCATCACTAACAATGCTCAAAATTTCCCCATCAGTACGGCATTCTTCGCAACGTTGCAGACTAAAGAAGTTTTGCCAGACGATTGGCAATGAGCACAGAATATTAAATGCACCCGCAACTTTTTCGCTCTTGCGACCCCGGATAGTATGTGGACGTAGCGAAAGTTTTCACCTAATGTCACGAACTAGATACAACGACTGCTGAGGCGTGCGTTCGACTCGCGGTATTAACTTGCACCATCATTGAAGATGACGACTGACGTCCTGCTATTATGTGCTCCGGTTCCCTATCTATTGTGTATAGTGTTGCACACGAGACGAGATATGAGGTAGGCCCGGGCTGACTCGTCTCGCCAGCTGCCTGAGCTCGTTTTCCCAGGCATTTTGGAAAGCTCGTCTCGGGCCCCGGGATTTGCAGCTAACCAAAGATGGATATGACTACCCTATTCAAAGATTTCGAAAATGGTCACCCTAATACAGGATGTCACTACTGGCTGCTGCCCAAGTATTAAAATAGCCAGATACCATCATTCATGGTACTACCATATCTGAGTTCAAATAAATTGCTTGTCCATCATGTAAACCGGCGGAAAAAATGCAATTTTGCATAATTATTGGTCACTTACAAGGCCCCGGTGCCGGGCGATCAAGTATAAAGTCCCGATATACCTCGTCTCATCGGAATCCAGTCTCATCCTGTCCCATCTTGTATCCTGGGACGATGTCCTGAGCTGTCTCGTCTCATGTGCAACACTAATTGTGTATTATACCTTCAGACCAGCCTCAACATGTATATAGCATGGACAAGTTGGATGATCATTGTCAGAGATTTGTGGGCAATGGGGCGTATACTTCATGGATTGGCGACGGTCGCCTCCGTGAGTGGCTTATACTGAATTTTCGGACTACGCAAGCTCTCTTCTACTAACTGGTGCACAGATGGTAGTTCCGGTGCAAATCTCTTGAGGGTCATATTCAACCCTGACTTTGCGTTGGTTTCTTAATACGGACACGTATGTTTACTTGCTAATAGACTCACGTTGGGGTTCGGTTGGGCTTTTCTCCCTATTATCCGGTGCACAGATGGTAATTTTTCCTGGTTTCTTAATATGGACATGTGAGCGTAATCGAGATGCTTGAGGGATCGATGACAAGCTACTCTCAAAATAGGTGTCTTCGCCGGGATAACTATCGATATGTTATCTCAGGTGCTGTCGACATGAAGTACTGACATAAATTCCAATCTGCTGAGACGGCAAAAACCCAAGTAGCGCCGTTTGTATTAGGAAACTTCAACGACGGTGAACACTTGGAGGTAAGTAAGCTCATGAATGGTTTTCTATGCCACATGTAGTTCTTAACGAGCCTTCTTGTTGCGGATACAAGGCGTATCATATCTGTGTGCCCAAATATGTCGATACTGCGACTTCCAACAACGGAGGTACCAGGTGTAGGCACCGCCTGCAGTTATATACAATGGATGTTGCACCTATATCTATTCTTAGGAGCGATCGCGACTATTTAAGGTGTCGCCGTCAGCAAACCAAGGCTTGGCACAACGGTCGGAAGACTGTGCCAAGGGACCGGAAAATCGGGCCAAAATCTCCTCTTCCGGCCTTTGTCGGGACTATCTTTGCTCTACAGCTTTGAATATCTACGGGCTTCCATCTTATCAACATTTAGCTTCCGACAACCGGCTGTGTCTGGTTCTACCCTCTGATGGTGAGATAGTGTCGGCAGTTTCTACTCAGTAGGAACTGAGATGAAACAATCAAGCTTGCAATTGATGACATGGGGTTCTAGTCGGCATTTGTAGCCGTGTTTCTCTAGACTATATGTACTTAGATTACCCTTTGCATCCTTAGGCCCCCAATAAGAAGTCCAGAAGTTATCGAGTGATCTATTATATCTGATGATCGATAGGGAAACATCCTTTGCCTACACCACAGGCTGGTTCCTTGCATGGTTTTAGCTGCATAACGTAGAAGCGGTGATGCATTAGATGCTGAGAAGGGTCCTAGATGAATGCGTGGTTTTTCCTTGGTTTCTCCGGGACCCTTAGGTTCTTCGAACCCAATGCCCAAAAGGGTCTGCTTCTAGACAAAATGTACCTATCGGATAGAAATGTTCCGGAAAACTCCAGACTAGAAAACTCCTGGAGTTTTTCTAGATCTGGTCGCTACTGTGGGTGGCAGGCAGGCACGAAGTTTGTACCAGATAAATTGGGATTTTCTTGTGGATTAGTATACCTTCAAGGGCCGAGAATTGACTTCTGTTTGAAATTCAGAGCTTTTTTTAAGGTTTTATTAAGGCACGCATGTAGGCTCGCTAAGCGCTAACTCCCTGCTGGGCTGAGTAGTTGTCGACGCGGACACTGCCTCTTTGTCCAAGAAAAGAGAGATAAACCATTGGTGGTGAAGGTGGAGAGTATTCGTATACCTTGAATGATGGGAGGTGAATGAAAACGAAATGTGAGGTGGAAGAGGAGGGAGAGGTACTTTATTTCTCATGCACGTGCGCAAGGTACCCGCATCGCACCGTTGAGCCGCGTCCTCACCCCCTTTTGATCCCCGGTCCTAAGGGCCCGAGTGAATGATAGGTATTCGCACTCTCCACAACCACATTCATTCACCCAACCTTACAATTAACAATATTCCCTATCACCGAGAACGAAGACAGACATTCACCGCCGAACAAAAAACACTTCTTTCTATCTCAACCCTTCAAAGTCGCCAATTCTTCCCATCTCAATCACGGATTCTCAACCACGGCCGCGTCAGTCGTTTCCCTGCATCGCCGCCGCGCCATTGATCCCCCCATCGATTTCTGTTCCCCCGTCGAGTTACATCCTGTCGCCAAACATACCCCTCCTCTCCTTTTGTCGACGGGATTCGGAGTCCACGATAGCTGGGAAGTCGTTCAGCTCCCTCCGTGGCAAGCCAACACCTGGATCCCGCCAGGTGATTCTACATCCACCACGCCGCCGCCGCCGCAAACCCGACGACGACGACGACGACGACGACGGACCAGCTACGGATAGCCGACGATTCCCTAGATATCCTTGGATCATTACTGGGCAGGATCGGTAGAAGTTGGGACAACTTTCTGAACGCTCATCTTTTTTATTCTTCCAGTGCGGGTTGAAACGAGAATGGAACGCGAACGATCGAAGTTTCAAAGATGCGGACTATTAGTGCGAAATCTTTTCATAGCCACACTAGCATATGCATCAGTTGTGGAGATCGTTCATATTTACCAGACAGGCTCAATATCGCCATTCTCGAAGGCGCCTCCCAAAGCCCCCACCATCCCAGAGGGTTCCTTATCCGGCGGCGTGAACTGGCGACTGCGACCCGAAACCCTCGTCAAAGACATCAACGACTCATACCTCGGGGCGCGACCCCACGTGGATACATACGCGAACTACACCCGGCTAATTCAAGCGTGCCGGGGGTCTGCTACCGGACTAGAGAAGATGCGGAATGTCTACGATTGCCTAGCATACCTGACGAGTAATGAGAAGGATTACTTCTTCCTCCCCGATCAACCGCCTTCGAAAAGCTCGGTGAATTATCCGTCGGTGAAAGGTGCGCTGAAACCGTCTCGGAAAAGTATTGGGGAGTGTCCAGGCCCGGTTCAGTTGTACCATACCTATTGGACTGGTCCTTCGACGTGGCGGGTGGAGTTGTTTGTGAAGAGTTATCTTTACACACAGAACTTGGCGTGTAGTCGGCTTCATATCTGGTTGGATTCGGATAGTCACCCTACGGCGGTGAGTGATATGATGAAGGATCCTGGGTTTCAGAGGTTTCTACCATTGGTTGCACGCGGAGATATAACGCTTAAGGCTTGGAATTTTCCGTCGCGGATACCACTGCCGAAGGGCACAGTTGCGCAGGATCCATTATACGCCAGTCTACTGAACAGCGGAAGCCTTGGTGAACCGAACTCAAAAGGGGAGATCTACGTAGAGGATGGCGTGGTTATTCAGAACGATGGGAGTGAATGGATCGTGTTGACGGAACGACAAATGACGTTTCTCCCGGTGGCTGTGTCAGATGCGGTGCGTTTCATTGTCCTGCATCTTTATGGCGGCGTTTATCTAGACATGGATATCCTCTTACTACGGGATTTGAGGCCGCTGATACTCACCCCGGACCATAACTTCGCGGAGCGATGGGCGGTCCATTCTCATCCGGGTGATTTCAACACAGCGGTACTATCTCTGAATGCCAACTCATCGCTTTCGTCATACTTAGTTTGCGGCGGAGTACGGATGGGGTTTAACTTCCACCCCCGAATCCTTGGACGCATGGCATGGAAGGACGGACGTGTGGAGGAATTGGCAATGTTTGAAACCGGATTGTTTGATCCCATATGGGGAGAGTTCAACTGGGGTCGGGAAGGAAGATGCACGGTACCGTGTTTTAAGGACTACGGAGTGGCGTTTATGGGTACCAGGGATATAATCAAAGATGAATGGCAGTCTTATGATGGCCCGCAATTACCTTTGAAAGAGAAACTCACCGGAACACAAACAGAACTCCGTCCACGTCCACGATCTAATGACGATGCTGAAAATAACCAAAAATTGGGTTTGCGTCGTAAGCTGAACCGTCGACAAAACCAGACAGGACTACAGTCTAAAACGACTACAACAAAGGGTCCAGATGGAACATACGGCGGCAGAGACTACAATATCTTAGATGATAAATACCCACCCAACAACCGAACCATGGAAAACTTCTTTAGAGGTGCTTGGAGTTATCACATCCACAACCAGGTTCCTTCCTCCCCCCTCCCTCCCCCCCTCTCCTCTACATTGCTAATTTGTATTCTGTAGTGGACAAAGCACCCTCAACCAAACTCATGGTTCGACGTGATTGAACGAGCACAAGATGGGTTCTTTCGTGGGGAACGGACAAATCCTTATAGTGAACGGTGGGAAGGTCCAGAGGTTAGGCCGTATGATAGGTGGCTTGAGTTCGACTAGCCCCCGTTATCTATGAAGTTTTCTTTTTCTTTTTTTTTGTTTTTTGTTTTTGTGGAAATTTATTGGGAGCGTTAATGAGTCTTTCCTTTTTATATATATATATACCTGATACTTTAGAGGAAACATGCATGCGGGGGTTGGCTGGTGGGTTTTGTATTGATGAACCCGGTTTGCTTTTTTGTATGCTTGGGCGTTTGATTAGGAGTTGAGTTGGGGGGTTTTTGTTTTTCCGTTGGGAAGTAAGGAAGGGAAGAAGAAAAGATATATCTTTTGCTAATACTATGTTTGTGCGAGACACTTTTGTGTTTTTTGAGGGCGAAGGCGAGAGAGGCGTTTGTGGGTTGGGATTGGGATTAATGTTAAGTACCGTATAGTAATGGTTCGTAAAGATTACTTGAGCAATCAATGGCATGGTATATGAATGGTATTACTTAAGGTACCTACAGGAGAAGGGAATTGGATACGATATATCGACCGAGTGATGGGACCTCAGTTTACACGACCATAGCGACCATTTTCAAAAAACAAACCATCACCTTACCTTTAATACCACTGTACACAACTATGGAAGATAATATTGGAACGAGTTAACCCAACGGAAAAAGGCTTATAATTGGGTATGTATCCGAGAACTACCCATCTATGCCAGGTCGAGCCGCCATATCAAATCCTTCCACTGCGAGTTTTCAGATATCTGCTTAGGACATGTATCATACGACCACCAGATTACGAGGCGTTGTTCAATAAGGAAATGCTAGTGGGTTTGAAGACCCACTAAGGAGAAGGGTTTTGATGAAGCCATAGATGTTGGTGTCAATTTACAGCAGGCTTTTTATCCGCAGACTTGATACATAAATCTTCCGGACGTGCGCGCCTGCTGATGGAGTTCCACAGAGCAAGTTGTTTATGCATGTATGAGTACAGTAAAAGAAAGTAGGAAAAGCTCCCTTTATCTAGACTCAACAAATAAACAGACACCATATGGTATATATTCCATACATAACAAACAATCCAAATATCTACATCCACCCTCCCTCACAACGACTTATCATACTCCCCCAACTCATACTCCTCCGGGTACTTCCTTAAAATCTCCTTCAACTGCTCACTCTGCTCCCTCAACTCCGGAGTCGGTTCCTTAAACACATCACTAAAGATATCACCGACAGGTGGCTTCTTTTCCCTCTCCGCTTTCGAGAATGCCTTTAGAATATCCTTCCTAACCTGGGTTCTAAATGAAAGTTCTTCATCTGAAGACCACCACTCCTTCGTTTCAAGCCATTTCCTAAACCTAAATTCCCACCGTTAGTAGTGACAGGTGGGGGGAGGGAAGGGGGAAGGTACCGGGTGATGGGATTATCCCGTCTTTTCCATTCCTCCACATCTACCTTTGCGCGGTACGCAAAGGAGTCGTCACTGGTGGAATGGTGGCTAACGCGGTAACTCATGGCTTCGATTAAGACCGGTTTTTGCTGCTTTAATGCAATCTCGCGGGCTGCTTGCGTGACCGCGTAAACAGCCATGATATCGTTTCCATCAACACGGATTGTTTCGATTCCGTATCCAATACCACGCGAAGCGATACCATCACCCTTGTATTGCTCTAGTGTTGGCGTCGATATTGCGTATCCATTGTTACGACATATAAAGACTACAGGGCAATCGCGGGTTGCGGCGATGTTGAGGGCTGCATGGAAATCACCCTCCGACGCTGCTCCCTCGCCAAAGTAACACACCACTATGTTTGGGGAACTTTCCATTTTGAGGGCGTAGGCGGCGCCGACGGCGTGTGGGATTTGGGTGGCGAGTGTGGAGGATATGGGGTACTGGGTATGGTTAGATATAGCTGAGGGGAACATGAGGTGGGATGGGTACTAGACGGAGACGTTCGCTCATGTAGTGGACTGGCATGTTACGGCCTTTTCCGTAGTCGTTTTTGTTGGCGAAGAGTTGGCTCATGAACTGTATTGCTAGTTAGCGGTGAAGGGAGGGAGGAAGGGAGGGGGGGAGGGAGGGTATACTTCGTCTAATGTGTACCCTCGATACATCAATGTTCCCTGCTCTCGATACTGCGAATATATCACGTCATCCTTATCCAGAGCTGCTGCAGACCCAACCGCGATACCCTCTTCTCCCGCAGAAACCTGTATCTGTGTAAGAGCTATATCCAAACAGACTCAGAACCGCAATCCTTACCATATAGAACGATATTCTCCCCTGCCGCTGCGACTCATACCTACCAACACATCAGTATAATCCCAAACAGCTATCCAAACCACCAGATCCCACATTATCATATCCATAACCGAAGTAGTAACCATATCTTTATACATCTTCCTCGCCTTCGCCTCATCTATATCCAGCTCTCTCGATGTATCAACAATGACGCCCTCCGAATTGATGTAGCGGTATGTTGGCATAGCCGGGTCATCCTGAGGACGGTGGAAGTTGAGTTCCGTGGTAAATCTCGACCTCACGGCGCCTGGGAAGTTTACGATGTCGGAGTCGGGGATTTGACGGATGCCGCGATGGGCAGAGGTGACAGTGAAAGAGCGTCGGGTGATTGGGAGACGGAGTTGCTTGGAGATGAGGCGTCGCATGTTGGAGATAGAGGTTAGAGTGAGGAGAGTGTTCCTGAGTATGGAGAACCAAGTTGCTGCTGTTCTCCGACATTATTGTGAGGGTGACGCCCGGTTAGTTGCGGATAGTCGATAGCTCAAGCTCCAATGCCAAGCTCAACGCCAATCACGAGGCCATGTCTCGGTACATCGGCTTTTAGAGTAAACTCCATGCCCCTCTAAAGGCCAGCTTCAACGAGTACATTTCAAGTCCTCGATGGACAACGAATACATATCTCGAGTCTCCGAGTCTCCGAGTCTCCGAGTCTCCGAGTCTCCGAGTCTCCGAGTCTCCGACCATCCCCTGAATATGGACCAATTTTGACGAAGCAAAAGTGTCTTTCTCTCCTGCCTCCTAGCAACCACACAAAGTTCCGGGGATATCATAGCACATACAAGAACCCCAAGATTTCCAAGCACAAACAAAACCCACAGCATTCATCAAACATTAGCTAACCCCCTATCCTGACTTCCAGAAGCCGACACAGTAACCTGACTCTCATTCCCTATCACAACCTGTGGTCGATTCCACGTTTTCAAGTGCCCTACATCATGTCAGCCCTTCTTTCTTCCCTTCAACTGTTTCGCAAACCTACCATCAACACAAGTGGTAATCACCGAATCTTCTCTAAACACCAACTGCGTAAGCGGGCACGGATCAATGATCTTACTCATTACCGGGGGGAGGACCGCCGTTAGTGCCCTTGGATCAACCGCATGCACCATCGTCTTCTCATGATGTACCGTAGGCACTGCTGCTACATTCGAGTTCGATCTGTACCGCAAACTCTGATTCTCCGCTCGAGAGACACTACCTCTTTGCTGCTGGGTAGGAACTTTTGGTTTATGCAGCATTCCCTCCGAAAAGTCCCATAGAAGCAAGCGACAGTCGTTTCCGACGCTTCCAAAACGGTAGGTTCGGTCGTCGCAGCGCCAAGGGTCGAAGGCGACGGAAGAGACCCAGGAGTGGTGGCCTTCGCAACGCGCCACGATGCGCCGCTCGGGGAAGCTCCAGATACTGACTAGATCATCTTGACCACCTGTCACGATGTAGCGTCCGTCCGGGGACCAACAGACACACATGAGGCCACCGTAGTAGGAGGGATAGACATCGAGGAGCCTTTTTGGTCAGCCCGTACACACGGAGTTGTGAGGGGAGGTAGAGACTTTTCTTTGACGAAGTTGAGGACGCGGAGACACTCGTCTTCTGAGACGACGGCGATGTGTTCACAGTCCGGGGAGAAGGCGAAGGCAGTGATGGCGCCCTTTGCGACGGACCAGTAGGATAGAGGGTTGGTTTTCTGGTTCGATGAACGCACGGATTTGCGGACTCCAAAGAAGCTCATGAGGGATGCACCATTGGCGGTATTTGTGTAGACGCTGCTGTCGGGCGCGTCCTCTGGGAAGAAGGATACGTCTTCTTTTTCGCGATCGTAAACTATGAGACTTCCGTCATTGTGGGCGGCTAGGAAGAGGGTTTCTGAGCCAGGGAGCCATTTGATATCTATTACAGCGTGGGAGTTGATTATGCCCTGTAGTTCTTGGGTTAGCTTGCTCCTGCCTTCTTTTAGGACTGATAGGATGAAGGACATTTTTGTTTATACGGGCATATTTGTTGGAGATTGGATCAAACCATATGATATCACCAGTGGAGAACCCAATAATGACATCAATCTGGCTGGTACTGCGCGTCAACATGTTCACATCATGACATATCGGGTGAGCCTTTGTAAAGAGGATTTTTGACAACGGTTCTTGCTGTAGCAAAGAAAAATAAACATGAGCATTCGTTTTGACAAAACACTACTAGTCTGAGAGAGAACCTTGATGGTTGAGTCCATATCCAGCCAACAGAATGCCCTGTTGATATTGGCAAAGACCATCAGATCCTCCGACTGTCTCTCTACCAGCCGTTTCGTAAGGGCTTCATGGGTGATGATTCTCGAGACGAACGAGGAGTTGCTTTTGACGATGTTACTTTTCGGTTTCTTTTTCTGATTTTTTCCCGTAGCTGGAACGGATAGCGACGCGTTTCCGTTACCGAATTTCTCCGGAACGTGTCCTATTTCACCTCCACTCTTTGATCCTAATGACCCCGAGCCGCCTATGCCCACTGAGGAATCCTCATCCGTATCTCCTGATATCCGCGACTCATTACCATCTTGCGTGACCCTACTGCTCGACACGGCGGGATTCCGATAGATGTTTGGTTGCGTCTCGCGATCTTTGAACTGGACCAACGACAGCTTCGTTCCCGCGACGATGGGGTGCGGCGCGATGCTGAGCGGATTGGGGTTGACTATAGGAGCTTCCGAAGGATGCGGCGGGGGTGTTGCAAGGTGTATATCCTCCCTGAGCACATAGGTACCTGCCACACTTTCCGTCAGTGTGCGGTGGTGGTGGTGGTGGCATACAACACCGGCGGGGTAACGCACCTTCGCCAACCGAGAACTGGAATTCGGGTCCAGTGGGATTCTTGATAGTGTTATTCGTTTCAATAATAGGTATTGGAGCGCCGGGAAGACCGGTTCCGTATGCATTCGTGGTAGGGTATCTATTCCCCAACATGAGATTGTAAACAGCCATGCGATCGATGAATGAATGAATAGTTACCTTGGAGGAGGCGGTAACACGAACTTGGGGAGGCTTGCTTATTAGCTGTTATAATTCTTTATTTTTCTCTGTTTGTATGCCCACATGGGAAGAAGAAGCCCCACCATTGGTATCTAATCGCCTGAGAGTGAAAAAAAATAAAAGGCTAGATGGGCGGAGTGACGGTCGATTTGTGAGGGAAAAAGCCAAGGGACTACGTAGGTGGGAAGGGATTCTGCGAATGTGATTGAACGTAGAGGTAGAGAAGTATTGAGAATACCGTCAACGAATAGATAGGTTCGAGAGTCGCTGACCACTCTAAAGTAGAGCCAGCACCCACGTTAGTTCGGTTTCTCTATTTTGTGGATGATTAGAATGAGAATCCATGACTGATTAATTGAACCAACAACCCTAAAATAGCACTTTTTCATGGGGGGGCACTCGGACGACGTTTCAAGAGCTTCCAACGGGGGAAAGAAGCAGAAATATATTGGGAGAGCACAAGTTGCTGAAGATATGACGATAGTGATATCGGTGCAGCATACAAACGACACTCCGTGTATCATTATTCCATCAACTACGATTACAAGTGCTTTTCTGACCACGTATTGAACCAGCAGCCCTCATGGGCTTTCATCCCCTCAGCCTCTGCTTCCCTCCTTCTCACCCGCACTACCCTTTTCTACTTCTCCGCCGTCTAAGTTGCTGCTGAATCGGGCTATTTCTGTGAGTTTTCGCTCTCATTCAAGGATAAGACGTTTCGTTTCATAAGCTGATCACAAAGTATGTATACATAAGTATTTCAGACCTGGAGAGCATATCAATATATGGTATAGTCTCCCGATATTGAGCACTAGTCATCATCACAACTAGAAAACTGGTAGGAAGTTGACATCATGGCTCCTCATCCTCGTGGAACGCTATTCGGCATGCCGGGAAGAGCCTGCACCAACCGTTCGGAGGTGATGGCTCCCAGCATCTCAAATATCTGCGCCATGCTTCAGTAGCTGCCACCACCCAGTGCTTTCACAGACACGGTGGTTCTGATCAGGTGTAAGTGGGCCTGAATGGGGGATTTGGCACCATTTCTTTGATTTTTCGTTTACTAGATTAGGTTTGGGTAAAGACATTCAGAGCATTCACCTGATATCGCGTCTCGGTCTCTGAATGTTCATCAACACCACCGGAGATTGGGTTTGGTTAAATGTAGATATCGTCATTCTAAGGAACCACCGAACAGATCGCCATCCTCGAACGCCATCAGTTAGGTAGGAACCCAACCAGCCATATCATTAAGTTGCAAGTATTTGTGCTGGGGCCAGAAGCCGATAACCGTCCTCGCCCAGTGACCAGCAGTGATCAACGGGCACCGGTAACTAACAGGCGAATTCCGTCGGTATCTAGGACTCTATCGCTGCAAATATACGTGGCAGGGTGTTGGTTTGGCCTTATATTTCTAATCAAGAGGTCACCCAGCTGGAGAAGCACGTCTTTGCCAACATCTTGCACGGACCCTCTCGATATACTGCGTGGGGTTCGTTCATAAGCGCTTCACCGCGGCAAAAGAATATACCGTGAGTTTCCGGAGATTAACCACAATCCGGGGTTGCCGTACGGGTGAAAACGGAGGATACATACATCTTCTCGAATTAATGGTGCTAACGAACGAGGTTTCATTGTCGAATCCACATTTCCTGATCGTCTCGTGGTGGTGAACAAGGATGAGAAGTTGGGTTGTAATTACGAAAGATGGCGTATGGAGGTTAGACGGCCGGAGAACCTTTGACGTGTTGAAGGTCGATTTGAGTACATCAACAAGTAAATCCGCAGTACAGAATGATTTGGCCAGGGTTTGGTATTGCGGAAGTAAACTAGTAACCTAGAGTCCATCATCCGTTTTTCCATCATATCTTCATCCGATCCCCTCTTTGCAACAACGTGACATCTCTACGCGGTGGTAGTGGCGGTGGGTGCGCGGTGGGTGCGATAATGAATACATGTGGTTGAATCTCTCTCCGTCTTTTCGTGGAATGCTTTGAAACGTCTAAGTTCGATCGTCCTCGTTTTGGGCAGTAGATATCTCGAACCCGTATGAAACGCACTACCGCAACCGAATACGGTTTGGACAGGAATGCTCTCATATTTCGTCATGGTACCATGTTGTTGGGCAAAGATAAAATTGGTGATGATGTGTATAATATCTGTTTGATAATCTAGCCCCACCGCCATCCGAGCTGCCTGAGTGTCCCATCCATGAGCTCTCTATCCACCGCCACATGCCTTCACCGACCCGATTCTGAAGGCAGTAATCCTGGTTATGAAGAGCTGCACCTTTTTGAGAATCCTGGCCACAGAATGCGTTGTAGCAAATGTTCACGAAATGCTCGTCGGAACCACCGTGAGCCATCTTGGTAGGAAGCGGGTCCCTCGAAACCACATCCAGGGCATTCTTCGCTTCTTCCGCTCGGGCATGCACTCCGGTTAGACGTGGGTCATTTCGAGGATAAACTGTAGGAAGTGAGTTTAGTGACTGAGCAGGGACAGGGGAGGGTCGGAACGAAACGCAATGAGATGTCTACAAACACATGCTCGGAAAAATTGCATACGGACAATTGGTGCGGGCCGCGTTGGCCCATTATCTCCTGATCAATATCTAGCTGCATAAAAAGCCCGAACTTCATACTGTAATACCTCAAGTAGCTCTTGTAGCCGGTCCCGGTCAGGTTGGGAATTCCAGAGATACCGGTGGGGAGGTAGTCCCGAGTGGCTCAACTTTCCTCAATCAACCCGAATAGGTAGGTTGTTGTCTGGACGTCATCTTAACGGAAATTGGGGCAGCAAAGCCATCCGAGATTGTCAAGAAAGGTACGCGTCGATAGCCAACTTGATTTTGAGTCAGATTTTGATGTTTGGTTGAGGGATCTTTCTAACCACACAACCCTCGCTAGATTTAGGATTCGAGGCGGAATGATGTGTTTGGAACGTTACGGCGGTGGGAAGATAGGAGCGAGATCTTCCCCTTTGAATGATGTTTCAAACAACCCCCACTTAATATACGCAGTCGGCCCGATTTTTTCGAAGAACCCTTGCTGGGTACTTCCCTACTGCCGAGCAGTGGATGCAACTCGTACCGATGATGATGATGAAAGGCATGTGAATATCTTCATAGCCCCAAGCCCTTGTGCAGTGTGTCCCATTATATCGGTAGGAAATGACGACACCAGTATCCACAGAGCCAGCTGAACGAACAGCCCTACAACTGAGGACAGGCGCATATTTGACTAGTGAAAGACGTGCTTGGGTAGCGGAAGTCGCGCAAGGCGGCATCCAGCTTGTCAAAAACCTTTCATGAACCATATCTTTGCCGATTGTTCGTTCTCTGCGAGGGGTAACTCACGGCGCAGATGTTGGAATTGCATTCGATGATTGGCGGTGGCCAAAGAGAATTTCGTGACGTGAATTTGCGCGAGTGAAAGTTAATTCCCTCGTGTGATAAGTATTGGCCGAATGATTGAGGTGTTGAATCAAGCGTTGCTCCTTTTGTGATAGGCGGAGACGATGCAGAACTTTCTGGGAGTCTAACGATAGTTCGACGGATAAACCTTTTTCCTAGCCCGCAGATCCTGATACCGGCGCGCTTGATACAGATGAGTCGTTAAGGCTGGCTTTTGATTTGTGGATGCGGTCTCTCCAAGCGATGGATGGCACAATGAAGATAGCAGCTGGAGTGATCGGATTGGAACGGGTGAGGGGGGTACGAATCCGGACGGTAGTGTTGCATGAGGCTTTTAAACAGTCACGATAGATATCTCCCAATGTAGCGGCGTTTGATCTTCCTCATGGCGTCCCAAGGAAACTTCTCCTAGCGGCGGCTGCAAAGCAGCTTCCATTGGGTGTGTTTCTTCGGATGGAACTTCCAATGGGGACGAGTACTTTGGTGACATCGGCTAGATACCTATGCGACTGCGTAGGCGAGTCCACCCGCTAAATCTGATTTATTGCTTCTGCTTTTCTCTCCCCTCCTTCCTCTCTTCTTGCCACCACCACCATAGCAACATTGAATCCTCCCCCCGCCGAGAAACAGCTGATCACCGGAGAGCCCGACTCCGACAATGCCGTTCATCCAGAGAGGTCCGACTCACGATATTCCATATCTCGATATCCGGTATTCCCTCCCCCACTACCACTACCGTCATCAGCTCCAGATCATCCTTCTTTCTCCGTGACTATATGGAAAAACACTGACATGAATGGAATGGGGGTAGGTTGGACGACGATGTAGTGGTGTTACGCGGCAACGTAGACGAAAGCTCCGGCGCACTACTGAAGGGTCATATTGCGCTGTGCGTGCATGATCCGGTGACAATTAAAAGCATCACGCTGGTGCTTCAGGGAGTTAAAAGATTACAGTGAGTTCCGGACAGCGGTAGCGGTTGAACCCAACTTCTGGTCCCAGACGACTTGAGGGTTGAAGTTGGGAGACAGACTGGCTAATACGTTTTGAAAAGATGGAGTGAGCGCCCACCGAATCCTGTTGGTGGGCTCGCAACCAACAATTTACGAACAGTAAAGCACGAGGAAATCTTCTACGAAAAGAAGTGGAACTTCTTAGAAGGTAACGGTCACACTACGTTTACCATCAAGCCGAACAACTACGAATACCCGTTCCAGCAAGTTTTAGATGGAGGTTAGTTCCCAGTGAAGGGTCGCAAGAGGGGAGTTAATGAGGATAGATATCCCGGAGTCTGTGGAGGGCTTGGGAAGCGCCCATATCATTTACAGGTTGAAGGCTAGAGTGGTGAGGGGAAAGTTTAGTCATGACATCATAGCCAAGAAGGTATATCGGTATTAAAGTTGGGGTAAGAGTTTGACTAACGTTGTGCAGCACCTGAGGATCATACGAACGCTCGCGCGCGAATCGATAGAATTGACGCAAACGATGGTAAGCGGAATCCTCGTATTATTTACTTCAACAACTTACCGTAGAAGTCCGTCGAGAACCTCTGGCCCAATAAATTGGAATATTCAATCAGCATTCCCACCAAGGCGGTAGTTTTCGGCACCTGCATCCCGGTCGACATCGTCCTCGTCCCTTTACTTAAAGGCCTTATAATCGGAAAAATCACCTGCTCATTGAAAGAGATACACACTCTATCATGCCCACAAAAAACCAGTATGAAAATCGATACCCGACATATTGTATCACAAACTTTTACGTCTGGAATGTCGGACGAGGGTAGTGGGGATGATTTAGGACGATGGGTTATGCATGAGCGCGTCATACTGCCTAAGAGCCTTAACGCCTGCGTACAGGATTGTGAGGTTCCATCGATAAAGATAAGGCACAAGTAAGCGAGCGTTATCCCATCGTCAATTGACGTACTCCCACTAATCATGCACGACCAATGAACAGGCTCAAGTTCGCAATTCAGCTTCACAATCCCGATGGACACATGTCAGAGCTCCGGGCTTCCCTCCCCGTATTACTCTTCATCTCCCCGCACTACCTCATGGACGATACCAACCGTATCCCCTCCGACGTCGCCGCAGCAGCAGACCTATCCGAGCTCTCCAACGCACCCCCAAGATACGACGAACACTACCTTGACCGCCTATACGAAAACCTCCCCCGCGACAACTTCGACACCCCACTACCATCCGGCGCAAACACTCCCATGCTCGTAAGTCGCAACAACTCCATCGACAACCTCGCCTCACTAGCCAACATCGAGCCTATACGACTCCCCGACGCCAACTCCGGACGCTGGCGTAACAGCCACGAAAACATCACCCCCACCAGCACCCCCAGCACTACCCTCCCAACAGCCTCAACCTCCGACGATACCCACACAGGCGACTACTTCTCATCACACTCCCACACACCCCACAGCGGCCGTAGCTCCCGCGCTCCCTCTCCCCCACCACCACTCGGAGACCTCACCCGCGTCCCATCCTACACCACCGCAGTCCGCACAGGAACAAGAAACCTCACCGACGTCCCGCTATACGAAGACTCAGGGGTGAACATGAGTATCCGCAGCGCACCCGTGAGTCCACAAGGCTCCCCGCCAGGAGAAGGAGGGTTCTTGAGTATGGGTCGGCCGAGATTGTTAGGTCGAAGTAGTACGGTTGGGAGGCATCATGAAGATAACGGGGGAGGGATGGGAAGGAGGACGCAGAGTTCACATCATTTACATAGTCTCGGGGATCTTTTGGAGGGTTTGAGAGGGTGAAGGGGACATGGAATTCGTGGCGTTTTTGTTTTGCATTGTTGGTGTTTTTTTTTTGAGCTATATATAGATTTTATAGACTGTTTGGGTTATGGAGAATGGGATGGACTTTGTACTCTACTCTGTTCTGTGTATGTACTTAAGTAGGTATTTCGAGATTAAGAAACCGTGTATATATGGGTGGTAATGAGCTGGCTTTTTGGGAAAATTTTTAATGTAAATTGTTCCGGCACTATTGTCAGGAACTCTTTTTTGCAATATACACCCCCTCACTATCTTGCGATACTGTGAGCAGTAGTAAATGGGTGTGCATTCTGTCAGAAATTGAAAAAGAACAAATGAATGACGAAGCCACCCCCAACGGAGTACGCATGTACCCATCTTCCTCCTAGTAGTCGGGCATGTAGCTTCCTCGAGTTGTAAAATCCCGTTTTCCATCGGCGAAATGAATATCTTCTGAGACCATGAACTTTCCCACACTCCTCCCTCTCCTCTTCCCTTCCGTGTCATCTAGCCTTGAAAGTAAAGTACCTTATAGTAAATAGTTTATCCAGTTCTTACCATACACCTCCTGATAACACCCATACTTCTTTGCATTCATCACCAACACCTCACTAGCTATACCACAGTACCAGGGAACCCGCATATCAATAGAGCGGAGAATAATAGGGAAGAACCTGAATCTTGGGAGGAGTTCTAAATTTGTGCGATCCTTCAATGCGGAATTGATACCGCGTTTGCCCGCCTGGATCAGAGCACCCCTTCACCGGTGGTGGCGGCATGCTTAGTCACAACGTAGAGTTGGGTTAGAGGGGGTTGATGAATTGCTTGGTGTGGGGGGTAAGAACCGTGGTGTGAGTATATAAGCGGCAGAAAATATGCTGATGGGTAATACATAATGGGAGTGCCTCAAAAAAGTCCTGGCGGCCTATATGTGGCCCGCTAGTTGCTTGAGCCTATCGAGATTCCATTCGAAATTTTGATTGAATGTGCATGGGAAAAAGGAAATGGCAAGATGCAGTATCCGTACACGAGCAGGGCGATCGTGGAATCTCGCGAGGTCGCCGTGAGAGGATGTACTAGGCCCAGCAAATATATGTGCAGTGGCCTCTAAGTACACCTGAGCAGCATGCTGGCGTGAATCCAGTTTCATCCATACGGCCATCACGACCAACGAGAACCCCACCACCGAGACCAACGCCGCGAGGTAAATAGATACCCCGATTATTGTCGAACCATTGATGGAATCTGTAGGCTATCTTTGGTAAAGCCTTTTGGCACTTGTTTGCTCTCTCTATCATCTGTGCTGACTTCCGGTAACTCTAGGGTGCAAGACATTTTCCACATTTCTTGTATGCGGCAATCTCCTCTTCCGTCCCCCTACTACCCGATCCGACAGACAGCCTTGCCGCAGCACAGCTCTCTGGGCATGTAGTTGCATGCTTCAAGTAAACACAGTCTGAATATTGACCCCGTAGGATGCTTCGAAACGCGTTCACAGCATCACCCCCGTCCGCGCTGGCTGCTTCATCTATGATATACTCGTGGTATACCAGGGCTTCGCCCATGAAGGAAGGGATTCAAAGGCATTTTGTCGGCAGCGGTGGGACACAGATTCCTACAGGAGGATAATTAACGTAGGTAACTATTCTATAACACCGGAACAACTTACGGTGCAATAGCTTACGGTGCAATAGCTTACGGAGTATGTACTTAGGCGGTCAAAATTTTTTGGCACTAGGATCGACGAATCTGCATACAAAATTGCCAAAACTTGCGCCAACCCTTTTTGACCGCCTAAGTACAAGAACATTTGCGTGATGTGACAAGTGACCTTCGGGCAGTTTTTTTTCAATGAAGGACTTTCCCGCGGTTCAATTGACCCCGAATAAACTCGAATCCACCTATTCAATAGAATTAGAAAAATTCGAACGGAGGGGGGGACGCTTTCCCTTATCTATCTATCCAATTGACCCCGAATAAACTCGAATCCACCTATTCAATAGAATTAGAAAAATTCGAACGGAGGGGGGGACGCTTTCCCTTATCTATCTATCCAATTGTTCTGTTTGGGCTTTTTTCTAACTGTTTTTTCCTTGCAGAGAAAATAGCGTTTCCTGAACATTCCTCCAATACTCTTTGAAAAAACGACCCAAATCGTAGTCATCCGGTGCTCACTGTTTTTAACTTCTAATTCTCCATTTCGACAACGCCAAGGATCAAAGTTGCTGCAAGGTTCACCATGCGGCCCAGTGTCCGTGTTGGTAAAAAGGTATATTTCCCCTCGTTTTATCACCTTTCCAGTTGTTGGTCGATATACATGTACTGAATTATATCGAGTACCGAGCAAGAAGGTAGAACACCTTGTCGTGCAATCGTTGCTAGCCAACCATGTAGTGCATCGTGGCCTCAGGTGTTGTGGGTTGGAGTTGATAAACCTCCATTTCTTTTCGCGTGTACAGGCATCGAAATATCGTCGAGCTAGAAATGCAAGTAGGAATGATGCGTAGACAAGACTTCAAGGGAAGAGTTAATTGAAGCTTTTGCAACGTGCGTATACGGCTTATCGTACATTAACCCGGCAATGCGGGATCTCAACGACCAAGAGAAATGTACGATATAGCATTGACGCCGCATTGGCTTCGAGACTTCAACAATTAACGTACGCTTTCGATGAGGACAGAGAAGCTTCGAGTGTGATCCAAAAGGTGTCTGGTTTCGGTGTTAGTCGTTGTCATAGATTAGGTTTTAGAGATTAGATTGAAGATTAGATTAGAAAATCAGATAAGATCGCCTAGTCTAGTGCCTTGGTAGATCGTGGGGATGATACAGCTACTGAGCAAACGAGAAAACAGGGGGACTGGCAAGGGTAAGACAAGGGGATGAGTGTCAAATAGAAGCTTCTTGATCCCAATGCTCAGGTCTATGGAACAGACATTAACTAATAAATTCATGGCCTGGCACAACTTGGAAGTGCTCTATCCCTCTCTTAGGTTGTACTTTGTGATTCACGGTAAGATCACGATATTCCCGATCTTTTCGATCTCGCGATCCTACTCGAGTACAGAGAATAGAGTTATCATCGTTTTCTCCTCATAGCTGTATCCTCTGAATAACAGTCGTGCAATGCAGGACTGGGATTTCGTAGTTGAGAACAAGAGAATGGCACGTAGGAACCAAAGAAACGTGGATGGGTGAGCAGCCGTGTTTCTCTTCGGATGGTTTCAAATTCGCATCGCATCGAAACGTTTCACGCAAAGCAAAGGTCCATATCTGGCTGTTCGCCTCATCACCTCACGGATATTCGGGTTTAAGGGCACTATCTAATCGAGGACTTTCTGCACATCGTCGAATATAGTATACGTATTGTAACAGTTTCAAGACGACCATTGGTTCCCCAAATAAAGTACTTTGTTTCGTCAGAGCAGCAGGCGGTGGGGCCGTACGTAGTATGAATGATGGAACAAGCCGAGAGCCCGGGAGAATCCCTTCCTCCCATGTGGCAGCCCCTGCATCACATCTCCGTACTATAGTCCCGGGTTCATCTTGCGATATAGTTTACGTTTCGGATTGCTCACGCGCCGTGTCCGAACTGGAAATCTTTGCTTGACCTCCTCCGCTTCCGCATAGGACTCATTCAGACCGGCTGGCTTAGATACTCTAGATAACGAGACTCCACTTTTTCTTTTTTCAGCTCCTAGATCATATAGTTCCTGCAGCTCTAACCCCTTTATCTTTCACTTGAGCAGCCTCATTCTGTCACGCCATGTCATGTCATAGTCCTACAGCGCCTACATGCAATATTCATCAAAGGGGGTAGGATACAGCTTTCTATGACTGGCCTTGGATTGCCCGTGGCGCACATATGCATGCATGGGGCAGAGAAGTGAAGGATTGGTGGGAAGGCTCTGGATTGATAATGATACTTCGGTCGGCCCCGTGTTTTCAAAGAACGGAAGTACTTATCTCAAAACAAAAACTGCATGTGGGTTACTTGATATACTTTTACTTTTCCATTCGCATGATGCGCACACGGAGAGACCGGATAACCTTTTCAAGAGGGTGCTATACGTATATATCCATGCAAGACAAAGAAAAAGTTAAAGACAAATCGCAAACAACCCAATAATTACTTGCATACCAAGCTTTTGCCTTAAGCTCGGATAAGCAAATCCCGGTCAGCGCAAGTCTTTAGTTTTTTTCAACAAGACGCTTGGCATGCCACGTGGAAGAGAGGAAAGTGCACAACATCAGCTGAACTCGGTTTCCGAGTGGCAAACCTCGGCAACATACGCAGATAAGATTAATAAGACTCATCAGAACGCACATTTTATTAATGTTCTCTTAAAACAAAAATATTTATGTATTTGTCTATTCACGCATAGGTAGCCGCCCTTCTAAGTGTTTCAGAACCTACCAGCGCACCGCTGATCGTTCGTAGCAGGGTACTAAGCTTCAAAGACTGCTAACCAAAACTACAAAACGTCACTTCACTAATTTCCGCTGTTGGTCTATCTATATTCCTCAGCTGTAGCAAAAGGAGCCAACAATTCCCCCGGTTATGAAAGGGTGCAAAGTTTGATGTATCTATTTAGGTTTCCAGGAGAGTAATGTACTTTATTGGCCGCGGATACGGGCGGAAGCTTCAATGACTCCCGTGCTGACAGCCGCAGCTACTGTGAAGCACTGGCCGTTAGTTGGCTCCCTGCTGAATATGATAGATGTCTAGAATGCTAGCTCACTTCGTCTCCGAACCGGCGGCATTTACAAAGCAAGTTTTCTACGCACTTTTCGTCATCCTCCAATCCTGAAACTCACACAAAGAGTTGGTTGGGACCCTAAATGCAGGCACTGAAGGAAATGTGTTTCAGGCCTCATGCAATGCACGGACCGACGGTGAATGTATGGCGAAAAAGGCGAGTGCGGTGCCCCCATTCCCCCGCTACAGTCATGCATATCTTGTAACCGTTGTCGTGGAAAAATAACCCATTAGCCTAGCTACAAGCTTCACGCCCACTTGTTCGAGCAAAAAAAGAATCCTATGGATTCGGAGGTTTTTTTATTTTTTTGGCGTCATGCGCACCGGAGCTTGAGGGGTCTGCAAATGCATGCAGGTCTCTCATCCAAGAAAACTTGAAGCAAGGGGTAAGTAACTAAGGCCGCTGGCGGCGTGCGGTGGCCAGAAAAACCCCAGTATATGCTATTTTGACGATGGAACCTTTCTTTGTTTGCATGCTATGATGTTTTCTGAGTCAACACAAGACTTTTGTTGCAGTGTGGCTGGCTTGCCGCTCCAATCGTGGGTTGCATTAAGCTGCAGGAGTTAGGCCTTGCAATTTCCCCACGTTGGCCTCAGGTTTTTGGATATTACAAAGATGAAGATGAACCTAAGTTGAGGGCTTGCGCATCTGTATGTCTGTTGCAGTGGCAGTCGACCAATTGTGGTATTTCCACGGATTCCATGGATAATTACGGGCATATCGGTGGTTTGGTGGTAAGGAATCGAATCACCGATTTGTAAGATTGACGTTTTCGCTTGACTGATATGCCTTGCTGGGCGCAGTGTATCGTTTAGATATGTAAATATCAAAGACGAAGTATATCTCTAGTAAGCCGTATTTTGGCATGCATGGCCACCTTAGACGCCACATTGCACAGCCATTATATACCAATAACATTTAGTATACCGGTCATCGCCAGTTGAACATGCGTCATTCAGGTTGGTTGAAGCATACGAATAGAACTGAAACTACCATGATTTCCGGTACCGGTTTAAGCTCTTCGAATACGGAATGACCATCCATCTCGTGACGGGACCGCAATCTGGCCCTGCCTGCTTTACCATATCAGCTTTCTTCGACTCCATGTTTCTTGGTCCATTTAGCAAATCTAATTCCCATTTGAAGCGAAATCCGCCTCGTTCCAGACCCTTTGTAATCCCATCCCCTTGCCCGTCCCAGTTTTCGGTAATCTTGACCTACAGATGAGTAGCGTAGGGCTTGCAAGGCGCTATCGTGCGGCGAAGGTATGCGCTTGTATGTACCCACATGTATCCACCCCAAGTTTCCAAGTGATTCAGACAAGGTGCAGAAGAAATGCACTCTAGAGGGCGGGGCAAAAAAAGATGTGAGGTATATAGACGCGTTTATTCCCCTTGAAACGCATTATAATGATTCACTGGAAAGGCTTCCGGCGGCCGGAAGAATAAAGTACCATTTATCTAAAAAGAAAAGTCACAAACGTTTTCCAAGACCCCCCCCCCCCTCTTTTCTGTTTCAGATCAGATCAGTTGCGGTATAATTCATCCCATATCGGCCCAGCCAGCCACACAGTTATGTAGATTTCAACTTCAGGACCATGTCACCAAACCTCCAAGACCTATGGCTGTTGAATTGACGCGGGTGTGAATAATCCACACCTAGAAGATTTGATAGCGAAGTTGGTCACTAATCCCGGCGGTGTCGTAGTTAATCGCTGCGGTTGATCACCTACATAGGAAGCTGTTAAGCTTTACGAACACAAGCCCATGAGAAATGGGATTGTTCCCAGTGCCGATCAGTAGACATCAGTACCCGATCACGCGGGCCCCCGTAGAGCCATGGCGCAGTATTGTTTAGAGAAAAAAACTCTGCTCTCCTCGTGATACAAGTATTGTGCATATGGGAGTACATATGGCCGCAGTAGTAGTAGCAGTGCAGTTGCTCTCTGCGGGAAAAAACGGGTGTGCCTCTAAGCAGAACGCGGTAAGTTATTGTTGTGTGACGTTGATAGCACGAGACCTTGAAAAAAATTTCTGGTTACATGCCAGCCATGTTGACGTTTACTTGATTGGCATGAACACGGGGACGCGAAATCGAGTCCACTTTGAATAGGCAATGCAAATGGTGGTACCATTACGATATGGTGCTGATAATGTGAGGCTTCCCGACTTCGTCTATTGTAGATCTTCTTTAGCGTCATGAAAACTCTTCAACTTGTGCGACCTTTCGAGGTGAGGCAGCTGAAAGGACCGACTTGTCGCGATGTTTGAAGAGAGATGAAGTGACGCGATGGATGCTGTTTATAGTAATAGCAACGATGAGGTAGCCAATTATCCCACAATTGATTGGAGAATTGAGCCACATGTGACTCAACACACAGCGGAAAGCTGCAGGCAAAGATTGTCGAACAATTGCTCTCCGATCCATTTGTTGGTTGTCCGACACACAATAAGATGCGTGTCCCCAACGCCTGTATACTGACCAGCTGGTGCTTTACGCTTAATAATTAACATCCTTTATCCTCTGGTTGTCTTGAAGCGCTAACGAAAATCAGGTCTTTCTGAATTGAATTCGAAGTTGCGCGAAGGTTGCGTGGAGGTTGTATGCGCAACTGAACGCTAAAAGATTTTTCATCATAGGTAAAATGTATGAATTGTCGCTTTAGGAAGCGGAAAAGAAGACTTTGTGTTTAACCCAGTCCTTTCAACATGATCAATACCAGAAAAACACTAAATTTGTATGTAAAAAGTGCATCTTCAGTATGGAAACCACATCCACTAGCAACCTTGCATAGGGCTTTCTGGAGGGCATACAATTTGGGGTGTTTTTTTTACCGGTGCGCAATCATACCTACCCGAGTCTTCTATGCCCAACCCGTCCATTGCCATTCGGTCTCCATGGTGCCGCTTCTGGCATTTTAGCATGTAGTAAATAAACAACCTTCGGTTTTTTCTTTTTCTGGTGTCGTGAATAAAAAAACCAGTATAATTCGGATGCCGATGTTTGCAATTGCAGTTTTGATTGTACACACTTCTAAGCACATCGCAAGGATTTACTGCCCCTTTTCATCAAGGAATCACGCAACTACAGGTGTATTAACGTTCTAACCCCAAAATCAAACAACCATCCACCGAATGACAAGGCAACCTAGCAGACCGACAAGAACCTGAGTATAGCCCAAGACAATACCTAAGGTGACGTGTCTTCAGGTTTCCTTTGCCAATCTCCGATTCAATGACTCGTTTTGTGGCTCGAGGTTGTGTTCTGTTCATGTACCTGAGAATAAATGTCATTAAATTTAGAACTACAGGGTTGACGGGGTATTTGCGATTACGTCCTTCTTCACCTACTTTGGTGAAGATCTTTCGCGTGACTTACTCAAGTAGGCTTGGAATTGATTTATCATAATCATTGAGTGTTGAAGTGTTGGGAGATATTTTGAAAGAATAATTCTGAAACGCGTGTACGCTAGGCTGGTTGCCTGGCAGCACGTGCAATATCATCACGCACTCTCTACATGCAGAACGAGGGAAAGCTTTGTTCAATAGCTGGTTTTGAGGACCACTCGACCTTTACGATGACGACCCGCCAGCACTTGAGTTCCGAGTTGTCGACTTGTCGTTACGCGCTTTGAGATGAGGCGATGAGATGTCAGTTAATCTATGGGCGTATACATACTTAGTACTTAGGGGAGCTAGCACACGAGTCCATGAACGTCGGTCGGCAAACTGCATAAACTCACCACCTACCTATACCTCCTAGTCGACAGCGCTCGTCACCGCGGGGACGATGAATATTCCACATGGAGCTGTCAGAGGTTGTCCATTACAGCGCGGCCTCCAGCACCGTCGACTTGCCTGGAGACCTGGCAGGGACGACCGGCCAGAGCAATAAAAGCTGCTAAGGTGCTAGCCTGGACGGACGTTAGACGACAGCTCCCCTCTATGCCCTATACTCGACTCGGATTAGGTGCTGGCACCCCGGACGTGCTGCTGCTGCTGCTGGCTGGCTGGCTCCCCTCCATGCCTCTTCCTCCACTCAATACTTAACTCCTCTCAATCCCCTCCTCTCTTCTCTTCCCTCACCAGCGACCAAAAGTTTCTTCGAAGGAATCTGCCATACAGTCAACAAGCAGCAACATCAAAGACATCGCCTTACTTCAGAAGGTACTGAATAATGTCGCTGGTTCTGTTGTATTGCCGTATATGTTCGTTCTAACTTCCTGCTGACATCGTCGACGTCTATCATAGGGTAGTCATCGTTCGTACCCATACGAATAGCTACTCCGCTTTCAGTATCAGCCACCCACCCACCCCGCCCGCCCATCTGTCCATTTATCCACCTGTCCGTCTTTTCGTCTATCCGTCTACCCGTCTTGTCGTCGTTTCGTCACTTCTCTTCATCTCCTCTCCATATCGCTGTACCACGACCAACTTGGCACCAATGGATCATCCTCAACCACAACAGTAAGGCGGATCCACCGCAGCCCTTATATTGAAGCTGACCTCTCAAAGAAACCCACCCACCGAGAGTGGTGTAAGTGTACGTGACTGGTTGGATAAAACCTACACGCCTGGTTTCCCGGGGAGAAGCAATAATTCGCAGAAATTGGTTGCCGGATTCGATGAAATATTCGGTGCCTCTACTTCCACGCCTCCTCAAGAGAGACCAAACAATCCTGGAGGGCACTAGTAGGCGTCTGATATATCAGCACTATGATTCAAATGATCAAGGTAACCATCGTACACCATCCTTTCTACGTTGAGGAGTTTGCTGACTAGAGTAGATTTCTTAACGTTTTCGATTTCGTTCTCAGATTGGTTCATATGTGATGGGTTGCTGGCGTACGCTATACGGATAGAATAGGGGCGTTTGATACGGTCGAAATTGTCATGTCGGTTCCTAGTGGTCGTTTGGATTGTTTGAGCTTTAATCCAGTTCCTCTTGTTTGGTTTCTACATGCTTCTTAGTACTTATAATAATAAAAAACTCTTCGTACCTCATGCACGAATGTGGAGCGATGACGCTCGAAGTACAACGCCACCAGTCCACTTCTCTATACTGACAACATGTGTCTCAGAGCAGTCTGTAATCAATCCCAGAGTTCGGATGAACACCACCAACATCCGCGACGGAAGAGGGTCATTGTTCGGAACCTACCGCGAGGTGAAGGTATGTGATCTTACTGCCTCCGGTAGAGTTTGAAGCCCCAACACTCCCTTTAAACGTTCAGAGTAGCAGAGGTCAGCAGATGCATCTAGGGTTGCATCCATTTTAGACCGATAATATGGGTAAACGGAACCAACAAACAAGTGTTCTTCCCTCCTATCGGCACATCTCCTGACAAAAGTGCTTCTGAAATCCCTTCACTAAACAAACAGCACGGACCAACATGTTCAGAAAGGTACAGATACTTAGTACTGCCGCGCGGCATCTCAACATCGGCGTAACTGTTGGAAGATCAAGACGCCAAGACCAATGTACATTTCGGGAACACAGCAGCTCACAACCCCGCATACTCGGGTACGGACTTCAAACGGTACTAAGAAGCATCAGTCGAAGACTTTAATACCTATAGGTGGATGTCTACCTCTCCTGTGAAAGATCATGTTAGAAATCGTTTGCTGACAATGTTTCTAGAAGGCGATCGAACCAAACAGTTGCATCGACGAATCGCGACTATTATCGCTACTCCATCTCGCCGCATCTCTCTCATTGCTTCCCATCTCGCTGCGTTCGCTCGCTATCTACCTCCTTCGAATACTCGGTCGGTAGATCTAAGTTATCGACCGTCGAAAACTCTGAGGGAGCGAGTACCCCCCATATCTCGCAGCGGACGGTTTTAGCAGTTGTAGCGGCAAGGACATAAAGGTTCTATGTGCAGAGTATGGTCAGTGAACTCTATTTGAGTTTTATATTTTCCCTACGGTTCTGTACCTGCGAGTTTGGTATGAGTCAAGCTGGACCGAATCGTAACTCATGGCGAGATTTTCAGATTTTCCCCCACGTGCGTGGGATGTCTGCATCTCTTGAAAATTTCTTCCCTACTAGGGGGTGAAAAATACGTGTTCTATCCAGACTTTTGCGGTTTTCCAACAGTCCGAGATGGTGGGTTTGCCCTTTTGACTTGTATGTGACTTTATTTTGTGTAGGAAGCCCAATTCGAGTTTGAATACAATGAGATCTCAACAACCCGTGGAATCAGTTTGCGCATGTCCATTTCCAAGATCCGGTATAACTGGAGAACTTATCAACGCCCTTAGTTGTCAAGATATGCTGAGAGCGGACCTGGACTTTCATCTTGGAGTTGCGTCCGGTTGTGGGCGAGTTCAGGTTCTCGACGGCCGAGGTCGACTCAGTGATGTATTTGTATGATGGCATCGGATTTCATCCCAAGGACTTCGGACGGAGGGTGCGGGGTCTTTTATGCTAGTTTTGAGTTTAGCTACTTAGTGCCGCACCAACGGTCGGGCTATCCCAAACTTAGCAAATATTTCAGGCTGCTGTCTTCAAATGGAGCTGACGAATAGGCTCTAGAGCCAAACTCTATCAAATGCCCAAAGCCAAAGGGATGGTGGAAGCAAGGCACAAAGGTAGGCGCTCCACTCGGATTGATACGGGAAGAGGCCAAAGATGTTGACTTAATTCCCTTGCATGCCCAAGTACAAATAATTGACATTCCATCAAAGAAAACGGGTCTAGGACAATTCCCCTCTGCTTCCGGAGAACTTCGAAGAATGAAGGTCCAGGTGTCCATATTTATATATGGTTGAGTTACCGCTTGATGATATTGGTTCGGATTTGCCACGACTCGGGTCATCATCGATCAGCCTACACGCCTCAACCCGATTATTGGATGGGTCGCCACCTTGGATGTCCTTTACGCATTCCAAAGGATTGGACCAGATATCGATTCCATCGCCTCCATTCACATCCAGTATCGGTATCCTGATAGGAAGTTGCCACCTTAAAGTCTTTGGTCTCAACTCGAGACTATACCTAAGTCGATACTCGCCAGGAAAAAGTTGCTGATCTTGTTGATATCTTGTTGCCTCGCGAAATTAGATTGGTGGTCTCGACTTAGGAGAGTGGGACCAAATATTCTAACAGATTTCTTCAATTATGAATTGCATCGATTCCAGGAGGTCGGTCGTTTGGAGGGAAGAGAAGCAGAGATTGATATTGATTCCAGATTTATCTGGCCGCTCGAAACCCTATTAACCAAAAACCCCTGGAGATGTTGCCTTTAATTGCGTTGCATCACGGTAAGGCAGCATCCAATGTATAATGTCAGTCTCCGTCAGCGTAAGTCCACATTCTTCCCGTAGGGCATCGGTCATCCATCTAGCGAGCACCAAGCGATCAACGAGGGTTGCGACATAGCTGAATGGCTTACCAGCGTTCGAAAAGATGAACTGTGTTTTCGTACAATGCTACCAATTTGGTTAGAATTCGCGGTGGATTTGCGAACAGCTGTCGGAAAATTTTTGTTCCGATGGCTATGCGTGTACATGCACAGTAACTATTCCACCACCACCCGATGACGGAGGGAGAGAATATATGTACAACTGCTATAAGGAGCCGAAAACCCCGCGGACATAGAAGTATTGCAGTACTGCAGTCGGCCGGATAAGGTTCGGCGATGTGAAAGTCGCCGATTCTTCATGTGTAGCTCTGAACCGCATCGAAACTAAAGGAGTATTGCTAATGCAGAACAATTTTGTTTTTCGAACGATGTACTATCGCGCCGGAAATCTTCTCGAACATGCGATCGTAATAACCGCCCGCAGCCGCGGATCTGGAAGACCCGGCATCTTGGTTATATCGTCAAAACCGATTTCAAATACCAAACAACATTCGAATTTTGAGTAGATGGTGTGATGCAACCTGATTATATACCATCATCGCGCAATCATCACGCTGACAATTTATAGGCATCCTTAGGCTGTGCTTCAGCTGATGGTACACATTTGTCGTCGTGTTTGATTGGACTCCTTTGATAGGTGTTTCGCCTTAGTGATCATAGCTTCGAATCGTAGGTCCTCGTTGGTTTAAAAACACTCGAGGATTTTAGAGCGCGTATTATGGCTTCGAAACGTACGGAGATAGTCGATTATCAACATCAAGCAGTCTCTATGTCTCTCCCTCTTCATTTATGTCAGGAATCATTAGCACGGCTATCGGTTATTCGAAGGCGACAAAAGGCGGCGTGGGTGTGGTGTCATTGTCAAGCTTCCGAATGGTGTAACGATTGAAGAAGACTGAAGTCTAGACATCCTACAGTAAGGAAGGAAGTGAAAGTCTTCAAGAATACTTCGCCAAGTGGGCCTTTGACGCAGTGAATATAGCTCTCGAGAGAAACGACGTGGTCACGGTTGTAATCGGAGGCCAACAAGTGGTACACAACCTTCGTCCTATACTGATGGGTGAGTAGGGAGAAGGAGGTTAATGGTTGAGGGAAAAGTTGTTCAAAAATTCACTTCAGAGTGTGCTTTGGCCCCTTTATGACCGACCGAGGGAGAACCTGAAGATCTCATATCGCCCGTTTAGTAATTTTCTCGAGAGCCACAGCTTCAGCGAATCAAGCGAGGAGGACTAATATTATGTTACCGACTGCGGTAGCCCTATTGCGTAGACAGGGCGGCCATCTCCCTGTCTGGCGAGAAGTACACCTATGAATTAGATAACTTGAGGATTTCGACGGTTGCGGCTTAACGAAATCTCTGAAATCGGTAGTTAAACTCGGCATCAGCATCGGCATCGTGGGGGATTTACGGTACGCGGTAGTTGCTAACACCCTAGCTCTTATTCAAGTATAAATTCATATATAAATGTGGCTGAAGAGTTTATCGGTGCACTCGTCTATAAGAAACATTGAGCTCAAGTGAAGGCTCGAAGGTGCTTAAATAGGTATTCTTTTTGCTCAATGCGTCGAAATATATATTACCAAGTAGGTTATTCCCACGTACGTATGTGGGTGGGCAGTTTGATATCTGACGCATCGATATAACCCGGAGTTGGTGTAGTGGATACTTTTTGAGTCACCATCGATCCAACAAATGCACTTGATGCTCATGGTGATGATGATGTAGCACTGATGAAGATATTAGGGGTCTCTTTCGAAGCACGCAACATCAGCCACACTTTCAAAGTTATTGTCGCCGCGTCGAGCATTTATCACCATCCCACCTGAAGGCAGTCAGCCTACTACATACCATTTTGCGATATCTTTCAGACCTCCCCCCCAACGCCTTGAATCTGAAGAAGTTTTACCCCTTGAGGACTTGCCCAGGACCAACGATATGCCGGTGGCACTGATGGGCCTCTCATGATGAGATTGTGTCACAATTCGCTCAGGTTCATACATCACCATCACGGCCAGTCCGAAGTGATTTTTATTGCGGGTTTAGTCTATCCGGTACTCGTGACGTTCGGCATAGTATGGGGCAACGACTGGATACACCAAAACTCTGGACTAGGACAAAGCAGTTATTCTCGATGATGGTCGTCGTGTTGCGCTCGGGTTGGTGCTCATCATTGGAGGTGCCATCTTTCCCCCGCCAAATACTGGGGAACTTCCGGCATTGTATAGCGTTGTATATGAGCATCTCTTCAAACGGCTTATAATATCAGGGGTGTGGGGTTTCTATTCCTATCGAATTGGAGGACGGATGAGTGGACGCGGACACTGGGGTTGTTCACTGTTAGAATGTCGGCTTTTCTTACCATTGTTGGGTGTCGATATATATCTATATGTTGTAAGATCTTATGGAAATGATCCAAATTGGCCTTTGGTTTACCTAATATTTCTAACCAGCCGTAATTTCTACCTCACACTGTAAGCATTTTCGGCATCTCTCTCTCTCGAACCCAGCCTTCTCAAAGATGCATTGAGACAAGTTTGTCGTTGCCGGAATTGTCCACGGTTTCGCCAGCACAAACTGGAAAGTGCAGCATCGGGTTGCGCTAATTGCTCGCCGATATTAAGGTTGCCTAAATCCAATACGTTCTGAAACAGACACCAGACCAAATATAGGACTTCCAGAACGACTATAGGTAGATCTCAACGGCTGTCAGACCAACGACAAATATTGGTACGCGATCTAGTGGGGTAGAGCATCAGAACGTGGATAGTTCATCGTTGTATGTATAGTACGTGTGCACGTCTGATGGAAGGCTGCGCTTGCTTTTGTACTCGCCACTAGAGTTGAAAATAACAGCTCACTACATATTGCACTTGAAATACCTCCTGGAGTCTGATTGTTAACCAACGAATCTCGATGCTACACGTGGGAAAAAGCAATTCGTTGTACATATGCATGGTACTCTATTCGACATGTTACTCACTCGAACACGAGTTCGATTACTACCAGGTGATGAGTGTATAAATTATTAGAAACTCCACGAAGGAATCATGCCGAGCCTATGAAACAGTATGAGTCATGCAAGACAAGATCTTGATTTATCACACTAACGGTCAGAGTAGATATAAATATTTCCAACTCTTTTTGGGCACTACGTACATTCACACCGGAGGATCTCTATCTTTGGTTATGTGTCTATTGTTTCCTTCTTCCCTTCAGCTTTGGTTATCAGTATAAAGCTGTGTATATACTAAATACGTATACGTACGTGTATGTATGTGGTAATGGATGTTTACATATACGTCTCTGACAAATACAAAGAGTCCAAAAGAAATACTGTAGGCATGCATTATCGATGGATGGCGCTGGTTTCGAATTTCTCGAACCCAGTACCAAGCGTATTATAAAGACTTTCATTGACTCATAGTTAAAATTTTACCACGGGGAGAACGGTATTCCAGTTGTGATACAATGTCACTCACTTAAGTACTTTTAACGCTTTCTGCCTTTATATGAAACACTGCATGTGGCTTGCTTGATGCGTCTTCTGAGGTTGTTTAGTTATAACCATACTTTATACCTAGTCCTCATTCAATTACTTATATCAGTCCAATAGCCTATCTGCAACTCCGGATCCCCTTTATCGACCACTGCGTGTGCATGTGTGACGCCACCTACACACGGGGCTTCCGAGGTGGTTTCAAACTCCTCTCGGCTCACTGGCTGCGTCCTTGTGATATGCTCTGGTGCTCTGGCAAGTCGTAGTTTATGATATTAGGTTGTCATAAGTCCGAGCACACTAGACACTAAAGCTGGGGACGCCCTTCGCCTCTCATTCACCACTTCAACGACAACGCCTCTTTCTCCTCTTCCTCCTGCACCACCACCACCCAAGCCTTCTCTTCAACAAGCAGCGTTCTCTCCATGGCCGCAAGTGTTCTAATGAGCTTCCTAGACCGTCCACTCTTGTGCATGAATGGACACGCCACGATGCGAAGACTTGATGGTGATGGGGGCTAATGAGAACTCAAGCACGGGACACTATAGCCCCTTTTGTATTGCTTCTTCTCCTATTATCCCTCCTTGTCATTGCAGTTTATCCTTCTCCAAGTTCATGGTATGTTTTCTGGCAGAAATCCTCAACTCCGCTTCTACCTACAGCAAAGTTCTCATGCTCCTTGCCACGCAACCTCTCACTGCAACCGCACCTTCTCTATTGGTCGATGTATGATATTGATCAGTTCTAGGAACGCAAGGAACCCATGAGAGTCTGTTACAAGGCCGCCGAGGACCACCACTAGCCCCGCTGCTACTATTACTACCTGAGTCTGCTCCATACGACACCGCCTTCAAAAGCCATCAACAAGTTCTTCTATCTATCCATTTCTCCGTCGTAACCACATCATCCCGTCCTCGTTACTCCACATCTCATCATCTCCGTTGAAGCCTAGAACGTTTTCTCGCTCAGCGCATGACGTAATCCGAAATGAACAACCCCATCCTCCTTCTATTTGCATCTAACCAAGGGTTCCTCGCCAAATGTTTTATCATAGTTATTGACAGCTGTTCACGCCTCGAGATGCGGAGGGACTCCGAACCTGTACCGCATTTGGAGTTTCAGGGTTTGTACTGGGATATGAAATGCCTCAATATCGTGCAGATACTTCATCAAAAGGAAGTCCAGTTACGGCCCGCAAACAATAATAATAACGCAAATGTTCACTGATGTAGGTCTGGACAATAGCGGTGCACCGGGCTTACACTGTGGTCATAGTCGGCCGACATCTCTTCACGAAACAGACAGCGGGTTGATCCTTGAAATCATTCCAAACAACGGTCAAGCTTCGATAACACGCAAACTTCCATCAGGTCCAGTGTCTTTGTGGGCGAAGACAATTTGGGGTAGCAAGGCGACAAAAGGGGATGCAAAAGATGGCGAATGATATGACATGAAGAAAAATTTCCCTCAGTTTCTGGATCTTGGTAGCTTCGAGGTAACCAAGGGAATACGGAAGGAAGGGAAGGATGATGGGAGGAGAAAGTGCAAACAATGAGAAGTGCAAACGCCAAAGCAATACCTCGGGTCGCGGGCTTCGGTTGCACCTCTCGATTCCTCACAGAAGAAACCTGCATGGAAGATCCAATGAGCAATGACGGTAGAAGCCACAGATTCCCTTCCCACCTACAAAGACCCAGGGCGATCCATCAATCAACTCAATCCCGAAAGTTCGATGGGTGGAACATCGAAGTTGCGGCATTCCGTTACCTATTCTCGTCAAGTGGCAATCGTGCGTGCGAAATGCGGATAGAAGTTGTTCACATGTCTCAAGGCAAAGCGACCGACCGGCATTCAGGGGAGTTGTGCTTCTACTGTTGGGGTTACTGAGACACGCTGCCCTTAGCGATGGACGACATTCCTTCATATCAAATAATAGGCATGTAACTTGCAGCGTGCCTGGCGCCATATCTCGAATACCATTCGTTGTTTCGGCGACTCGGTTTTGTTACACCTATCAGCAAGTCATTACAAGTTGCGATTGGGCCCTCGTTTGGTACACTGCAATGAACATTATGCGCTTCGGAGAATTTGTGATGAGGCGTTGTGTGGTACAATAAAAACATCATGACATCATTTCTCTAAAGACTAACAAATCTAACACAAAAGATATCCAAACCCCACACACCAGTTGCCAAACACCAATATAATACCCTTTTAAACGTCGTCTATAATCCTCATTACCCGAGAAAGGAATCAACGCTGAACGCCGAACGCCGAACTCGATCACAAGATAACAAAGGAGGCAACTGTTATTATAGTCAGCATGCCTCCACATGTAGTTCGGGGTTGCAAGCACCTACACTGTCTACCGAAGCAGCACTATTTAGGGCATGGGTCAACCGCCGTGGCAGCGAGGTAGTTGCTTGCGAGGTAGTTGCTTGCGAGGTTGTTGCTGAGGGGGTTGTTGCTGAGGGGGTTGTTGCTGAGGAGGTTGCTGAGGAGTTTTTTGCTGAGGGGGACGGAACACGTTCTCGAAGTTAGCAAGTGCATTATCGGCTCCATTGTTGCGCATCCCAATTCCTGGGTCGGGGACGGTTCCCAGCCAGCCCGGGATGGAGACACTTCTTAACCGTCAGCATGAGCGCAACATTTGAAAATATGACGGGTGGTCATACCCTCTGTGAGACATGTTGAGCGTTGGGTAGTGGTGATGGTGGTGGTGGTGGTAGTGGTGGTGGTGGTGGTAGTGGTGGTGGTGGTGGTAGTGGTGGTGGTGGTGGTGGTGGTGGTGGTGATAGTATGGGAGACGGCAGCACCTACGATGTGTCAGTACGAAAGATAAGAGAGAACGATATTACGATAGGGGGAGGGGAGGGGTCACTCGTGTCTAAAGCAACAAGCACGGACAGCAAGATCGGAACGGTAGAAGTGCTAATCAAACGTTGAGAGAGTGGCGGTTGTAGTGGTGGCACCGGTCAACTGTGAGTAAAGGAGCAGTTGAAGGGATGGGCGAAGAACAGTCGAAGGACGAGCACGAAGATGAGAAAGCGAAAGAGAGAGAAACAGAAGGGAAAGTGGGGATTTTAAAAGAATAGCTGCGGAAGTTTGGTCTCCTCAAGTCCCAAGTCACCATCCGTCATTGTATCCATATCAGTCCTTTGCGCGACGTGCGTTGGCACTTGCTTCGCCCGTGGAGACCTCGAAAGTTCGCGCAAGGCTATATGTGGTGTGTGGCGGCCTATATTCCATGGTTAGACGGCTGGTCGTTGTCTGTGGTTGAGAAGGGGGGGAGGGTGAAGCTCGCATTACCGATAAGTTTCAATGGGGTTTGTTCGCCAAGCTCTCGTTACTAAGTACCTAACACAGATGCTGATGAAATAGCGAGGTATAGCTCGACTTTCAGAATAGGAACGAGCTAGTGAACTTTGCAAAAAGTACTACTCATTCCTACTTCTTTCATTCCTTTTCGGTTCCTACATCAGACCCTGAAAAAAAGAAGGTACTACGGTGATAGGATTCAGACCTGTCTACACCTGGCAACGGCTTGGAGGCTACCACAAAATCTTATCAAGCAAGATCGCATTTGACTCAACACAATAGGACGCGCCATCGCGCCCTGCAAGGTCCAAAAGCGATTTATGGGAATACTAACCCCAAGCAGAGTTATGCGCGACAAAGTCGCGCACTTCGCGAACATCTATATTCGATGCTGAGACCACACTTTAATTCAGAAGTATTTAGTAGGTAGAAAACCCTTACCCGATTCAATACTCGTGCCTTCGAAAGTCGGATTTGGTCATGTGTCGCCAGCTGTCCGCTTGGATGGAAAAAATACACGTGACCAATCCAACTTAGATTTGAATCGGGTACGGGTTTTATAGTACTCTATGCCATTTTGATAATACATACAACCTTGGAAGGCTGGAGGATTCGTGTGCATCGCACCATCTTTGCTGGCAGAAAGTGCGAACCACAGTTCGCATACCACATTCCTATCTAGCGGGCTCCGGGTGAGCAGAGTTGTCGCCTGACACGTTTGAAACGACGTTAGTGAATCGAAAACTTGGTTACGATTCAGCACTTACATCTTTTAATTTTGCAATAATCGGTCCGATCTCCAATTACTCGATATTCTTCTACCGGAGGTTGCAGGGAGTGCCAATTCCTACCTACTACATTCCTATTACCGTGATTCCTACTTTACAGACAAGGGTACTTCGTACTTATTCACATGTCGTTTGAATGATTCGTCTTCCTCCTTTACACCTATCATCTTCTACGCACAAACATCATCACCGGAGGCTCAATAAGCAATATTATTAGTTCGGTCCTACACAACATATAGCTTTGGGCAGAATGATTATTTGTTTGGCAGCGTCATATGTACTAATACATCACTGTTCACATGTCACCGGGATTTGGAACACGACGAATTACCCCTTTCTCTCCGCGCTGCAACCCCTCAGTACCCACCAAAGACGCTTGCAGCCCTACGACGAATATCGAAGGGCAATATTTATGATATGGGTGTGATTGGGCGATCGCCTTTGCGTTTATGGTGGGGGAAGATGTCAAATTTAGGATTCTATGCATGTGCTCATCGCACATGTACCAAGGTATACGACTGTGCACACTATATGCCGTATGATGTTCATTTGTTGCGTCGCAAGGTAGCATATGTGACTCCGATGCCGGTCTTTTATTCACCAGGAGTTGCATTAAACCAGCATGGCTAAGAGTGGCCAAATAGAAACAGTCCTGCGACGCTACAGAGAAACCGTCGGCCAGGTTATACGGTGTTAGTGGTGTATATGCTGTTTAATAGGAGGAGCTGTGATTTTGGGGAGTCGCAAGTGGCGTTACATGTGAGGCCAACTGGGTGTGGTATATACCGCCCCTCTCTCATAAGAGGATGGACCTAACAAGAATCTTGAATGTACCTCTACCTGATTGTCTTTCTGTGGTTGTTTATCTGGCCACAGCTTTGCTCTGATCTTACTGAAATAAACCTTTAGCTCCTGCACTCTCAATTGGTGTGGTGCGTTTTCTCTTTTCTTCTTAACGGTCTACTACACTCTCGGGTTTGGCGTTCCCTGTCAATTGCAAGCCACCGTCTGCCTCATTAAGTGGAAACACCCTTGGACAGAATTGCGACGCTTTTGGTCTGATGTTATCGTGAATGGGGCAATACCGTTACAGCATGCACATCCATCCTCCCGAAAGCTCTAGTGCTCCACACTACCCCCGTTTTCCAGTCCCTTTCATATTGCGTTTTCATTGCCCATTCAATGCATCGAAGATTTCTTTACATCTGCTGGCTGACAAGTCCTATATTCGGACACGATTAAAACAATCAACGTCAATGTCAAGTCACCTCCAACCCTTCCCTATCATCCACGAATCCTAGACCGTCATCATCACCCGATGTCGGTGAAAACAATCACCCATTTGTGTGTGTACCACGTTTACCTCAGTACATTGATGGTAATGAGTGGGGTGGCTATGCTGGCCTGAGTATACAGCCAACACTTCTTCCTGCGACAGCGGCGGAATGAGAGAAGATAGTACTAAGAAAGTTCTAGGACTCGAGATGCGCGAACAACGTATCCATTTGAGCAGCCAAACACAAAAATGAGCCTATGCCCCCTGATGTGGGTAGAAGAGTTGTTGCAATACCAGGATTTGGGAGATGCACTACCGGTAGTTGCAGCATGCAGCGGATAGATCTGGCACCTCACATGGCATCGCACCTCGCACTGTTAATCTATTCATCCAAACTGTCCAATCAATTGTTTGACTCCAAATTAATAACGCCCCTTTAACCACAATACCCTGTAAATACGTAACCCGCATTGTCCTTTCTACCTTATCACCAACCCGAGCAGAACAGACGCAGAGGGCCCAGGATATTTCGTGTTACCTTATGACTGGAACGTACCTATGTACATACACGAAAACTGGCCGGAACTAACTCGCAGCGTGAGTATTAGTATTCCGTCTGATGGCGGTGCTCATTTGAGTGAGACGAAAGACTCAACGACGATTCACCACTGAATACTAGCATGATGCAGCCTGCTAATTGCCAACCAATTATGACTGCTGTGTGTTTTCCGCCACAATCCAAGACCCAAACACCGTACATCCACGGGACGCGGAACAACTATTCCATCACTTGCTTTTCTCTCTCTTTTTCTCTCTTTCTTTATTACCTCCGCCGCTAGCTAACAAGGCTGTGAACGCCAACAGCACCGACATGAACTGCGGCCTCAAGCCTTGATCCACACTCTGATGTAAACGTGGACTGGGAAACACGTTTGGGAGAACCGCGCTGGAAGAAGTTTCTTCAATCCTCACATATGTACCTTAAATCCACACAAAATTTCAGAACATGATGCAGTAGCACATGATGGACCAGGGCCAGGCGAAATAAGAAGCTAATTATAACTCAATCAACAGAACAGCCTTGTAACATCAAAAGAAAATTTTTTCCTAATCCATCCAGCACGTTTCTCATGGCCTCAATCTTTATGGTCCAAAGACCCTGGTAGAAAATACACCACCGATCTCTGGCTAATTCAGCATTGCACTATAACGTCTCAGCCTTTTACTTGATAATTCTTGTTTGGTATTAATATGTTGCCCAACTTTCTGACCTACGCTGTGTTCCGACTCACTCTCCTCCAATTGCTATCAACTTATTGCACATGACAGGCAAAAGCCGTTAGCGGGCGATAGTTAATCATGCAGAATCCTACATCGCATCCACTAGATTTGTGCAATTCATCCACCCCAACAATGATCTACCACACACATTTTCATCGCACTTCGCCCCACGTTTCCTATAGCCTTTCCGCCGCGCGCGAAAACTTTGGATCGCGGGTTTCACCACACCTACTCAAAAAACATCCAAACAATGGCAAAACATTTCCCCTTGTCTATAGATGTAAGTGAATGTGGTTACAGCAGTGGCTGTGCTGGCCGCCTTCTATGGTGTCTCCTGTGGCTCGCTCAGTCCACCCCACAAAAAAGAAGGAACATGCTACGTGTTTCAAAACATCTGCTGCAACAAAATGGTGGATCAGCTATACCATGCATATAGTTGTTCAGTTTGAACGACCAAAATGAGGCTCAAATTTATTTTATTTTAAAAAAATTTCGGCACATTTACTTCACGATTCTCTCACATATTTGACTTCACTTCCATATCGCATCACAAATCCATCACAATCCACAAGTGCGGCCTATCAATCATTCCTTCATCACACCCACCAGAAACAAACCCGTCTTCGATCTCACGCCCCGATCCGCATCCATGTTGTCGTTTCCCCTCCCTCCTTCTCATTTTTCGAAAAAAAGAATATTTATTTCCTTTTTTCTTCCTAACCTTGTGAATGATTCATTCATTCATTTCTTCCCAGCCAAAAATTGGGCGGCTACGCAAAAACATCTTCCCTATTCAACCCGTCGTCGCGCTGCGACTGAACCAGTCTCTGCTTGAGATTTGTTGTCTACCATGACTAAAGATTGATTGGTTAATTTGGATGTGGCGACCGTAACTAATTAAAGTACACGTTCACACATTGTTTTAAGGTGAGTGAGGAGGCTTTAGTAAATTAAAGTAGTAATTCTCTCTCTTTCCAGAAGATTAACCACAGCCACGTTCTAGAGTACACGGCGGTGTATAATACTCTGGCAGCGGAAGTAGGGTACCACGTCCTCATACTTTTATATGGAGTATACACTGCCTGCCTTCACCTCCTCCACCTCATAATATCCAGATGAGGTTTCCACGACATGGGGATGGCTTTACTCTGCAGGAACCGGTTGATTGTGACTCTAGATCTAGGCACTCTAGGCACTCTAGGTAGAGTAAATTCCCTGGAAATCAAGCGAAAACGTCTGAGAGATTTTGTCGCACAGCTCACCGACTAAGCCTATTTGAGACGCTTCACCGATAGGTACTTAATTTTTCATTACGCCGAGACTGGCTTGGTTCGTTTTAACGTTCCCCGCAAACGTTCTCCTTGACCAAGAGTCATTCTTTCTCTCCCTGTTCCCCTTTTGCTGCTTTGGGGCAACCTACTTTAAGACTGGACAATGTCATTATCACGCTGTATTCACTCTATATAGAGTATGACAGGACCCAAATCACCTCCGCCTCCGGCTAGGTGGCGAAGCTCCACTCCCGCTACCCATCGTCCCCTCTGACAAAGGAAAGCAAAAAGATTGATGAGAACAAAAGAGACAAATGAAAAGAGAGACCACCACCGAACCAAACAACCTCACTCCGCACTTGCTCCTCCACTCGCTTGGGCGGGAACTTCCCGACCTCAGTAGCTGCCAGGAAGTCCATCACCGCTTGATCGCACTTCTCCATGGAAAACAGCTCAGAGATCTGCACATGTCGGCATCTGCCCGCTTTCCAGCCCGTGACCTTCCCCGCCGCTTTCCAGAGCGCTTTCTGCTGGTTTTTCTATCGGGTGCAGTGACGAAAGAGATGTTCTCGTATCTGCACTGCTCTGCCTCCGCCCCCGCCTCCGCACCACCAGCACTTGTCGTCGTCTCGGTGCCCGAACCGTTTCAAGTACGTGCCTACTGGCGCGTGCCCGGACTTCAGTCGGTAGAACCTGGCCGCCAGTGATTTCACACTACTCATTGGAATAGGTCTCTTGCCCCCGGCCTTGCCCTTCAGTCTGTAGCCGTAGTGCTTGCTGCACTTGTCGGCCTCCCACTGTGCTTTCGCCGCCGATCTCCCTTCGGAGATTCGTCTAGTTCTATTCGCCGCTGAGGTGTATACCCGTTCTCGTACCGTACTTGCTCCACGGGGGATTCTTCCGAAGAGATGTTTTTGCGGATTTAGCCAAAAATATCTTCACTCAATACCTCGTACGAACCTTACAGTATGGCCTCACGTAAGTTACCCGATGTTGTAGAATAGTTACCTGCGTTGATCACTCTGTAAGAATCTGTCTCTTACCGCCGCCGATAAAATGCCTGTGTTCCACCCTTCATGGACAAAGCCCTGCTATTCCACAAGTGTGTCATAGATGAAGCAAGCACGGATGGGGGTGACGCTGTGAACGCGTTTCGAAGCGTCCCACAGATCAGTATTCAGACTGTGTTTACTTGGAGCATGTATGTACCTACATGCCAAAATAGCTGTACTTTGGCAAGGCTGCTCGTCGGATCGTGCAGTAGGGGGACAGAGAACGTTGTTGTACTCCGTCTTTGGACCGGCAAATTGAAGGCAACTCCCATACAGCGGAGACTATTGGCGCACACACCACCCAGAAAGTACGAGGATGACCGTTGAAGGGAGTGTGGCAAGTGAAGAGGATTTCGTGGTCTCAGCATTTCAGCATTCCAGGAGGATTCCGTCGATTGGAAAACGGATTCTACAGCTGCTTCTGAATCCGAGGAAGTTAATGTTCGCTACTAGGGAGAAGATGATTCGTAAGCTTACATGCGTGCTCCATTGCTTCGTCAGTGGGGTCTTAAAGGGAGTGCTTCATCGTTCATTGTTCTGACCTCCCTTTTCTTTTCTATACTCGAACATGGGCATCAGATGGCTGTGCTCATTTGAATGAGACGAAAAATTTAATGATGGATTACCGCTGGATACTCTTAGCCTTTTTTACCTGATAATCATTGTTTAGTATTGATATTGAAGACTCCGACATTCTAACCCATATATACCCTATACTATATAGTTCTCATTTGCGCCCTCCTAACGAAGAGCTTATCTCACTGCTAGCCAGACTATCAGTTTGACAAGTCAAGCAAGCGAGATTATAATTATGCAAAAGCTTGTGCACCAACCTTAGATCAGTGTGGTGGTAGTGGATGAAAGTATTGGATGGGCATTTCCCACCCACACAATGCGGCCTTCCAGCGTGCTTCTAGAAAACATGGAACTGTGAATTTCCCAAGCAATTTTGAGAAACATTTACCACATTTACCACGCCCCCAAATGTAGGTGAACGTGGACTACAGAGGCAGTTGTGCTGGCCATTTCCTATGGTGTGTCTCTCTTCCCACAAAAAGGAAACATTTAAACGTCTCTCTGTGCTACATGTTTCGGATTATGTGTATCACCGCGACATGCGAAAGATCGGTCAGATAGCCCTACCTATCGTCGTTGTCGCGCAAAGTGCAAATATCCAACCAATTTTTTAAAATTTTTTCGGCATATTTTTGATTCATCATATCTGTGTTCACACACACACCTACCACAAAATTACAGCTTCACACCACCTACCACAAAATCATAGCTTCACACACACCCGCACAACTCCATCTTTTATCCCACACACAAAAGCTGCAATCCCAGCACCGATCCGCTCCACGTTGTTTTGCTTCGTTTCGTCCCCCGCCTCCATCCGTCTTTTAGATGTCACAAAAAGGAATATTCTCTTTTTTCTTCTTCAGCCTTATGAAACATCCACAACAAAATTCTCAGGTGACCACACGGCTGAATTGCACCGCCGCCCTTGGGTCCCCCCCCATGTACCAAAAAGATTTTCCTGAGTATTTTTACCACGTCATCGCTGTGGTATCCTGAGTCCTTCCAGCGGCTAAAGTAGGGCTGGTATGAAACACGTCACGCAGGGTTCGCAGTTATATCGCCCCCATGCCCACCAGCCAGCCTGAGGTGTATTGGGAGCGGTACATACTCCATTTATTCTTGTAATAATACGAGGTTTTTACCTGAGGTGAACTAACTACCACCATTGGGGAACACGAAGGGGTTGTGGATTAGGTGGTTGGGTCTAGTTTAATTTTCCCTACAGGTATAATAAAAAGTCACTGGATTCGTGAAGCATGGCCATGGGCTGGGGAGGGGGGGAGGGATGTTTCTTTCCCGTCACCATACCTCAGGTTAAAATATGGTGACATGAAACTCTTTTGTTTGCATGCAATGTCGAAAAGGGGGGGGAGGCAACCGGATTTTTCCGCGATTCCGCGATTCCGCGACAGCGGGGGTACAGCCCCGAATGTGAAAAAAAGTAATGAAGAAATCCCATTACATAGAGTGGAATATGGTATATCACACCGCCATTAACGAGAGGTTTCTATGTCCGGCGGAAGACGTACTCTACTCGCACAGGGTAGGCGAAATTGGGAGTGATTTGAACTTGGTTAGCCTCACGAACAATTGTCTGTGCACTGCAGTTGCCCATAGAATCCGCACAAGGGAGTGAGTGCACTGAAATGACTTTCAAATCTGCTTCCTCAAAAACATCGCCCCTCTGATTCAGAAATCCCCTGCACTCCCAATTTCGTCTTCCATATGCAAGTAGTGGCTAACTAACGACAAAGAAACCGTTGGACTGACACACCGAAATACGGGATACATATATATACCGATCACCAACCCTCATTCGAATTCGTCTTCCATATGCATACATTCTCACTCGGATGCTAGGCCACTTCAAAGATATGAAAACCTGAGCAATCTGTCAGATGACTATGGCTAGTGTTAGTATGGGTGAGGGAGAATTGGGATGTCAGCGGGCGGGCTTCTACACCGTGTGGGCGTTCTTCTTGACGAAGCAGGAAACGGGGTACTGTTAGATCGCACCTTATGGAGGGTTGAGAGTGAGATTGGGTGATCACTCGCTATGCACGGAGGGAACATGTATAAAGTAGCATGTGCGGATGACCGACAAACAACGTCCGAACTCCATTTATTCGCTTGCAATATCTATCCCAAATCCTCAACCCCCTCAAAACCAACTCCACGGTCCATGTATCCATTAACAAACCAATAGCTATACCACAAGAAGCCCACATGATCCAAACCCGACGACGACGGGATTGAGCATGAGCATGTTTCATCCTTGAGGGGTTCATTGCAGATGCCCCTCCGCACGTCGTCATGCCTTGGCGGAGGCGAGGTATTTGACACATGCCTGGGAATATAGTTACCTACAAGTAATATGTACTCTATAGGCGTTTGCTGGAGTGATTGGGGTGGCTTTTTTCTCCATCCGGCGGATGTGTTGGGCCCTACCGCTATATATGCAGAGGGAAGAAAACTATATCGTACAGCATTTCATACCTATACTCGCTGCATGTAATATAGGGTGCTGTCTGGCTGTCCAATTCCTGGACTTAAGCTTGTATCAGTGCAGTTGGTACATGAGGCACTGTATGATAGAATTTGAGGCTGCTGCTGTTGGATAGACGAAAGCTCAAAGCTTAGCCAAGCATTTGAGGAATGTAAGACCAAAAGATATATGGATCGACGGGAGATATTCACAGGGTTTGACCCCTCACGATAAGCGAGACTTGGCTGTATAAATTCTGAGTGATCGATGGAGGAAACTATTTTGTTCAATATGTTTCCTAGTGATGAGCGCGGATCAGCTCGAGCCCAATCGAGCCAGGTGGATAATGGCCCGAAGTGGCCCGCGAGATTGTGCGAGCCACAGGCCAAATCATGAATTTCGTCTTAAGAATGAGGTGGTGGTGGTACTGCCAACTGTATATGTATGAACAATCCCAGGCCATTGTAACTTTTAACTTGAAAATCAATCTCCAAGACTACAGTGTCTTTTCTTGGGAGTTCCTCACCTTTCACAAGGCCCATTAATTTTCTGAAGTTTGCAATTGGTTGGAAGCACAGGCCTAGGATTTGTGGCATGTGGAAGTGATCATCTTGTGGAATGGCACGATGTGTTGTTGTGGCTCAAAGACCAAAGCTCCTATTTGTTTATCATCCCCCACCCGTGATGAAAACTATATACTTCCTTCCTTATTCATAGCCCTCTGGCCGGGGGAATCCGATCATGCTCTTCCAATTCGTTATTGCTTTGACCATGATCGATGATATAGTTACGCCAACATCATTTGATCCTCGAACTAACATTATCTAATCTTGAATACCTCCATCGAGCTACCCATCCACATGCTTCTGTTTTGAACGGACGGAGAGGGCAAAGAAGGTGATAGAACATGCGGAGGAGTTGAGGATAGGACTAACACCGTGCAACAATACACTGGCTATCGCGGGTATCTGATTCTCAGCCCATCACGGAACTTTATGTTATTCCATGATTTCTCCTCACTCAGTAACACAGGTTAGCCAGCCCATCTTGCAGCTCATATACATGTAGGTATGTTCGCATAATTACTATCAAACTTGTGAAAAAAGGAAGCGTTAGGCATATGCCCACGAAAATCACCGTTAGCGAAATTCTGCGAAATATAATTATTCTAGGCTCCCGTTTATGGCCCACAACGGTGATAATTGATGTGTTGCAGGTGATAAGGAAGAAAAAGCCGTAGTGAAAAAAAATTCGAGGGATCAAAGGGGAGTTTAAGTACTTGAGAGTCGGGTAAATTTAAGCGTGCTTGCCAAGCCATGTCTTGCCCTGCTCGAGTTTCTGCTTGAACGCCAAACTTCGTCGCGGACAGGGTGATTGATGTTTTTTAAGGTTTTGCCGCTACGCCACCGTTCAACAACAAATCTCGCTCGCGATGCCGGTTCGTCATTGTTGAGGAGGTCGTTTTCAAGGACGACAGCGCCGTGAGGTCGAGAGTATAGGTTGAGCCCTCTATTACTACTTAGGAGTATTAATCCGGGGCTTTATGGACAAGATGTGCGTCAATTTCGATACTTGGGGATCTGCGACAGAACCTGGGCAACAAAGATTCAAGATCACTGGAGACGAGATGTGACATTTGGCGGGATTTGGTCGAGACAGACGTTATCTTCCGCCGTTGCCCATCCGCTCAAGCCGTAGGCCGAAAGCTGTCTTCCGGACAGGGAAGGCAGGGAGAGAGAAAGGACGATGACAGACATGCTCATTGCTCGTCGGTGTCGCCGCAGTAGTACAAGTATTCTTGAGATATCTGGATCCGCCTTAACCGAGAAGTCTCGTCAATACCTACATGCTTTCCTGAAGACGAGTTTCCTAATTTCGGTGCCGGCCTCACTGATGTATCCACAACCACTAAGTTCGTTATTGGAACTTTTACCGATGGGATCTTGCAGTCTAGTAGGGAAAACGCGTCATCATGGACCAAGTTGAGCAAAGATTGCTCTCGAGAACCCTTATCGGACTGGAATTATCACATGAGATCAAACGAAGTGGGAAAGGTCCTGGTTTTGAGATGTCCCGTGCTCCTACTCTAGCCGCTCAGTTTCATGAGTAAGAAACCCTCAAGACTTGGGGAACATGAGGGAATAAGTAAGTATTCGATTATCTGCAAATTCCATCAGAAAACCCCCAAACTACTGTTTGATCTAAAGACCAATCTTCTAGTCGGAATTTACCCTTTACTTCTCTAACTCTGAGTCCTCTGTCACCGGTTGTCGGACCATCCCTTTACTAGGATAATGGGTGTTTTTTCTGCTTATGCCGCTATCAATTGCAGGTGATCGATGAGGGTGGTAGCGACTGTGAAATCTGAAAGGAGGTAGTCGTATGAGCATATGGGGCCTGGACACAAGACGTAGTGGATATGGATGGCCTTAGGGACAAGAGCCACACTCGAAGCAGTACACCACCGAACGACGCTAGCTACTAGCGGCAAAGCAGACCTCAACTGAGTATGATTCAAAGGTTCTTGGAATATCTCGTCTCAGGTAATGAGTTAGTCCCCGCTGGTCCGACCCAATATATCGAGACAAAGTCCTTGGATGTCCTGCAACACTACTTGTAATATGCCACTTTGAATAAGAGACTTAGTGATTGTAGTAAAAGAAGTCCTCAAGGAACGACTGTACTTGTGGCATTAGCAGATTGTGCGTTGGTTGCGCATACCGTCGGTTCCATCTCAGGCGTTTTCCCCCTTCCATAGGATTTCCAATCTGTGCGTATTATGAAGTCTGTGAAGTAATGAGAGGGTAGTTGAAAGGTTGTAGATTATATGACGGTACCTAATCCGTTGTTCACGGGCCGCTTTACAGAGCAGTTATATCAACAAGAAAGAGTCACTACACATTATTCTTCTCGGTTACATTTCGCATTGACTGGTTTGTTGTGCTGGTGGTGGGGCCGACGCAGCTCTAAGTGGCTTCGTTGGCGATATGCAACAGAGGGAATTTTCGAATTCTGTTTAGGCGCGTCGTTACCTAGCAATTGAAACGTCGGTTCGGTGCCCTGGAGTCGGTGTGCTTGTCAGTCTCCAACTCATCCGTCACTCATCATCGTATCCTGGCGGCACCTACGTCATCAGACATCGTAGTGTAGCCTTGCATATTAGTCCGTGCGTGTGGTAAGCGGGGAAAAAAACCCCACGAATTCCTCAAGGTAAGTCACAGATCAGATAATTGACGAAGTTGAAGAAGAGGATGATGGGGAACAGATGGATATGAGGATCAATGAGTTGTATTCGACCAATAAGAGGAGACATGTAGGAGACATGTACAACATCTGCAAAAAGCCGATTTCCCGTGGGTTGTCGATCTGAAAGGATCGTTTTGAAGGGATCGTTCGGATGCTCAGGTCCACGCCCGAAATACAGATGTTGGAGCCGGGGCTGCTCTTGCAGGCGAGAGGGGGACAAAGCATCGCGAGATAAGGTATGGTAAGCCCTACCCTACGGCCCTATGCTCTGTTCTATTTCTACTCCTTTCGTGTTCTGTCGTTCGTGCTCTTTGTTCGGAGGACGAGTGATGAGTCGTCGTTTGTCATTTGTGAGTGGCAACGAGAAAATTAAATTAAACGTAGGAAAAGTACCAGCTTTACTAGACGCTTACCTCCAGCTTTTCCCTTCTTCCCTTCTTCCCTTCTTCCCTTCTCCCTCTCTCTCCCCAAACAACTCGACTCGCACTTCCCTCCGCTCGTACTTGTTTGGCCCTCTCAAACACCCACCCCTCCCCACTACGACTTGCTCCAAGGCGCAACAACTGCAACTCCGCCAACTACCACCACTGCTGGTACTCTTGTGATAATCCATAGTAAAGGCACGCAGCACACCCCATGGCCTCAGTTCTTTCTGCAAACCCTGTTGCTCCGCAACAGAAGGCTCCTCTTTCTTCGACACATCCATTTACCTGCAATACGTGTCAGGTCGCCTTCCGTTCCCATGAGGCTCAGCGAAACCACTACCACACGGACTGGCAGTACGTCCTCTTCTCAATCCCCGCCTTTCGGTGTTGCCGCCTTCAAACTAACAATCGTAGCCAATACAATCTGAAGCGCAAGATAGCCTCGCTCTTGCCTCTTTCGTCAGAAACGTTCGCCGAGAAGGTACTGCACGCTCAAGCCAACACTCGCCTCGAACATGAACGTGCTACATTCGAAAAATCGTGCGCCGCTTGCAACAAAACATACTACTCGGAGAATGGCTATGTAAATCACCTCGGTTCCCACAAGCATCGTCAAAATGTGGCTACCGCACAGATGAACGCAATTCGTGCGGGAGGTAGTGGAAGAGGGGTTGCTGTGGGTGCACGGAAACAGGACGCGGAGGATGAGACGGAGAGTGTTGTTAGTTCTACCTTCTCCCTTGGAGAGCCCGTAGCTTCCACCTCAGAGGAAGTAGCGCCATTGGCAGAAAAAGTTGAATCTCTTAATATCTCCGGCGACTCGACACCGACACTGTCTGAAGCACCCGCAGAGCTTCAAGAAACCAAACAGACCGCGCTTCCATTGGAGTCTTGTCTCTTCTGCCCTTACCTTTCCCCTACACTCACCTTGAATGTCAGTCATATGACCAAGGCTCACGGTCTCTTCATTCCGGAGGCCTCATACCTTGTCGACCTTGCCGGATTGATTAAATACCTTGGCCAGAAACTGGTATTTGGGAACCAATGCTTGTTCTGTAATAAACAGAAGGGAGGGCTTGAAGGAATCCGAACTCATATGCAGGATAAGGGACACACAATGGTTGGGTTTGAGACAGAGGAGCAGAAGGTCGAGTTGGGCCAGTTCTACGACTTCCGAAGTACCTACTCCGATGCCGGCGAGGAGTCCTCCAGCTCGGACGATGCCGAGGCTTCAACCAATGACACTACCGCAGAAGGAGAATGGGAAGGTGCAGATGGCGAAGGCGACGGCGAGGCATGGGAAACAGACTCGGATACCTCTGTGGATTCCTTGAATCTCGGTACTATTCCTATTGACCGTATACGTGGAGCTAGCCGACGTGAAGGGACTGGACATCGCATGCAGGACGGATGGCACTCACACGCCCATAGCCACATCTACCACGATGAGTACGAACTTCATCTACCATCTGGACGTTCTGTTGGACATCGTTCCCTTGCACGATATTACCGCCAACACCTCCGCGATCAGCCCATTGCACCTGCCCACCGTGCGATTGACTACCACCCCCAGGCCGACGAGGATGCTGATGACGAAGAAGGTGGAGTTCAAGTCGGTGAGAATGGCGAGGAGGGTGCCCTTCTCAACCGTCGGGAACGGAGAGAGGAAGCCAGGGCATTGGCTAAACGTGGAAATATTGGCATGCTCGGAGCCACCGACTCACAAAAACGTGATGTTGCCAAGTTCACTAAGCTCAGCCAAGCAGAAGAGCTCAGAGGTCGGAGAAAGTTCGAATGTGGCGTCAACAGACAAGCCAATTCACAGAAAAATTACCGAGATCCTCTCCTGCAATAGAAGATGCGTTGTTTGTATGATGGGAATGGGTTGTACAGAGCAGTTCTGTGGGAATGTCTTTTCAAAAGTCGTATTTCTCCTTCTCGAGCCTATTCAGATGGTAAATGATTTCTGTTTTTTTTGTTCCTGGTTGTTTGGTTTATAGTGATGGTTTGGGGGTGGGGGGGGGAGTGCAAAGGTGGGTCGGGTGCGGGGGGTTATTTGTCTGATTTGTGTTTCTTTCGGAGTTGGTGAATGGCATGGCTGTAGTTTCCGTTCCTTACTGCATTTCGTTTCCGTGAATGGAGCAGCTCTCCTAGCAATGTTACGATAGTCACGGTTAGTGGCAGTTGCGGCGGAAAAGCATAGTATAGTAGATTTGGTAGCTACTGGTGAGGCGTGGCGTAAATATAAAACTGGGGATAGCATTTATGCGTTTCGATGTGGGGATCCAAGCTTGAGTTTGTCTTTGGCTTTGAATAAATTCAGGAACTGTTTATCGGTTTCTTAGATTCCTTATGAAATTTTAGTTACCGATTTGGCGATGCCTACCGCTTATGCCAAGCCCACTATACCAATTCTGAATTATCCAGGGGTACTTGGGTACTTGAAAGATAATGAATGGTATCTTGGTTCTTGAACCTTCTGTTCCTTCGTTCCAACCAGCCTCCTTCTACCCAATCTCCCCTCTCAAACCCTCCAACCGACCTTGAATCTTGCAGCGCAAATTTCTCAGTCATTTCAACTAACAACCGACCGTGAATGCAGACGTCCTCTTCTCGCTCGGGTGCATTACGTCATGGCACGACTTTCTCTTCTGGCGGCAGCTTTCAAAGGCTGGGGAAGCTGGGATTGATAGCCGTCGCGAATATTCCGAAACTCGTTCGATCGCATCCCACTTTCGTTCCCTCAAACTTCTTTGCCATAGAGGAAGGAAAGGATCCAGAAGAGGCTGGCTTCTGGATATACGTCGGTGTTGCTTTTACCTTGGTTGTTCTCGGAGGGGTATTTGCTGGGTTGACTCTAGGGTGAACTTATTTGACACGTTCTGATCTGATTGGATGCTAATTAGTATCTATCTATCTGTGCAGCTTGATGGGTCAAGATGAAATTTATTTACAGGTTATCCAGCAGTCGGGCGACGACCATGAACGGAGAAACGCCACCAAGGTGTTGAGCTTACTGAAGCGGGGTAAACATTGGGTTCTGGTTACGCTCTTGCTCAGCAATGTCATCACGAACGAGACTCTGCCAATTGTTTTGGACCGAAGTCTCGGAGGTGGATGGCCTGCGGTTCTGAGTAGTACTGTCTTGATCGGTAAGATTGTCGTGAACGCGCACAGTTGCGACAAAAACAGTGCTGATGGTGGGAGCTAGTTATTTTCGGCGAAATCATCCCACAGAGCGTCTGCGTTCGATATGGCCTCGGTGTTGGAGCTTTGTTTTCTCCGTATGGGCTATATCCCGAGTTTTCGTAGTTACTGACGTCTTGTAGTTTCGTTCTTTTCCTGATGTACCTCATGTACCCAGTAGCGTACCCCACCGCGTTGCTCTTGGACTATATCCTCGGCGAAGACCACGGAACCGTATACAAAAAAGCCGGTCTCAAGACGCTTGTTACTCTTCACAAGAGTTTGGGTCCGCACCCATCAGAACGTCTCAACCAGGATGAAGTGACTATTATCTCTGCGGTGCTCGACCTCAAGGAAAAGCCAGTTGGTGCGATCATGACCCCCATCAAGGATGTATTTACGATGGCTTCCGATACCGTACTTGATGAAGAAACTATGGACGAAATCTTATCTGCTGGTTATTCGCGTATCCCAATTCATGCGCCTGGTGAACCGACCAACTTTGTCGGCATGCTCCTAGTTAAGGTCCTTATCACGTACGACCCTGAAGATGCACGGGAAGTTGGGGAATTTCCCCTTGCTACTCTTCCGGAAACCGCGGAGGATACTTCTTGTCTGGATATTGTCAATTTTTTCCAGGAAGGTAAATCTCACATGGTCCTTGTGTCTGAGTACCCTGGCGAGAACCATGGAGCTCTTGGCGTCGTTACACTCGAGGACGTTATCGAAGAGCTTATCGGCGAGGAAATTGTTGATGAGAGCGACGTTTATATTGACGTCCATAAGGCGATCCGTCGACTTCACCCTTCACCCCTAACCTTGAGCCCTGCCGCAAAGCGCCATATCTCGGCTCAATACATCGCTCGCAACGCTGACGTGCAAGCTGTGACCAACACTGCTCCGGCAGTTGCAAGTACCTCTCATCCAGATCAGTCTACCGACTTGTTAATAACCACCGGTCCATCCGAGCCTGTTGATCGCTCTGTTACCCCCGTTTCGGTGGAGGGGATGGCCCGAGGACGCAAACATTCCGGTGCTAGAGTAGGCCAACTTTCGGACGAAGTCATGGCACATCTTACGCTCGGCCCTGCCAACCTTGCTGGTCGTCCTCGGGAAACGACAAGTAAAACGGTTAAGATCAAGCATGTCGACCCGGCTCGGAAATCAGAAGACATGTCTCGCCCCGGTATTTACGGCGTAACCGGGTCTAATGGTCGTCTCGATGGTACTTCTGATAGTAGAGACGGCCCTAGCCATGCAAATGTGCTCAAAAAGAATACCTATGAAGACTCCCGGAATAGAGAAGGGAGCAAACATCTTCGTTCATCCGGACCGACCGAGCATCGTAAGAAAGCGAGAACTGGGAGTCTGATTGAGCGCACAGGCGTTGTTGATGGTGTCCCAAAAACAGTCATCGAGACCACTAGTAGTGACGAGGACTCTGAAGCGACATCGTCTCGACACCGGTGGACGGAGTCCAGCGAGATAAGTCCATTGCTGGATAAGAAATGAGGATTCGGAGGAGGTGTGTCATAATTAATCATGCTATTCTCTTTAGTTTTGTTTCCATCTTATATATCCTGCTCTGCCTCTGTTTTGTCACATACCCCCCATGACCGACTTTCTTTGAAAGCTTTGCTTTTCATCGTCTATCTTTCCCTTTATCTTTCCACATCGCGGTGCTCTGCATTTGAGTAGGCACTTACTCTGCTTTCTGTAATCTTGACGCTTTTTGGTAGAAGATTTGTACATACACGGAGGACAAAGGGAATGAATTGAATATCTATCTATTCACGGGAAGGATAGGAGACTGAGACTGATGCTGCGAAATATCTGCCGGGGGTGGCATGGGTTGGGAGTAGTGTTCGGCACGAGACGAGACGAGACGAGACGAGATCTGAGTTGAGCCCGGGACGTCTCGTCTCGTCGCCATCTTAAGCTCGTGGGTCTGGGACCGTGTGATGGTCTTGCTCAAGACCTGTCTATATATGGCTCAGCAGTGTAA